>PVJH01001727.1:0-194969 GCA_004026705.1 Nesogale talazaci | reverse complement strand
CAAATGTATCAATTCTTCTTCTGTCTTCATCATTCAGTGCCTAATTCCACACACACATAAGGTGACTGACAATACCATGGCTTTGGTCAGGCGCACCTTAGTGATCAAAGTGACACCCTTGCCCTTTAACACTTTAGAACTTGATCCAGCAAATTTACTCCATGCAGTGTACCATTTGATTGGCTCTTTGCTCCTTCCATAAGCATCAATTGTGGATGCAAGGAAGGTGAAATCCTTGATAATTTCAATCTTAAATAACATTAAATGCAGTGTGTGGGGGATTCCCCATAAACCCAGAAGTGAGCAAACATTTAGCTCGCTGGGAATCTGAGATGACTCAGTGGCCATGCATTTGAAGCATTTGAGGCACAGTGAATTTTGCTTTGCTAACTCTCACCTTCATAGAGTAACTCTGTGACTTGGAGAAATGCTCACGGATCATCTCGTGCTGTGCCATCCAATTTTATTTTCATCTTTCAGACACAAAGTTAAAATATCTTAATGACAAATGGGAGCTGCTTATATTGATTGGGGAGAGATGGATTATAGGGATTACAGGGTCCTTGATAAAAGTCAAGGATTCAGTTTTAAATCAATTATGGATGAATATTATCTTTGGTAATCACGCTTCATAGTTGATATCTTCTTGTGAGCTCCACTTGTTAGGTGCCATTGAATGGGCTCTTACAGGAATCAGTAAAAGTACAACGGAACGAACTGGCATTGAGTCAATTTTCACTCATATCAATCTTACAGGACCAGGTAGAGCTGCTGTTGCTTTCGGTACTGTGAATATTTACAGGATAAAAAGCCTCAACTTTCTCCAGCTTGTGGTTTAGAACTGCTGTTCTAGGAGCATGAAAAACAAAACAAACAAAAAATCCTGCAGCCACTGCCACTAAGTCCATTCTAACTTGTAGGACAGAGCATAATTACGTTCTTAGGGTTTCTGAGACTGTAAATCTCTCCAGGAGCAGACACGCCCCTCTTTCTCCCATGGGTTTGAAAGCTGACCTTCTAGTGAACAGTAGGATGCCTTGCTGTGTCAGTCTGGGTAGACTAGAGAAACAAATTCATAGACATGCATGTGTATATAAGGGTACGGTTTATATATAAGAGGAATGGGACATTATAAAGCCATCCCAACCTAGTCCAGTTCAAAGTCATAAGTCTGATATTAGCCCATAAGCCTGATACCAGTCTATAACATCTCCTTCTGATTCTCAAAGTCACAAGCCAGTGAGTGCAGGATCCTGATGCTGGCAGGGGTCTCCCCATGGCTCCTCGCTTCTAGGGCTCAGGGTCCATCAACAGCATCCAGTGGTGGTAAAAGCAACTCAGTGCTAGCAGGGGTCTCCACGTGGCTTCTCCAGCTTCAGAGGTCTGGTTCCATCAGGGTAAAGCTGTGTGGCTTCTCCTCCAACTCCTCCAGCTCCTGGGACACTGCCATCTTGTCTTGTTCGTAGTTCCTTGTCTCTGAGACTAACTCCCAACAACTGGGGAGATAGATTCTCATCTCCATGAGGGAAATATCGCGAGATTTCCCAGAAGTCTCAGGAGAAAGCCATGCCACACAGAGGCCTCATTGGCTACTCACTGGCTATCTCCAGAGTAACAGGTTAGACTCCACCCCTACATCTCAATCATGAAATTAACGTAAGCACATGACCCCACCAGGGCTCTTCTAATCTGCTAATCAACTAGATTGTTTTTCCATAAACTACGATGGTGAAAGGAAAGGATACTTTGACTTCAGATCTTCCTTCATCCTTTCAGATGATGCCATCATATTAGAGCAAGGAGACTGAAGTTTGTAGATTTTCCCAGAAACAACACTCTTAAATAAGCAAATAGGGATTTGGGTGGAAGTTGCAGAGCAAACTTGTTTTCCATTCAACAAACCATACAAAATTTTGTTTCGAGATTGTTGTAGCCCCCCTCACTATAGCACCATTTTTCTTGTCTCCTTTCTGAGCTCCCCATTTTCTCCTATCCTTCTTTTCTATCCTTTCTGACCTCTGAACCTTTGTTTGGGGGTAAATGCTGCTCATTTGGTATTGTATGATTGGGCATTCCTAGAAGTACATTCTTCATAGGTATTATTGTACATTCTATTGAACTGTTCTCTTGTTTGACTAGTAAGGCCGGCTCAAGAGGGGAACTGAATTCCAGAGTTGACATGCCTAAGGGTTACAGTATCTGGAGTTACAGAAGTCTCTATCAGACTAGTAAGTCTGGTCTTTTTGTGATTTTGAATTCTCCATTTTTCTCCCATTTTGTCCAGGACCTTCTATGTTGATCCTAATCCAAGCATTGATGACCTAATCTGATTCCACTGCCATTGAGTCCACGCTAACTCATAGTGACCCCCTTGTAGGTTTTTAAGACTCTTTTTGCAGGAGTAGAATGTCCAAGTCTTTCTCTCTGGAACCTGCTGGTGGTTTCAGATGGCAGACTCAGCACATTACAGCTCAACACATACCCACTACACTACAGTGGTAACAAGCTACCATCTAATTCTTCTGGTCTCAGCATAGGAGAGGTTATAGTTCATGGGGTCCAATAGTCCTGTGAGTGAATAGATTGTTTCATGGGTTTTCTTCACTCTTCTATGATCTGGGTGGGAAGAAATTAATAGTTGCATCTTAGATGACTGCTTAAGTCTGTAATTTTCTTTTTTAGTGGAATTTTTGAGATATTGGGATTATTTATACTTACTTCAAAGAATGAATTTGTCTTTTATGTACTGACATGACTTGAGTGACATTGGTGCCATTCTTCTCTGAGTGATTGACAAAGATTTCCTGTGGAATCTGGACCCAAGTTTCTTGTTGTTGCTGGGAGTTTTGTGTGAGCGGTTGAACTTCTTTCATTATACATCTCTTTAAATTATCTACTCCCATACACGTTAGTTTAGGTCGTCATGTATTTCTAGAGCTTTGTCTGTTTCTTCTCGGTTTTCTAGTTTGTTGGAGTACAATTCCTCATAGTATTTTATTATCCTTTTTTATTTGAGTCAGTTCTGTGGTGATAATTACCCCTTCATTCCTTATTTGTGTTATTGGCAACTATTATTTCTTTTCCTTTCTCAAATTTGCCAGTGCTTTGTCAATTTTATTAGTTGACTAGAATCAACTTATAGTCCTGATTCCTTCTATTGTTTTCTTCTTTTGATTTATCCAGAAATATGATTCTGTTGAATCCTCTCAAGTCCCCACCAAATCTCAACAGGTTAATCCTGCTGTTATTTTGCTGTAAGATTGTTCTCTTCTTTAGTTTTCATCTGACCTCATAGGTGACTCGGACTTTAGAGAGCTCAAGCTGTTTTCAATTTGGGGGAAGAAGAAAAATGAGCTTCCCCTTTGAGCTCTCCGGGGTTAATAATGAAGCACTCTGCTGAGGAGTCAGGTTTTAGTAAGTAGCTTCGGTCTTTCTTTAGTTGGAAATTTAGGAAGAGAGGATTTTTCAAATGTACTTCGAAGGTCACATTGTTAAACACAGAACTTAATTTTATTGGGTGTGAGTTTCTCCAACGGCACCCCCAACCATTTGGTAAACCTAGCTCAGTATGAGAGGCGGCACCAAAAGAATCACACAGCCATGCTCCTCACTACTCTCTCCCAGGGAATCCACAGGAGCTTTGGTTCTCCCACCCCCTTTCTTTTAACACGTATTGCCTACTAGAATTTTATTTCTTTCTCGCTATTGCCTTTGGGTTGGTTGTTTTCCCATAATTAGGTTGTAAAATTCTCAAGGGCAGGACCATGGTTAGTATTTTCTACAGGCCTGAGCAGAGTGCAGAAATGAAACATGGCCAGGGATATATTAGAGGATGACCTTGTCCTGTTGGAGTTAATATAATCCAGGCCAGGGTTAATTTGTTGTCCTGAGTTCAAAAAAGCTTGGAGGATGATCAAAAAAATATAAAGGGCCTTGAGAGGGGTGGTGTTGCACAGCAAGCTTTTTATTGGGCTAATGCATTAATGCTGTATGTATGGGGGATCCCCCAGAGCAAGAAGTCCTCCTGAAACAAGCACTGGAAGGAGAAGGAAGAAAGGAATCTGTGTCTGATGGGTTGAGTGAAGGGTAGGTAGATGATAGTGAAGGGTGAAGGCTTTAGTCTGTGCTATGGCTCTGTAATAAGGTGAGGAGTCTCTGGATCAGAAAACACTGAAAGGTACAGTAGGGATCCTTTTACCTCTTGAGTGCTAGCAGATGTTAGACACTCATTTTGTGGCCATGCAAAGCAGGTGTGTTCTGATGGCTAAACATTTGTTGGGGGGGGGGTTGTTGTTGTTGTTTTGTTTGTTTGTTTTGGGCATCACTCCCCTCTGGTGGTTGTGGGAGCTACCCAGCACTGCTCCTGAGAGCCACTGCTGGATTTGAATCGCCAAACCCGCGGGCCTCGGTACCACACTTTCCCTACCAGGGCTCAGCACTGTTTGGACTTTTAATAAATCAGTTGGATACACAAAAATTTGAGTTCCATATTGGTGGATTTTTCTGGACAAGAAGCTCAGGATACAAAAAGCAACAGCAAAGCCTAAGATCAATAATTCACAGAGGTCATATGTGGCACATTCATTTAACACCTATCTGTTTTTCTCTATCATTCTCCGTAGGTTATCAGCAATTTATTTCTCTTGTAGATGGAAAATGGGAGTGGGTAAAGTGTGAGAGGTGACATTTATTGAGAGCCTACTAAGTGCTCTGTATTGTACCAGGTATTTTGTATGCTTTACTTTGTGACATCCTCCCAACATTCCTGAAATGTAAGAATCATAATCTTCATTTTCCAGGTAAGAGCTAGGATTAAAGTCAGTCCTCTTATACCTCAAAGACGATTTCCTTGTCCTTAAACTAGGATGCCCCCTGGTCTCTAATAAATTTCTGTGTTAGGCAGGGTTTTCAAGAGAAACAAAACCAGGACACTCATGATTATATATAAGAATATAAGAAGATAGGTTTATACAGCAAGAAGGAATATAACAGCTAATTAGTCACATAGCAGTACAGAGGGTTCAGTTCAACTCACTTTGGTGGAACAATTAATATACTGGAAGTCTTTCAACTCACTAAGGCTGCTGGATCCAAGGTCAAAGAAGCAGACATCTGAGTCCTCCCTTAGTCAAGGCAGGCAGAGAGTCTGCCCTGAGGCAGCAGACAGCAGGGTGGGTCAGCAAATGTCAGTAGCTCAGGAGTTTAGTGAAGCAGATCCGGATGGGATATTGAATTCCAGCAATGCAAGGCAACAGGATCTACTGACTTGTCTGGGCCCACAAGTTGAGGCAGTGAACTAGCTCAAGCAGCAGCACCCTGGTACAATAACCAGAAAGTAAGAAAGGCAGGCCTTACTGAGCCATTTATCTCCTTGTCCTCCAATCATACTGTGGCCTGATTGATCCCACATGATCCTTAATGGTCAGGTAGGCCCAATATATCTAACTATCACAATAAGGGAAGATGAGCATTTATGAATAGGTGAGAGGAACTACATTCACAGCCTCTAATAAAGTGTAATTTTTTATTGTGATCCTTAGCTTCCACTGGTTAGTTTCTAGAGGTAGATTTGCTGGCCTTTTCTCCTTGTTTCCTATGGGTAGAAGTTCTTCTAAATCTCTCCACTATGGTGGCATTTGAAATACTGGTAATATAGAGTCCAGCATCATAGCAATATCAAGCTACCACTTACAGATGGGGAATGTACTGTTGTGTAGTTCTTTTTAATATTTATGTAATCTCATAATGTAGTTATAAACTTGCTACCGTAAAGCTTCCTGTCATTTTGTCATGTAGCTGTCATGCCTATCTTGATTTTTCCCTATTTTAAAGATAAATTCCTTTTAATTTTTCACTTTTGTAAGTAATGCTAAAGATAATGGGCTTTTTCTATGATGTTTTGGAAGCACCTTATATATGTGTATATAAGCTTCTTCATTATAACCAAACACCTTGAAGGACTGAGCCACTGACCCTGGAGAATTAGGCTTATAAGCAACAGTCAGGTCAATTGGAATAACAAAATCCAAACATACAGTGTTCTACAGTCTACTTTGGCAAGTAGACCCTTGATTCCTAAAAGCTTTTGAGCAGCCATTAAAGTTGCAATTACTGATATCTCCCTGTACTTAGCAAAGAAGAGTGAAGAAATGCTAGGGCTCAAGAAAACAACTAGTCCAAAGGACTAGTGGACTGAATGAACCTCCGCCTCCACCTGAGACTTGAAGAACTAGATGGCCCCTGGTTACCCCTGGTGATTGCTATGAAAGGGAATACAGTAGAGGATCCTCAGTAGAATGGGAGAAACATGTGGAACAAAAGTCAAATACATTAAAATAAAAACACACCAACTGGTCTAACATAGACTAACGAAAGTCCAGAGACTTTGGTCCTTAGTCACGTGTCAGGTCTGGATCTGAGCTCTCTCCCATGGCTCAGCTTTCAACCAAACAACACAGAACTCTTGGGTGAACAGTGACACTAGAGAGGTATGATGTGAGTGGCAACATCAATAATTACTTACTGCTCTTTGGCATTTTCCAATGTTCAGCTTATTCTCTGCAAACACACATCAAACAATCTAACAATCTTAAATTAACTTAAGTCATTAACTATAAGGGTTACATAATTAATTTAGCATCATAGTCCCATTAAGCATTGCCTTCAATGGTGCACTCACCCCGGGTAGAGTTGGAGAGAGCAGGAGTTGCTGGCTCCTTGCTTCCTAGCTCTCTGAAGTTTCAATCTCTACTGGGGTTTATATAGGCAGTTCAGCTGGCCCTTTGACATCTTATTGGGGCTCCCCAGACCTTCTGGGGTGGCTCCTAGTCCACCTGTTTACTCTTTCTCAATGAGACAGCATTTTGCTGGGTCTCTTAATTTCTTATCAGGGTTCTCCAGGCATTCTGGGGTGACTCCTAATCCATCTGGGGAGATTGTTTCAACGTCTTTTAAAGAAGTTCCTATGTTCGTTTCAAGGTATGCACTCTTAGAACTGCCAAATGGAAGGGTCAGAAGGGCAGCATTTGCTCAGGGCTCAAAGGCAGAAGGCAAGAAGGGCAAAGAAAAGTGCTAACGGAAATGGTGAACACAATGAGAAGAATGCTGTTACATTGTAGGGAATGCAATCATTGTCTTAAAGCAAAATAAGTAGGAATTATTGAAGGGAAACCAATTCACTTCTCCAAAGCTTTCACTCAAATCACCATAAAATGTTTTTAAAAGAAAATGAAATACATATATATTGTTCCTTTGTATTTAGTGAGAGTAAAACTTGACTCCCTGTACTTTCTGCTTGCAACATTTTCTTTCCCTTCATGAGTGATGCCAACCAACCCCTGCTATCGAGTTGATTCTGAATCATGGAAATTTTACAGGGCAAAGCAGGACTTCTCCATTGATTTTCTCAGTCTGTAAACCTTTACAAAGAGCAGAAAGTCTCAAATTTCTCTTGCGGAGAGGCGAGTGAGTGAACGTTGCTGATCTTGATTTCATGGAACTGACTGACTAATGGAAAAATATATTTAACCTGGAAATAATCAAGTAAGGTATTCACCTAAAAGGACACATTATGATAAATTCTAAGAAGGGAATGAGGAATAAAGAGGAAACTGTATAAGGGACTTTAACATTTCAAATAAAAGACTAAACTTGAAATTTGGTTTAGGGCTTCCAGAATTTAGCAGATATTTAAAGTCTTAAGACTGGATGATTTTATCTAGAGACTGCAAAGAGAAGAGAAAGGTCTTGAGTAGCTATTAAATAAGCTTGTATTCATTGCAGATCAACAATGGTTGACAACTAATTAATACATTAACGTTGTCAACATTAGTTGACAACAACTAATCTAATACAAAATAATGTTGTCAACATTAGTTGACAACAATTAATCTAATACATTTTGAGGAATCCTGGTATAATCTCTGAGAGGAAAGGGCAGAAGTCTGCTATCCAGTTCACCAATGTAGAGAACAGAGGCGCTTGGGCTTAAGCACCCAGAAAACACTGTGCTGTTGCATGCCATTGAGTCTGTTTCAATTCATAGCTACCACAGGGTTTTTGTGGTTGTGATTTTCACAGGAGCAGATCACCATGTCTTTCTTGCTCCCACAGAGTCATGGAGTATATTTTCCAACAACCTTCTGATGAAGCGCGAGGCTTAGCAACTTGTTCATCACCAGTGAGACTGAAATCTCAAACTCATAGCCATTAATGCAATTCCAGCTCATAGTGACCCTGTAAGAAAGGGTAGAACTGCCCCTTTGGCTTTCTGAGACTCTCATTCTGGAGGGGAGCAGAAAGCCTCATCTTTCTCCCTGTGGTTTGCAGACTAGGATTAGGAATCCTAAACCACCAGGATTCATTCAGCACAGACTAGGAAGCACAAAATTAACCAAAGTATCTCCTGTGTTCATCTTCTATGACCCTGAGCGAAACACTTATTGACCAAGACACATACAGATGTGGTTGAGGAGAGGAATAACTCAGCACTGTGTGTGCTGACTGCTCCATTCCCTCTACTGGGAACAGTAGAGTTCTGGGATTGATGCATATCATATTGGTCAGCATAATCAAGTATGAAGCTTGGCACTAATAGTATTCAATTGTATAATTTTAAACAAATTTACCTTTTATGAACCTCAACGTCCTTGTTTATAAAAGTTATGCAGATTCATAGCATAGAAAGCTATCACAAAAATATTCTGTTGTCAAATTGACACCAACTTTTGGTAATGGGAGATATGTAAGAATAGAACTGTGCTACAAAAGATTCTTCATGGATGAGTTTTCAGAAGTAGATCATGAATCTTTTCTTCCAATGAGCTCCAGGTTGGACAGGAACTTCTAGCCTTTAAGCCAATGACTTGTGCCATAGCAACCTAGGGACTCCCAAGAAACCATCCCATTCAATTGCCATTAAGTAGATACCAACTCATAGTGACTTTATGAGAGTTTCCAAGGTTGTCAATCTTAATGGGACCAGATTGTCTCTTTTTTCCTCCTGGAGAGTAACAAGCAGTTTGAACATTGTGGTTAGCAGAGTAAGTTAGATATCTCTAAAGGGTTAATAAGGAACCAAGGAAGCACTTTGCTGGCCCTTAATAAATGGTAGATGATTGCAGTAACATTAGTAATAGTCAAAACACGAATAGGGGGCTATCTTATATGCCCTCATGAAAGAGACCATGCCCAATTATGTCTTAGAGTGCAGAGAAGAGAGTGGCTGCTTAATATAAACTTCCTACTTAATGGAATATTATATGTCAAGTCACCTTTATTTTAAAGAAGGATGCTTTAAACAGCACATTCTTCCAAATATGCAGAGGAGCAATGAGGTGCTGTGTCCATGGCCATGGCCTTGGGTAGAAGAGGTCAACTCCTGATCTTATGACTGCTCAGTTTACAAATGATTCACCGCTCAACCAAGGCCTGAAAGGAAGGTGGTACACGCCAGAAAATAATGTGGGAAACACTGAGAAGATGGATCCAGGGGAGGTAAGAAATGCTGCCATACCATGAGTCAGAATAAAAGGGTTGATGATTTTTATCTCTTACAAAATGCCTCCTGGCTTCTGTTTTGTGGTTTGTAACTTCTAAGGAGTATATAAGTGGATTAAGGAAGGAGTGTACCGATGTGTTAAAGAAGAGGGGTCATTTTACTTTTATCTTAATGAACAAAAGGCATTTTCAAAGCAGTCAGAAAACGTATGACATATTTGTGTCGACAGAATCCTGTACTAGTCAGGCAAGGGTTGCTTTGTTGTTAGCGTCTGTTCCTACTCTTAGAGACTTGATGCACAGTAGAAAGGACACTAACCAGTCCTGGGCCATCTTCACAACTGTTGCTATGCTTCTGACCATTGTTGCCACTAGAGTGCCAATCCATTGGGTCAATCCTGCTAGCTTCTTCCAATCTTCTCCTGATTTTGTGTTTTCTTCCCCTCCTTTTTCACTGATCTTTTATTTTTCTAAGTATGATTTCTTTCCCCAGGGTCTGGGGAAAAGATCAGATCCTTTCTGATAATATGCCTAAAGTACATGATGCAGAGTTTCATCACCCGTTACTCTCATTTTCTAAGGAACTTCTCTGTCTAGGCTTTTGGCTTCAATAACAAACTGTTATCAAGTTGAGTCCAACCTGCTGTGACCTTGTGTGCATTCGAGCAGAACTCGGTTCATTTGAGTTTTTGGTGACTGATTTTTGAAAGCAAGTAGCCATACCTTTCTTTTGTGGTGCCTGTGGTAGACTCAAAGCTCCATCCTTTTATTTAGCAGTCAAGCACATTGACCATTTGTACCACCTGGGAACTTCTAGGTTTGGGTAACACCCCCACAAACGTAGCAGTCGGACACACAAAAACCACTTTCTTGATCACTCACACTCTGCTGGAGATCAGGGACTCTCCTGAGCTGCTGTCTGCCAAGTGGTGGCCCAGTGATCTTGTTGCTTCCCCATCTCAATTGATGGCCTCCACCCTCCTCATGGAGAGGGAAAGAAACTGGAGGAGTTCCAGATGTTTTGCTGAATCAACCTGGAGGAATTGGTCCCATTGCCCTTCCTTGTAGCCTGCTGCATAGGAGGTATAATTTTCCAGGAAGCCTAGAAGGAAAGGGAGTCAATAACTTGAGCAAGTCCTAGTCATGCAAGAGGATCCTGGAATCATGTCAGATTTCCTGTGTGTCCAATTGGTAAAGGAGCTCAATGTGCTGACTTGCTTCATCGCATTGTGTCATCTCCCTGAGAAGTTCCTTTACACACTGCCTCCTTTGGGGTTATACTTTGGTGTCTAGCCTCCTGCGATCATTCCCCTGCCTTTGAGCTTTCTCCTTCTTGGAATCTTGGGAGTGGTACAAGCCACTAGAGCTCATGAGCCAGGTGCTCACCATACCTGCATTGTGATTTTGACTGAGGTTCCGGTTTCTCTTCTTCTGCCTGTTTTTCAGGGGATTTTGGGGGCGATTATGTGGACTAGCCAATACTCACTAAAAAGTCACTTTTTAGCTTAAATAATTGAGATCTGATTCTGCTGTTTGCAGCTAAGAGTCTGCCTAGGGTAGCCATGCTTTAGGTGTTGTGCAGGTAGGATCCATGCAGCTGAAAGGGCTATCTTCTCCCATGTATTATCCTATGAGGGTCTGGGTGATGCACATGGTTAGTTAGCACATGCAGCTGCTAACTGAAAGTTTGGAGGTCGGAGTCCACCCACCCCCAGAGGTGCCCCTGGAAGAAAGGTCTGGTGATCTACTTTGGACAAAGCACCCAGTGAAATCCCTCTGGGTCCTCATTTATTTTTTGACTTTCTCAAAAAAATTAGTCAACGAAAGCTCAATGGATTCCCTAGAGTCATGGACAGCTCCACCTCAGCTAGCAGCAACTACCACCCCAATGGAGTCACGGAGCCCACGCTGTCACACGGAGAACTGCAGTTCCCTTCATCGAAAGAACAGGACATTGCTATCACGTCAGGTAGTCAGTTGGTCAGCAGTGTGTGCCATGGGCCGGGAGAGGCCAGCTCCTGTAAGGCCTTGTCCGCAGATGGCAATTTGGGTTTTATTATTATTGCAATCAGTGGTCCTCATGGGTTTTAAGGAGGAGAGTGATATGATTTAAGCTATTCTGATGTTCTTTGAATGAGTAAGACAAGAGGGAAAGGAAGATGGGCAGTTGTGGTGGTGGACCAAGAGAAAGGGGATGACTCCCATGACATAGCAGAGCACGTGGGGTTCAGAGACTCTCTGGACTTCAATAGGTATGCTATATGTTATTTTAGTGAGGGAAGGATTCTGTTTGAGGGGGAGGACAGAGTGGAGACCCAAAGTCCATTGATAATAAATTGGACAGCCCCTGACAGAGCATCCCAAGGAAGAGAAGAACCAGTCAGTAGTATAGCACCGATGATACATACAACCTTCTTCTAATGCAGTGGTTTTAACCTTTGTAATGTCATGACCCTTTAATACAGTTCCTCATGTTGTGATGAACCACCCAACCATAAAATTATTTATTTATTTATTTATTTATTTATTTATTCATTTATTTGGGGGGGCCTCACTGCCCTCTGGTGGTCGTGGGAGCCACTCAGTGCTGCTCCTGAGAGCCACCGCTGGATTTGAACCACCAAGCCCGCGGGCTGCAGTCCCACACTCAACCACTTATGCCACCGGGGCTCAGCCCTATTTATTTATTTTTTAGGCATCACTGCCCTCAGGTGGTGGGAGTAGGAGGCCCAGCCTTTGCTCCTGGGAGCTGGAATTGAACTTCCAACCCAGTGGGCCACAGTCCCGCACACAACCACTACGCCACTGGGGCTCAGCCCCCATAAAATTATTTTCATTCCTAGTTCATAACTGCAATTTTGCTACTGTTATAAATTGGGTGATCCCTGTGAAAGGGTTGTCAGGTTGAGAACCTAATTCTAATTCTAATTCTTCCTCCCTTCCCACTAATATGACCCCAATTCTATCTTATAAATTTGGCTAGACCAGAACATGTATACTAGTACAGATAAGAACTCACAACACAGGAATCCAAAACAGATAACCCCCCTCAGAACTAGTCAGTAAGGGGGAACCAGTCACAATGATGGCCTCCCTCCCTGGGCAAGGGACAGCAGAAAAATGGATGAAATGAGACAGTGGATGAGGTAAGACATGAAAATAAAAAGAGAGAGAGAGGGAGAATAATTTATAAATTGTCAAGGGATCATGGGGGCTGGGAGGGGAGTGATGAGAAGCTGATGCCTGGGGCTCAAGTAGAAAGAAAATGTTTTGGAAAAGAGGATGACACAATATGTACATGTGTTTGTATGGCCTGTGTATGGATATATGCATTTGTATCAATATATGAAGGGATTGTGATAAAAGCTGTAAGAGCCCCCAGTAAAATAAAATTTTAAAATTAAAAAAAAGTTTCTGCTAAGAATCCAGATGAGTTGGGTGCGGTGTGAAAACACCATCTAGGGAAGGAGTTCTCCTTCAGAACCGGTGACCTTGAAGCTGGCAGCTTGCCACAGGATCATTTCCTCTTCCCTTCAGGCAAGTAAGGAATTATTTTCATCTTTATACATATGCAATAGGTCAGCCTTCTTAACTTATCATTAAAGACAATTACATGAATGTCCTTCTGCATCCACTCATTCTACAGTCTCACTCTTTGCTGGAGATCAGACCTGCGTCCTTGCGCTATGCTGCCAGTCAATGCCTTGGCTTACAGGTTCATTTCTCCTTTCACTGACTGCAGGAAGTCCTTGGATCACGCCACCAGTAGACTAGACTTGACTGACACTTCAGGCCTGGTTCAACTAATCAAAGCCACTTGCAATCTGCTTCCAAAAGGTCGCAGGCTTCAAAACCTTATGAGGGCAGTTCTTACATACATGCAAGTCAGAACAGCCAACAACCACAATGGGCTATCAGTGCCAAGAGTTCCAGATCCTTCCCTGTATCTTTTTATGGGTCCAATGCAAAAAAATTATTTAAAAATAATAAAGAGCACAAAATCACCCTGTGACTATATGGGGGAAATTATTACTCCCATTTTTCTTGAACAAAAACAGACTTAGCCATCTGGCACCACCAAGTGGCTTCTCCAGGAATTGCCTAGGAAAAGGAGACATTAAATTTGGATTCCTAACTGTCAGATACCCTGATATCCAGATAATAACTTGATTGCTGTTTTGAGAAGACGCTGGTTGCATTGATAAGGAGGAGACAAGTCAATCACAACTCACGGTGATGAGTTGTAATTGTTTCCAATACAGCAGACAGCCTCATGTTTCGCTCCAGGAATCCTTAAGGAGAAGAACAAGAAGTCTTTATAAAGTGAGGAAATGGAAAAGGATTATTGTAGATCTCTGACTTGACTTGGTGCAATCTTTTCCCCACGTACCAGGTAGGAATACTGAATCCCAGGAAGTTATTGAGGCTTGTTCTACATCTAGAAAGTAGAAAACTGGATCTTTATCCAGTGTTTTGACAACCATAGTATGGTAAAACACTCTTTAGTGCAAAGATAATAGAGGAGTAGGAACCACGTACTTCCACATATAAACCAGTATTTGTAATGGGTGAAGGGTAAAGTCTAGGTTGTTCTTTTGAGTGTCCCGGATCTTGATTACCTGTACTATGTTACCGGCATTCTCCCACCATTAGTGGCATCTTCATGATTAGGAATTCAACAATTTTTTTGTGGTTGTTATTTGAAATTTCTTTTTTGTTGTTTTGTTTCCTCCCCAGTAGTTTTATTCACAAGTAATATGCACATCATACCATTCAATAGTTTAACTAATCAAGTATATCATGGAGAATTGTACAATCCCCCCTACATTAATTTTAGATCATTGACCCCCATCGTCAAATCACCTTTAAGAGGATTCATGCAATCACAATCCATATATATATATATATATATATATATATATATATATATATGTGGGTGAATGAGTGCTCTTTCTAATATGTACAGCTAGCACCTACCCAGGTTAACAATAGGATTGTGTTCTGACAAATCCATTATACTGTCTTAGAACTTACAGTTATAATGTATGTAGAATACCTCATTTTAAAAAGTTCTTACTACTATTATTTCTTATTAGCAACACCTATTTTAATTCATAAAAATGAAACCCAGTAATTCCATTATTTTTAAATTCCATTTTTCATGAATTTCTGCTTTTGAAACCCTCTCATATGCAACCCAATACAAAGCTCCAGGATTTGACAGGATACCAATCAATTGATGAGCTGTTCCAACAAGCTGATTACATTCATCTGTACCAGGAAATGTGGAAGACAGTTCCCTGGACAACTGACTGAAAGAGATCCACACTTGAACCGAATGCTCAAATGATAGAACAATATCATTAATATCACATGTAACTAATATTTTACATTCTACTCTGGTTATAGCAGTATATCAACAAGGAGCTACCACAGGTTCAGGGCAAAGATGTTTACTTCTGTTTTATCAACTATGCCGAGACAATTAGACAATAATAACAAACTATGGATAACCTTGAGAAGAAGGGGGGTTTTATAACATGATGTCCAAGTCTATCAATCCACCAGATAATATAGACAGTAGCATAACTATTCAGGGACTATTATTAACAACATGTGATATGCAGATGACACAATCTCGCTTGCTGTGAGAAGCGGCTTGAAGCACTCATTGGTGAAGATCACGGACTGCAACATGCAGTATAGCTTGCAACTAAATGCAAAAATACCCAAATCCACACAACTTGGACCAATAGTATGAAAAACATAAGATTGGAGTTGTAGGGATCTCATCTTACCTGTGACCACAATCAATGCTCATGGAAGCAGTTTTCAAGCGATCAAAGGGCACTTTGCGTTAGGCAAATCTGCTGCATGAGACCTCTTTACAGTGTTGAAGAGCAAGGATGTACTTTGAAGACTAAGGTGTAGCTGTCTCGAGTTAAGGTATTTTCAATAGTCTCATATGAATGTGAAAGTTGGATATTGAATAAGGAAGAACAAAGTAGTATTGATGTATGTGAATGAGGGTGCTGATGAAAACATTGAAAGTATATGCTGCCAAAAGAACAAACAAATATATCTTGGAAGACATGTAAACCAGAATGCTCTTTAGAAACAAGGATAGACTTCCTGTTGTACATTTTGGACTTGTTACTCAGAGAGACCAGCCCTGGTAAAGGACACATTGCTTGGTAAAGTAGAGAAAGAACAAGGTTCTTAACCAGATGATGAGACGCAGTCGCTAGAACAAAGGAATCAAGCATGGAGCATTTGTGAGGATGGTGGAGGAATGAATGTGCAGTGTTTCATTCTAATGCGGCACAAAGGTTAACCACGAGTCTGCACCAACACAATGGCACTTAACAGCAGCTTGTACATAGAATGAATTATTGACTAGAGATGTACAAACAAAGGCATCATCAAAACACAGACCACCATAAATGCAGTTCATCATAACTCAAATATATCCTTAGTTGGGGATATGTGGATGCTCATTATAAAAAACACTGTCATCAAGTCTATTTTAACTCATAACAAATCTACAAAGTTTTTAGTAAGTAGGGGCAGATGGTTTCATCTTTCTCCCACAGAGTGGCTAGTGTGCTTGAGCTGAACATCCTGTCCAACACTTACCTGTCATGAGCTAAGAAACAAACTATGTCCCGTGCCATCCTTTCTGCATGTTGTCACCTCACATCTGATAACCATACAACTGATCCTATGTCCAGAACATTTTTACATTCCTTCTCCACTGGGCTTGTTTTATGGGCAGTGACTTTGACACAAGTGAAAGCTATAGAAGTTATAATGATTGCAATGTCTGATGTAAAGCAATGATTAGTTGTAGACTTTCTACATCAACTTAGTCCATCACCTGGCCAGATGAGAGCTTTTGATGCTGCAGAAAATACTTTTAAACCAGCAGTTCTCAACCTGTGCTTCAGGATCCCTTTGGGGGTCAAAGAACCCTTTCACAGGGTTCACCCAATTCATAACAGTAGCAAAATGACATTGATGGTAGAGGATCACCACAACATGAGGAACTGTATTAAAGGGTCATGGCATTAGGAAGGTTGAGAATCACTGTTTCAAACAGTCCTATAAGTATGAGGATCACCACCAGAAGTTTACTTCTTTTGAAAACTATTTTAGTCATTGGAAGGAGGCAACTGTGGAAAAGACCTTTCTTAATCCTGGTTTAACTCAAACAGTGGCCATCAATTGATCTTTTAGTTATTGTATCATCATTTCTGTTAACTTTAGAGCATTTATCCCTTTAAAAAGAAGTCTACTGAACTTGCTTCTTACAATGCCTTCTTCCATGCTTTGGCCTTTTAGAATGCTCACTTTGGTTCTATCAAAAATGGGAGTTATTTCCTTTAGTGGGGTGGGGAAAGCCTTGGGAAAACACCCAGCATAGAGTGAACATAACATCAATAAAAAGAGAGAAGAAAGGAAAGATGGAGGGAGAGAAGAGCACTAGTTAACAGACATCAGGGGATTCATAGCAAGCAACAAACAAGCAAAAGTGCATTGGTGAAAATGAAGGGGTCAGAGCAGAGACCCAAAGCCCATCTGTAGGCAATGGAACATACCCCCAAAAAAGGGTTGCAGGGAAGGGATGAATCAATGATGTTACAGTAGAGCACCGATGGATCACACAATACACCTTTGGTTCCTTAAGGCTTCCTCACTGCCACTATCATGATCCCAGTGATGTTTTCCTCTCTGGACTGGACCAGAAAATGTACATAGGTATAGGCAAAAGATAAAGCTCAGCATACACAGAACCCAGGGACAGGGATGAGAATAGCATTACCAAAAGGATAGGGAAGAAGATGGGTGGAAAAGGGAGAAGCAATCGCTATGAATGTCATATAACCACACACCTCTCTCCAGAAACCATAGGGGAAGAGAGATAGCAGTGAGTGTGCAATACGAAAATAGTAATCTATAATCTATCAAGGGACCATGGCGGTGAGGTGGTTGGAGAGGGGGGAAGAAAAGAGTAGCTGATTCCAAGGGCCCAATAGAAATAAAATGTCTTAAAAAGAATGATCACAATATATGTACAACTATGTCTGATACACTTGGTGTATGGATTGTTACAGGAGTCATAAAAGTCACCAATAAAATGGCCTTTAAAAAAGGAAGAGGCCTCAGGTGAACTTCTCAAGGGATGGGAGGAAAGTGGTGGCATAAGAGAGCGCATGAGAGAGATGAGTATAGAAGATCAAATCTGACTTGAACAGTTAAAACTTTATCAGATTATCCCCCATTGAAGCATGATCTGGTTTCCAAAATGTTCTGTATTTTTGGTTTGCATTATTTTGCTTCACTTCTGTCTGTTCATATTAAGGTATATCTTGGACATGTTAAGTCATTGGAGGTCACCCTCTTAAAGTTGTGTTACATGTTTTTCTGATTCTCGGTATGTGAAACCCAGGATGGATGAATCTTTAAGAACAGTGAGTTGACTAAGGATCTCAGAGGAAAAGGGGGTACAGTGTGTGGGAGGGTGTGTGTATGTGTGTGTGTGTGTGTGTGTGTGAGTGTGTGTAGGGAGATGTAAAAGGAAGATGATGTCAAGAAGTCCAGAAAGAAAAAGAATGTTTGGAAACTGATTGTGGTAGCAATTTCTCGATTCTTCTTGACATGATTGAACTATGCCATAATATGATATACATATTAACTAATACAATTACTAATTACAATTACTAATAAATTTTAAATTTTTAAACCTTTTAAATTTAAATAGACTTTTATTATAATGAATGTAATTTTGATCAAAGCCAGTGATCTACAAATACACGTAGTTAACTTGGTCTTGGTGGGTGAGATTTTTAGGATAAGCATAACTCTGCTGTATGCAGATATTCTAGGGAAAGATCAAATGTCTGTCGCTTCATACTACTTTCCCCCCTCAGCGTTATCCTGCAGCAGGGGAACTAATTAACTTCTACTTACCATCCCTTGGGCCACCCTTCTGTGATGTGCACAGCTGAAAATTTTCCACAGTGTGAAAGCGTGTGCTGTGTTAGGCAAAATCTGCATGGATGCTTGCCAGTATAAAAAATATCTGATGCAGTTTCATCTTTATTATCTTCTGTCAGAAAAATGCACACTTAAGAGCAGTTCCTGTGCATTCAGTGGGACTTTTACATGAACTGGGACCTACTTAATCAAGACGACCTCTATGCATATTTGCAGTCATACATATATAGGTCGTTAGTGGTGGTGGGTACCACTGACCCTGTTGTGCCTTCCCATGAATCCACATGACAAAGTAGAACTGTGCTGATAGGTTTTCTAGGCTGTAAGCTTTATGCAAGTAGATTGCCAGATCTTTCTCCCTTAGAGTCCCTGACTGGACTTAAAGCACCATCTTTCCTTGTGCATCTCCCTGCATCACCAGCCTCGGTCAGATGCTTCCGGCCTCAGAGCTCCATGAGTACAGGCTTTAGAGATTTCAGGCCTCCTGGGGGTCAGCTGCCCCTAGAAGGGACTCTAAAATCAAATCTAAGACATTCACTTTTATAGAAAAAGTTACGCTTGATTAACGAGAGAAATTACCTGCCTAGGGTCATTTATCAAGTCTGATTCTTAAGCAGAACCCAAGCATCAGAGCCTTTACCATCGACTGATTCTGTCATGATGAAGTCTCCCACGTGACAATCCCTCCTGTAGAGCACACTTAAATATTTTCTACATCGATTCCCCCCAGTCGTACTATTTATATATGATTTTTGTTCAAATAAAATTTAAATTGGCCACTCCTTGAAACAGCTGTGCCCTAAGAATTAACGTCACTGATTTTAGAGACCAGTCCCTTTCCCCCACCTCTCACCTGCACATACTAATTAAACACAGAAGCCCTGTCACAATGGTGAAATGCTGCCTTTCTGACCAAAAGATCAGTCAGCAGAACCCATGAATGGCTCCAGAAGTGGCAATCTGGTCCCTTCAAGATGATAGTCTTGCAAACCCACTGTGGGCAGATCTACTCTGTCCTCAGGGCTTTCTGACTCAAACTGGGATGAATGACAATATTTTTGAGACTTTTAAAATTGAATTTTTTCACTTAAAGATTGGTGTGCATCTTATAAATTTAGAGTCTCGAGGTCGATGTTATATAATAAGTAAAGGACCCAGGAATACCATTTTAATCAGCGTGCTTTTCCACAAAGTTCCCTTATCTTTCTGCTGTGAGTGGTGTTAATAGCTTGCTAATTAGTGACTTAATCACATACCCAAATTGAATTCTTTAAAAAAAAATCATGCTTTCAGGTGAAATTTCACACAGCATTAATGATTTTGACACAAACCATTTTGCATCATTATTCTAATTCTTTCTATCTGATTATAACTGTGTCCCATAATCTGGTTTCCCTGCCTCCCTATCCAATCATCTTTGCTTACAAGTAACTTTGCATCATTTGGCCTTCTATAGCTGCTTTTCGTAAAGAGACTTGTTACTCATGTGTGATTGTCTTTCTTTTATGAGCTAGTCTGTTGTTTAGCTAAAAGGTGGCCTCAGGGATTGTTCCAGATTAAAAAGTGTATCTCGGGGTAAAAAATCTTGGGGAGTCCTCTAGTCTCAACAGTCCAGTAACCCTAGATGTTTTAAGAATGTGAGTTCTGTTCTACATTTCTCTCTCGATCTATAAGACCTATTGTGGACCTGACTGGAATGAAGTCTTAAGGATCCTATCTTAGGAAATGATAACCATAGAGGTTGTGCTTTGCCATTGAGGTTGAGTCCATGTGGACATGGTGACCCGCTGTGCACAGACTAGGACTGCTTCATGGCATTCTCAAAGCTGGAAACTCATAGAAGGAGGTTGGGTTCAAACTTCTGGATGCGTTTGACCCTCCCACTTTTCTTCTAGGAGTCAAGTGTTTAATCCTTTGTGCTCTCCCACTGCCTGAGTGATAGAATCACTCCTCAAGAGGGGATTGAACCATTTGGGGAGTCTGGTTAGAGTGGTCAGGATCTGTTGAAGAAAAGGCTAATTTTTCTCTTAGCAGCCTTTGAGGAGTCATGCCAGAGAAAGCACATGGCTTCACCAGATGCTGAGACATTTTATGAAGCAAATGTCATGTGTGTGTGTGGGGGGGGGGAAAGAAAGTTCAACCGATTGCACAGATTTCTTAATCAAAGCCAAGACCACTTAAAATACACACTGACTGATTTGCTGGCACATTTACACCAATTTCCTCATCTTAACAAGTAGAGCAAACCAGGTTCACCTTGCTCCTGTTCGTTTTCATCTTGATTCATTTTGTTCTTCCTTGGGAAGCTATCGTTCCATTATAGACACCCCCACCCCCCATCACCACCACCACCACCACCACACAGAAGATGAAGAGGTAGAATCAGCGCTACAACTATATGTCAACGAGAAAGCAAGAAAAGTTGGAGGAGTTCATGCGTACAAGGAGCAGCTGGATTTATCAAGTCATAACTAGGCTTACTTCAACACAGCCAGCTCCCAATTCTAGACCTCGTGTATATTTCAGATTTGGGCTTTTAGTGAACTATGCTTGAAGGAACTAGCATTTCATAACGCGGTATTTTTTTCATCACTCCTAGCAGTCCGCAAAAGACTGTTTAAGATAACGACCCTTCTTTAAGATGACTGATAGAAAATGAAATGGAATGGAGGGTCAAGCCACCTGGGACCCACTTTCAAATCTGTAACAGTACTTTTCTTCTCTCAGGCTGAGAGATCCGGCCTTGAGACCATCAGCAAGCGACTGCCTGGGGCTTGGGCATGCCATCTGTTGGAACAGAGATGGTGGGCTCTGTTCATTTTAACCTCACCTGGACTCAAACTTGACGAGCAATGGAGGAACTATTTAAATCTGAAACAGTCATCAGATTAATCGAGGGGAAAAAATAAAGGAAAAATCAGGTTTTCAGTAAATAATTGTGTTTGAAACATTTTCCTGTATGTGTGTGGGGGGGGGGGAGAAGATCCACATTTAGAAAAAAATGTTAGAAAGATTCTTACACTTAGAAAACCACAAGTTTTGTTCAAAACTCCAAGTTTTGACATGCTGCCCTCTAGTGGATAGCAGGATATACATAGCTATCTCTGAGAAAAGCACATTCCCGTCTGCATATGAGAGGGCAGCTTGGGGTAAAGTTTTCGGTTTGATTTTTTTTTTTTCAAAGTGTGGTCCAAAGCCTTAGGTCATCAGAATTCAGTGGCTAACCACACAGCTCCCCAGGGGCCCCCTCAGACCAACCAACGCAGACTACATTTCACAGTCCTGCTGCCATAGAAGTGGGTTCCAACTCAATTCGAAGCCAATGAATTAAAGCCAACCGGAATGTTAGAATCAGTGCCGCAGCTTCCTAAGAGTGACATACAATGTGAATATGGGCATTTTCACGCATAGACTGTCCATTTAAGGAACCCTGGTGGTGCCATGGTTAAATGCTCAACTGCTATCCCAAAGGTGAGTGGTTCAAACCCATTAACCTGCTTGAGGGAGAAAGCCTGGTGACAGATGACAGCCTAGACAAGTACGGGGCAGTTCTACTTTGTCACATGGGTTCAGACCTTGACGACACCGAACAGCGAGAGTGAATCTGCAGCAAGTCCCTCAACGTCTCACAGTGAGCTGTACCTTTAGATTCGCTTGTCCTCTTCTGACTTACAGGGTCACTATGCGAAGGAATCCAGTCAATGGCAGCGAGTTTGGAGTTGGGCTCTTTGCCTCTTCTCCAAGATGAAACACTGGTGGCCGCAAGTACTCCACTGGGTCCTCACCGACTTCAGGCTAAGGATTATGTTCCTGAGTTGTGCCCACGAGGTGCTCCAGGAAGGGCTCTCTGGCTCAGCAAGCGGACCCGACACTGCATCAGCCACGCTCACAGGCAGATCGCCCTCTCTCGCCTGGCCACCTCCATTCAGAGGCCTCTTGGTCCGTGGGGGAGAGAGGCCTTTTTCTCAACCTGTCTTAAATCTCCCCACGCCTATCCCGTCCTTCTATCCCTCTCTCTCCCTGGTTCCCAGACCATAGGGAGGCAGGGATTTTTTTCCAGGGCTTCTCCGCAGTACGGTTGTTCTCCACACTTCCCGCCCTTTTGCCTTCTGGGCTGTATCCTCGTGGTCCACACCATGTGCAGGTAGACCCATGAGAAAAATGCAACCCTTCTTGCTTGCCTGGTTACCACAAGTGGATAAATAAATGCTTGACTTCAGTGGGATTCATTGTCTTAATTGACCACCTCCCCATCCAATTGCAGGGAAAAATAAAACCCAGAAGGAAGGTAAGTAAAACATCAATTTAATTTTGTTTGTTTTGGGGGGCATCACTGCTCTCTGGTGGTGGGAGTAGGAGGCCCAGCCTTTTCTCCTGTGGAGCTGCTGCTGGAATTGAACCTCCATCCCAGTGGGCCACAGTCCCGTGCACAACCACTACACCACCGGGGCTCAGGCCAACATCAATTTAATTTTTAACAAAAGTTTGGTGGAAACATGGATTGACTATGTGGGGAAAACTGAGCAGACAAAAAACCTACTTCTGCTCACTGGAGCAAAGTTTGAGTTTACAGAGCAGACATGTTAACCCACTACTGCTGGCCTGTGCTGTTCTGGCGACAGATGCATGAAGAGGAAGAGTATTCCCGTGTTGTCACCTTTCAGCAGATTGGATCTCTCCAATATGAAAAAGTTAATGAAAACTGCTTCTAACAAATCCACCAACATTGAGGTTCTGGAGATGAAAGGAGACTTCCTGAGCTCCCAAATTTAAGGCACTGCTAGCCTGTCATCAGGATTCTTGTAGCAGAACTTGCAATAGAAGGCAATATCCTCTGCTCCGGCAGAGTTGACAGGGTCCAATCTGCTTGTTTCCCGTAAAAGGTGTTGCTTTGGACATTGTGTAATACATGATATTGTTCATACCAGGGATATTGCCTTCAACTTTAAATGAAATCACCTATTTCATTTGAGTGACACCACTAGTGTGATGATTGTTATCCACATGCAGTTGCTTTATTTTCACTGTAGTCTGGGGTGCAAGTTTAGAAACGATCTTAGTTTTTCGTTGAATAAGCAACAGACGTCTTGTTTTCTTGACATGGAATGCAGTGTCCTCGAGGTAACAGCACTCTTCCTCCCTGGATCCTTGGCTTTGTGACACTCCCTGTCTTTTGAGCTTTCTTTTTGGCCACATGCTGCCCCTTTGATCTCACATGGTTGAGAGCATGAAGAAGGACATTCCTCTTGGTGTTAGCATTCGCTTTTCAGACCTGTCTTTTGTTTGATGGAAAGTTCTTCTCTGAAAGTGGGCTTAGTTCCAGGTTTGAAAGGTGTCTCAGGGCTGCAGTTTTGAGTGTTCCACTGGTTCCCATCAGACCAGTAAGTCTGGTCTTTTTATAACAAAACACAGAGAGACCCCTGGGACACTTTTCCCAGTTTTCCCCAATGGTAAGAGTTAGAGTTTCAAAACTGTGGTGATATCATTGATAAGACACACTCAACTTATTCCAGTATTCTCAGCTTTACTGTCACAAATGTGTGTGTATTTTCCTCTCAATTATTTGATCACACAGATGAGTGTGTGTATCTACCACCACAGTCAAGCTGCCGAAGAGTTTTTATGGAAGAAGCGTCTCTCTTGTTTCCCTTTAAAGGCATATCGTGGTGTGAGTACTTCCCCATCCACCAGGTGATCTACTCCTGTCAAGATGGTGCCCTGGAAAACCCCAAGGTCTATTCCACTCAGTCCCAATGGCACCCAGCAACAACTTAACAATCTCTCTCCTGCCCCCAACCTCAAGTCCCCTCTCTGTTCCTAGCCCTTACTACCAACTCACTGCTATCAAGTGGATGTCAACTCAGAGCAGCGTTATAAGACAGGGTAGCACTTCCCCTGGACGTTTCCAAGACTGTAACTCTTTCCAAGAGCAGAAATCCCCGTCTTTCCTTCTCAGAGCTGCCTGGTGGTCGTGAACTACTGACCTTGCAGTACAAAGCTCAATGTGTAACCACTACCCCTCAA
The DNA here is from genome assembly GCA_004026705.1 of Nesogale talazaci. Classification (NCBI taxonomy): domain Eukaryota; kingdom Metazoa; phylum Chordata; class Mammalia; order Afrosoricida; family Tenrecidae; genus Nesogale; species Nesogale talazaci. Next base: position 170,450 of record PVJH01001727.1, on the reverse strand, counting down.
GGGCTTCTCCAGGTCAAAAGTTACGTTTTGATGCTGTTTTATATTCGGTATGCTAGTCCTTTGTTTGGTATGTACTTTAAAAGCTCTTTCTACAGATTACCTTTCCATCCTCTTCCTCTAGGCTCTCACAGTACAATGAAATTTAATTAGGATGAGATCCTCTTACTCAGTTTTTCTTTTATGTTCCATGAATTTGGAATGAATTTGTGGTGTGTATGCTGTTGTTCTAAAGATGCCCAAGGGCTAACTACTTACGAGGTGGAAAACCTCTTCTTTCTTCCATGGAGCAACTGAGGATGTCCACCTGCTTCTTGTTCAGTCAGCACTCCTACCTATAACCAACCGACTCTGGGACTGAGTTGCCTAACTTCGTTATTATAGCTGTGAGTCAACTTTGATATTAGGTAGAAGGATTCCTCCCACTTCTTTTTGGGTAAAGATTAGTTCAGCTATTTCAGGGCCCAAACTTTATCATACAATGTTTAAAATAAGCTTGCCTTTGTCTATAAGAACCTTGTTGGGGGTGTGAGTGCAATAAAACTTTTGATTAATGTGGGAACCGACATCTTTACTATGTTCAGCCTTCCAGACCATGAACATGGATGTTTCACCATTTATTTCTCTTTTCATTTCCTTCAGAACCATTTTATAATTCTCCTGTGCATGCCATATTCAATAGATACCTAACTTTTAAATTTTATTTGGGGTGACTGTAAGGATATGATGGTTTTCACTTTAGTTTTCCTATCTATGTTGATTTTTAAGAAAGTTCTGTGGAGTAGCCTATGTATCGAGCAGCTAATGGGAAATCCGTTTGGACCCACCAGCTTTTTCTGAAAGAAAGACTAGGCTTTCTGCTTCCAAAAGGATCTACAGCCTTTCACGCAGTTCTCCTCTATCTCATAGGGCCCCTTGGGCTGAATTCAACGTGACGGTAGTGAATTTGTGATTTGTGGGCAGGAGATTGGCTAAAGGTTTCAACTGTCCCAACAGTTCTGATGGCGAAAGACCTGGTAGTCTGTCTCCTATGAAGATGACACTCTAGCTGATGAGGGGGTTCTGTGTCAAACCCAACCTAGCAGCAGCTGACAATAACTGGGCACTCACTGTTAGTATATTGAAGTGTGATTGACATCTGTGCAAAGATCATGCATTTTTTAAGTTTGCTAAATCCACTTATTAATGTAGGAGCACTTTATAGTTGTTTGAAGAAAGACAAGGCACTCTATGCCCATAAAGAATTACAGTCTCGGGCTGAGCGCCGGTGGCGTAAGTGGTTGAGTGCGGAACTGCAGCCCGCGGGTTTAGCGGTTCAAAAATCCAGCGGCGGCTCTCAAGAGCGGCACTCGGTATCGCCCACGACCACCAGAGCCAGTGATGCCCCCCCCACACACACACACAAAAGAATTACAGTCTCAGAACACACACAGGGCTAGCTCTACTCTATCGTACAGGGTCTATGAGTCAGACTCTATTTGATGGCAGTGAGGTTTAATAATATAATTATTATTACAGTTATCGATATTTTCTAAGTATATAATCATTTATCTGCACTGGATCAGTTTTATTTATTTCTTTCCCTTCACATTTTATTTTTCTTGCTTAGTTGTAATAACCAGAACTTCTATTCCCAGATTGATTAAGAGCAGTGAGAAAGAACCTCCTTGCCTTGTTCCTAAGGTTGAGTAAGGAAAACTCAATCTTAATCATTAGATGTGCTATAAGCTGGCAATTTTTTCACAGCCACTCTTTATACAGGTAATCCTCCACTATTCTTAAATTGATGATGCTTTTAACATAAATAGGTATTAGATATTGTCAATTTCTCCACTAATATTCTATTTTATATATACATATATGTGTATGTATTTATATGGCTCACCTTAGAGACATCATTGTCAATTTATTTCAGAGAATATTATCAATCATTCACCTGAAACATAAGGTAATTATATTGATTGTTCTACTAATTTAACCAGTGGTATAGAGTTTAAAAAATTGTTGAGAAAAATGACATTATACACGTTGCATGATATAAATTGTTGACTCATACAACTTAAACTCTTTTGAAAACAATTTTATTGACTTGTAATTCATGTAGCATATAAAAATTACTTCAATAATATTAAGAAGAGGTGTATAATCATCACCATAACAAATTTTAGAAAAAATACTTCTTTCTTGTACTCATTATTGTGAGCTCCCTATTTTTTCCCAACCTCTTCTGCCAGACTCCCAAGAAATCTTAAACCAGTTACTATCTCTATAGACTTATCTATCTTGGATTTCATATGCAGAAAGGCATATTTTTAATGCATTAGTATTTTATTTTAAATGATTGTATAAAAATCCTTTTGGTAACATGGATTCCCTAAATTTTCCCTTCTCACTGGGGGATCATAGAACTCTTATCACAATCCACACATACATCTATTGTGTCAAGCACTTTTGTATATTTGTTTCCCTCATCATTCACAAAGCACTTGCTTTCCACTTGAGCTCATGGTATCTGCTCCTCATTTTCCTTCCTGTCCCACATCCCTTTCTCTCATGAACCCCTGACTATTTATAAATTATTATTATTTTGTCCTGTCTTACACCATTCAACATCTTCCTTCACCCACTTCTCTGCTGCCCCTCCCTCAGGAGGAGCCATATGTAGATCCTTTCAATCTGGTCTCCTTTTCTACAGCCCTTTTCCTCCACCCTCCCATTTTGCCCTTTTCACCACTGGTCCTAAGGAGTTCTTCTGTCTTGGGTTTCCAGTGTTTCCAATTCCTGTCTGTACCAGTGTACATCCTCTGACTCAGCTGGATTTGTAAGGTAGAACTTGGATCATGAGAGTGGAGTGAAAGGAAGTATTCAAGAACTAGAGAAACATTGTATGTTTCATCTGTGCTGTACTGCACCCTGACTGCCTGGTTCCCTCCCAGGGTCTTCTGTGAGGGAAAGCCCACTTGCCCACAAATGGGTTTGGGGTTCCCACTCTGAACTCTCCCTCATTCACAATGATATGATTTTTTTGTTCTTTGAGGCCTGGAAGCTGATCCCCTCAATACCTCGTGATCACTCAGACTGCTGTGCTTCTTCCATGTGGGCTTTGTTGTTCCTCAGTTAGATGGCTGCGTGTTTTCTTTCAAGTATTTAAGACCCCAGATTCTATATATCCTGATAGCCGGGCACCGTCAGCTTTCTTCGCCACTTTTGCCTAGGCACGCACTTTGTCCTCAGTGATCCTGTTGGGAAGGTGAGCAACTCAGACTGCCGAATTATTAGAACAAGATGTTGTGTTGGGGGAGTACTTTAGTAGGGGCCCACTAGAAAGACATATTTTTTAAAAAGAAAAAAATTAACAACAGTAACAAATAAAACAGAAAAATTCAATCAAAAGCAGAAAATATCAAAACCTAAAACAAATTTAAAATGGGTCAGTCATAAGGAGCAAACAATAAGGCATTAAATTTTAACCTACTTGCCTACGAATCAGTTTTAAAAAATGAAGGAGACATATATGTGGATTAACCCTCTAGTGAATCCCCTTTGAGCACAGCTCAGGTATGTAAATACCTTGAAATCATGAAGAGTGCATTGGAAAGTAGATTGCTGCAGATTAAGCTCTGAGGTGACACCATTTACCCAAAAACTTGGAGTTGGTGCTAGGACCAAACTTTCAATAATATTCATTCACAATGGAAGAACCATGCCTAGATTAATACTAGATTAATGCATGCCTAATAAAGCAAGGAAGGCACTAACAGTAAATATATATTAGTCTCAGGGAACCCTTCACTGGGTACTCTCAAGGCAAGAGATTTGAACAAAAGTCTAATGAACTATATCTTTGGTATAGCAGTTATCTGTTTCTTCTCACACTATGGAAATATTGTCAAATTCTTATTCCAAATCACTTAATACAACCATATACATTTTCTTTCACTTGTTGGTATAGTAATAGCATATTTGCTAGAATTTTTTGTTGTTATTATTATTCCACAGCTCCCTGGTGTTCTGTTCAGTTTATCATTTATCAGTTTCTTTTTTCTGATGATCAAATTGAATGAGTTCTACTTTCTGTCTGAAAGCTCATGCTCTTCTCACGAGAATCATTGGACTTGCTTACCTTTGTTGTCAGCAGTACTCCTAGTTCGCCGCTCTGAGGTAGGAATGAGCCTACTGGTACTGCTTTCACTTGTATGCCTGGAGCTTGAGAAATACTGTGGCTGGACTTCCTTCTTTTGAGTGAGAGGATCTAGGAGGTCGTCTGCTGGTTCTTGGCCTCTGAGATTCAAAACCAGCTCACTGTCTTCTCATTGATATTTAGTATCTCCTTTCCTGTCTTCTGGACCATTTCTAAGGTCTCAGGTTGGGTGTGGGAACTTCCTGGGAAGGACAGATGCTAGGTGTGCTCTACTGCTCCCTGGAGTTAGAGGTTTGAGTCCACTGGAAGGAACTTAAGAAGAAAGACATCATGTTCTACTTTTGAAAAAGCAACCATGGTAAATATGAAACACCATTTTACTGGAACTGCAGAGGTTAATCAATTTACTTTCCCATCTGCCCTGGAGAAATTGTCCTTGTTGCTTTGAACTTACTTTTCCCTCCAGATTTCCTTAACCATCTGTGAGGTATAACAGGTACAACATATAAAAAACATCCTGGTGGCCCCGTGGGTTAAAAATTGGGCTGCTTAGATGGTGCCCAGCTATCAAAAGATATAGCATCCGGGGTCTTAAAGGCTTGAGCATAAACAAGTAGCCATCTAGCTCAGAAGCAACAAAATCCACCATAAAAGAAGATCACTTGCCTGTGCAATAATGAGGTGCTGAAACAATCAGGTATCAAAAAACAAAAATCAAAATCAATGGACCAATTGACTCCTGATATCGTGGATGACAAATGAATACAAAGGCAAACAGAGTAGAAGAAACAATGGTGCCCAGCTACCAAATGATTGAATGCCTGGAGTCTCAAAGACTTGAAGATAATTGAGTCACCATTCAACGCAGAAACAGCAAAGCCCACATGGAAGAAGCATACCAGCATGTGTGATCAAGAGGGGCAGTGATGATGCACACAAGTTCCCTCTAGTTCCTGAAGCATTCCCTACCCCCACCCCCAACCATCATGGTCCCAATTCTATTAACAAATACAGATGGACTGGAAAAGGTACACTAGTATAGAGGCGAGCTGGAAATAAGGGGAAACCAAGATGGATGGGCCCCTTCGGGCCAATGGTTAGATTGGAGATACTGGAAGGGTAGAGAGAAGGTGGGGTAGAGAGATGGAACCAATGGCAAGGATAGACACATAAACTCTTATTTGAAGGATGGCCATCAGGGGAGTGGGTTGGGGGAGAGGTTGGGCAGTGTAAGATATGACAGAGCAATAACAATGTATAAAGTACTGAGGGTTGGTGGGGAGGAGAGAGCAGGAGAAGAGGGGAAGGGATGGAAAAGCCGATACTAGAGCCTTAAGGGAAAAGGTGGATGATTAGAGAACAATAATAGAAGTGGACATGTGAGGGTGTTTCACACAGTATGCTTATTTATGTATTGTGAAAAACGAAGTATGAGCCCCCAATAAAATGACTTAAAAAATTGGGCTGCTAACTGAAAGGTCAATGGTTCAAACTCATTGGCTACCCAGTGTAGTAGTCTGCCTCCATAATGCTTACAGCCTTGGGGGTAATTTGATTCTTGTGTTTTCAGTAGCTATGTCAAACAGTTATTGTTGATACATTGGTGGTGGTGGTGATACAGTGATTATGTGTATTCTTTCCCATCTTCTTTTGATGTCTCTTGCATAATTCAATATTTTTTCCATAGAACCCTACAATATTTCAACTTATGGTTTAAACTTTTTCCTTCATTGTAAGTTTCATTACAATATGGTTTGATTCCTCAATCTTCCCTTAGAAGTTTCCTATTCAGCTCTTTTGCTAAATTTTTTCCCGTTTACTAACTACTCTATGATTAAGAGCAAATTTCAGAAGCTTTTCTGATATTCACTTTGATGTTTTCTTTCCTTTTTGTCTTTTTGATAGATCTTTGCTTTCTTCATGTCTATTATTCTTGATGTCATTTGTGCCTGATCCTCTGTCATTAGTGTTCAATATGTCAAATGTATTTTTGAGACTTTCTGGAAGTCCAAGGAGGGATATATTCAAGGTCATACTTTGGTTATCAAGGACTTTTTAAAGTTTTCTTCAATTCAGCAGGAACTCACATATGATTTAGCTGATGATTTGTTCCACAGTCAGCCCCTGGTCTCATTTGGGCTGCTAGCATTGAGTTTGTTCATTGTCTCTTTTCATAGACATATTCACTATTCTGTCTGTTGAGGTTCATGTATACAATCACCATTTATATTACTAGAAAAAAGTCTTTGCAATGAAGTTGTTGGTCTTGTTAAATTCGATCATGTAATTTTCAGCTTTCTTTACTCTGACCAAGGCATATTTTACAAATACTGTTCCTTCCTCTCAGTTTCCACTGTTTGCCTTCCAATCACCAATAATTATTAATAGCATCTTAATTACATGGGTCATCAATTTCAGGTTGGAGAAGTTGGTAGAATTCTTCGGTTTCTTTCATATTTCTACAGTTTATTATTGTTAGGGGTCATTGCGTCAGTTCTGACCAATAACAACCCTATTCACCACAGAATGAAACACTACTCCAACCTGTGCCATCCTCCCAATTGTTCCTTTGCCCGAGTCCGTGGTTGCAGCAACAATGTCATTCCATCTAGTTTGGAACTTCCCTCTTTTTTGTTGTCCCTCCACTTTATCAAACATGATATTTTTCTCTAGGATATGTTCTCTCTTGAAAATACATCTAAAGTACTTAAGATAAAGTCGTTCCATCCTTACTTCTAAGGAATACTTCAGTGTTACTTCTTCCAAGACAGACCAGTTTATTCCTTTGTCAATCCATAGTACTTTCAATATTCTTCACCTGCACCATAATTCAAATTCATAAATTCTTCTATGGTTTTCCTTACTCAACGTCCAACTTTCTCATGCATATGAGGCAACTGAAAATACCATGGCTTGGTTCAGGCACTTGTGGCATGGATAGCAAAACCACCCCATCACAAACAGCATCATACTTCAAAAATATCTTAAAATGTTCCTTTTTGGTGATGGCTATGACTCTTTCTCTCTTAGATTTGTCAAAACTAACATATTAAATCACATGATTGTCTGATTCAAATGACTATCTCTGGTTCATTTCATCTTGCTAATGCCTAGGGCATTGTTATATATTCTAGCTAATTTTTGATGAATTACAATTATCCTAGACTCATATTTTTTGCAGTCTACCTTCAGTTATTAAAAGATGTTTGCAATGGTTTCCTCTCACCCCGAGTCATGCTCCATCAGCAAATGATGATTTCAAAAGCTTTACACCATCCATGTTGGTATGGTGACTATCCTTTGAGAGGGCTGTCCTTTCTCAGTGGTCTTTTGGGTGCCTGAAGGAATCATCTTCCATCAGTGTATCTGACAGTGTTCCCTTGCTATTGATAAGGTTTTCAGTGGCTGGAAAAGCACTCAGAAGTTAGTAGTCTAATTCTTTTTTTATAGTCTGTTTTTAGTCTGCCAACTCTGCTGAGAGTTTTCCACTTTGGGTGACACTGCTGTTATTGGAAATGCTGGTGGCTTAGCTTCCAGCATCATCGCAAACATAAAAACTACCACAGGATAAAAAAAAATTTCCTTCTAGGAAAAAAGTGTACATGTTTTCCTTCTCCATAAACCTGCTTTCCTTGATACATGAAAATGGAAACAATTTGTCCTGCAGCTTGTGAACTGTGCTCTGGATTTATGGTCTTCAGAAATCTAGGAGAAAATAAGGGAGGAAGCAGCAAGTTTGTGTGTTGGGATAAAGATGGCTTGGAAGCATATCTGGAGGTGGAAAATAAGTTTGATCTTGAATCCTTATGAGTTCACCACAAGAGATTTGTCTCAGAAGGTATTGTCTACCCTATAATCCAAGACATGTCTAGTGAATGAACTGAGAGCAGGAACATTGCAAAAGACTGTCTGAAGACCCACAACAGACAATGTTTTCGAGTCTCTGCCACTTAATCACATAGCCTACACATGAGTGAGAATTTCTCAGTACTGCATTCTGCAGCATGAGAAAATCTTTTCCTATTCATGCTAGCCCATCAATGCTAATTATTCTTCATTTATAGCCGTCCACTGTGCCCTGAAACTTTCTATTTTATACATCCAATGACACTCATGCACGCACATCCCCTCATTTTTGTGGGATTTCTGAAAGCCTAGTAATTTTACAGCCAGGCAGTGATAAGCTCTGTTTAGCTTGTAGATAGCCCAATTTGAAGATGTTTTAAAAGCTAGGCTGTGTGCAGAGTGTAGGGAGACACCAAAGGCCAGGACTACCTGTACTCCTTTCAGATAGAGCCAGAAACAATAGTAATCTCTAACTTTGCTATAGGAAATATGTAAACTGAAGGAGCAATGGAGACCAGAAAATGGACCTCAAGACACAGACTTACGGGTCTGGTTCTGAAGTGGTACATGTTAGACTGTGATTCTCATGGTCACCAGTTCAAAACTACCAGCAGCTCCAAGGGAGGAAGACTGGACTTACTACTCCTGTGAAGGATTGCCTCAGAAACCCACTGGGAGTCCCTCTCAGTCGGCATTTAGACCACGGCAGTTGGAGAGCGAGGTTTACTCGGAATAACTGGGGAACTAAAAACAACGCATAGTATCATTTCCATATCCAACAGCTAGTCTCTGATTTCCATGTTAATGAACCCATGATATTTTTCAATTGTTCAACATTTTTGATGAGTTTAAATAAATCTTAGCTGTGGCATTCATATACTTTGGTGTCAATTTCATGATTGGGTGTGTAGGAGTGGAGTGGAGTCTGTCAATCTGGAGATAGTCAATGAGACCTCTCAGTGGGCATGGCTTTCTCTGAGAATTCTGGGAAATCTCACAATATTTCCCCTGTGGAGGTGAGAGATTACAAACTCAGTTCCTGAGAGATGCTCTATTGACAAGATAAGATGACAGCATGCTGATAGACCCTGAGTCCTGGAGGAGCCAGAGGAGAAGCCACATGGGCTTACCCTGATGGAAGCAGACCTGTGGGGCCAGAGAAGCAAAATGGCGACTCCTGCCAGTGCTAAGAGGCTTGGGAGGCCACAGGGAGACCCCTGCCAGTACTGAGATGTTTCTACTGCCACTGGCTACACAAGACACTGTACCCACTGGTCTGTGATTTTCCTGGCATTGCTGCATGTGCTTCGTGAGTCTGAAGAGGAGTAATGGACTGGTATCACACATATGGGATAATAGCAGACTTATGGACTTGGACTGGACTGGGTTGGGATATTTTCTCAATGTTCCATTCCTCTTGTATGTAAACCTCTCCCTTATATACTTATGCGTGTTTATGAATTTGTTTCTCTAGTCTTCCCAGACTAACACATTAGCCATTTGTAGTTATTTGAGTTCCCTTCATAGTGACTGATGTGAAAATGGGCGATATGACACAATTCTATACATGTGATATGAATCTACATCTACTAGGGCTTCTGGAATTTTTTTCTCCCTGATCTTGAAGCCAAACAGTCAAATGGTGAGTTGATTCCAACTCATAGTGATCCTATACAGGAATTCTGAGGCTGTGAATCTTTGCGATGAACTCAAACAACTTGGCTGACCAACTTCTGAAATGATCTAATTTCGCCTTTGATTAGATAACAAAATTGAATCTTCCTTGGTTTTAAAGCCAATTTTAGATGAGGTTTTCTGCATGTTAAGTGAATCCCTAATCTAATAAAAATTTTAAAAAACTATTTTGCATCATTTCTTAACTCCCATGGATTCATGAAATGGATATTGTCTTATCTACTTGCATTCCTTCTAGGTAATACTAAGACTATACAGACTATATTGTGTGGCAGAATCCTTCTGTAATTCTTGAGGAATTTTTATTGCAACAGTCATATGAAGACTAAAACTAAGGAAAAGTCTTGCCCCTAATATAATCTAAATTTGTAAAACATTATAGAAGAAAATTAAAGATATTTGCATACTGTGTTAGTTTGAGTTGGCTAGAGAAACAAATTCAGAGACACTCATATATGTATGAGAGAACTTTATACCATAGAGCCATGGACCTGGACGCTAATCTGTTCTAGAAAGAGCGTTGAGATGTGTTTCCGCCGAGTTCTGGAACAATTTCTCTCATAAGAAATAACTGCGGGACTGAGCCCCGGTGGCGTAGTGGTTGTGCGCGGGACTGCGGCACTGGTATGGAGGTTCAATTCCAGCTCCACAGGAGCAAAGGGTGGGCCTCCTACTCCCACCACCAGAGGGCAGTGATACCCCAAAACAAACAAAAAGAAATAACTGAAAATGGATTAATACATTTGCAACCACCAAGTTTTACCCTAAATTTGCCTTTTTACAAGAAACACTACACAGAAATTTCAAAGTAAATAAATTCAGAGTTAAATAATATCATTTAAATAAGAAACATGACATTAAAAATAGTTTTTAACAATTGCAGTATGGCCCACACCTTGAGATGGATGAGGATCTGGACCTGTGGACAGGGATGTGGAGAGGAGGTGTGGAGAGAGGGTCATTGGCTGGAAGGGGAATCCCCTCCCATAAAATCAACCAGTCGCTGCTTTTCGGGAGTTTTTTCCTTTCTTTGTCTTTTTTCACTAGGACCTTGCTTGTTTTTTATAAATAAAATCTGTACACTGTGGTTTGCTATTGGAGTTTCCTTAACTGTTTTCTAAGCAGGTTTACTAAAATAACAGCATCGATAACACAGTTAACCTATTCCTTATTATGATGATTCTTTTCAAAAAAACTCTTTCTTAGAACTCATTTTTTATCTGAAAACAGTAGAAAAAGCCACAAAGACCATGAAAATGATAGCAAACCACTTGGAACACAGCCACAAAAGTTTAAGAAATGCATGCTAACAATGCCAGGTAACACTGAGTGACTGAAACACGAACTGCTTTTGTTTCCAAAAATCATGTGCATTGGGTCAGATTCTGATCATTTGTTCAAGTTCTGATACAAAAATTTGTCAACATTTCTCATTGAAATCCAATTACGTCAAATACTGGGGTTCTACTAAATCAAGAAGTACTTGGGTTGGGGTGGGGAAAAACCAAAAGAAGAAAGTGTGCATCAATAAAACATCCCAGCCCAGTCCAGATCAAGCCCATACTGCTAATATTGACCCATATGTCCAATACTAGTCCATGCATTCCTCCTCTGACTCATGCAGCATGAAGTGATGCCAAATGCAGGAAGATCACAGGCCTGTGAGTGAAAGTCTTGTGGATCCAGTAGCATGGAAGCATCTCAAAGGCTCTGGCTGCCATCCGCTAGCTCCATGTGACTTGTCAACAGGAAGGTGAAGCAGAGAGAGTGTGCATGTGTGTTTCACTTCAAGGGAGAAAGAGAAGAAACTCCCAGAATTCTCATGAGAAGGCCCCACCTGCAAGGAGACATTAATCACACAGTGACCTGATTGACAAGCTACACTCTACTCATATAACCTATTTATCCAGTTGATATGAAGTTATGTAACTACCACACTGACCAAATTCAAAGAGAAAGAGGAAATACCCATTCTGTGAAATGAAAAGGAAACTCAAAAATCAGAACTGAGGGCATGAAATCAGGTCTTGTTCCATTTAGTGGTTTGGGGATTCTTGTGGTTTGTGCAGAGAAAGTATTGGTAGTCCATGACTCACATCCTGTTCATATAGAGAACTAGAGGCGAAATGCTTGTACCCAGTCAGGAGTCACAGAGGCTATGAAAAGCAGCAAAGAAGCTTGTTGCATATCCAGACTTGAGGTTAGAAAAGAGTTAACCAGAGAGGTTCAAACTCATCACCATAATTCAAAGATTATAATTCACCCTGACAGTATGAGCAGAAATTCTTGGATGAGAAGTCAATAAGCAAACACACAATTAATGAAACCTATGGCCACCCCCCCCCCCGTCCCCACAAAGAACAAAGACAAAATAGTGCAATGGGGATGTTTCTATAAGTCTATGTATTCAGGAAACCCACGAAGTCAATGCATCTGAAGACAAGTGTTCAGTTTACAATCCAAAGTATGATGAAAGGTAATGAGTTATTAGGATAGAGATAAGAAGATGCAACAAAAGGGGATATTTTTGCACTGAAAGTTACTTTAATTATCTTTAAGATATGTGGACAGGTGAAGAGAAAAAAAAGGTAAAGCAAACACAAAGTATTATTTTAAAAGAACAGACAGTGTACAATATAAAAAAGTAATAACAATTTATAAATTATTAAGGGTTCATGGGGAAGGGGGTGGGGAAGGGGGGAGAGTAGAGAAATATGGGGAGCTCGTACTGGGGGCCTAAGTGGAGGAAGGATGTTTTGAGAGTGATGATGGCAACAAGTGTGAAAATGTGGCCTGCATACAATTGATGTAAATATGGATTGTGATGGGAGTTGTATGATACCCCAATAAAATGGTTAAAATAAAGGGGAGGGAGGCTGAGCCCCCATGGCACAGTGGTTGAGTGCGGGTCTGCGGCCCACTGGCTTGGCGTTTCAAATCCAGCAGCAGCTCTCCAGGAGCAAGGCTGGGCCTCCCACTCCCACCAGAGGGCAGTGATGCCCCCCCAAAAAAACAAAAGCAAAAAAGAAAAAAGGAGAGGGAAAGAGGAGCTTATACCAAGGACTCAAATAGAAAATATTTGGAAATGAATATGACAACATGTTTACAAATATGCTTGATATAAATGATGTATTGAATGGTATAAGAGCTGTAACAGCCCACAATAAAATAATTGGGAAAAAAGGAAAAGAATGTCATGAAAATGAAATGAAATTATAACTCAATGAAATAAGAGAAGTCAATTAACCAATAGAACAATAGTCCAAAAGAAAAAAGTGATTGATTAGAGCATAAATCTAAGGTAATGATCCAGAATATGAAACCAAAAGACAAACATAAGAGATGCTGAGACAAGAGAAATAGAGACACGGTATCTATTATATGTCTGGTAGAAATTCTAAAAGTAGTTAACAGGATAAATATAGGGGGCTACGTTTTCAAAGGTCAGGAGATCAAATAGCATATCACATTGAGTAAACCTGCTGTTATGGGTCTTTTTAAAAGTGTCAATCAGGGCTGAGCCCCGGTGGCGTAGTGGTTGTGCACAGGACTGCGGCCCACTGGGACGGAGGTTCAATTCCAGCAGTGGGGCTGGGCCTCCTACTCCCACCACCAGAGGGCAGTGATGCCTAAAAAAACTAAAAAAAAAAAAGTGTCAATCAAACAAAGATAACATTTTGAAGACTAAGATGCACCTTACCAAAGCCATGGTGTTTCCAATTGCTTCACAGGTCCAGCAAAGGGCAGCTGGAAAATGAAATAAAGAAGTCAGAAGAGTGAATGCCTGTGAATGATGGTGTTGGCAAAGAAGATAGCAGACACCTGGGGCTGCCAAAAGAACGAACACATCTGTGTTGGAAGAAGTTCAGCCAAAATGTTTCTAAGAAGTAAAGATGGTCATATGATAAGAAGGGACCACTCCCTGCAAAAGGATGCCATGCTTGACAAAGCAGAGGCTCCTAAAAAAAGAAGAAGAAGAAGAAAGAAAGCCCTCAATGAAGTCATTGATACAGTGACCACAACAATGTGTTCAAGCACAGCCGCCACTGTGAGGATGAGGCAGGATCCAACAGCATTTCCACCAATGGCTGAGAATGTTCCAAAATGGGAAGAAATCATGGGTTCTAAATAGCGCACCCTAAGACCCAAATAGGACAAAGAAAATTAATTCATAGCTTATAAAGTCACTAGAGTACAACTACAGATAAATGAGCAGTGGCACGGTGCTCTTCATGGGGCTGCGATGCACACGGTCTGCAGTGCGAAGCCACCAGCTGCTCCTTGGGGGAAAGAAGGGCCGTTCTACTCTGGTTCCCAGGTGCAGTCTTGGGAATTCACAGGGACAGTCCTGATCTTGCTCCAGGGTCTGGATGAGTCAGCATCTGCTAGAGAGCAACCACCTTGGCTTGGTTTATATTCGTACAAAGGTATTTAAATATCTTCTTACAAAGGAGTGCTAATTAGATTGACAGCTGCTTTCTAATCAGAAACTAGAGCTCATGTTGCTTGATTGCCCCGTGTCATATATTGACCCTTTCTCATCTGATGTCAGTAGCAGTTAATGGGGAAGATGCCATTGCTACCTCGATTCCATGTATAAATATACAACAATAGACAAAAGACAGTGGAATTATACATTCAAAATGATGAAGCGTCAACAATTCTACTTTAAACTCTATCTCTTGCCAAATTTCCTTAAAAGTGCTGTTTGGCTCCTGTATGCTTTCTGATGGATACATTTAGAAGTATGCAAACCTTCTAGCTAAAACCACTAGCTAAACCACTAGGAACCACTAGCTAAAAGGTTGACAGTTCAAATCTACAAGCAACTCTGCAGGAGAAAAAATATTTGGTGCTCTGGCCTGATGAAGACCACGGCCTGCACGTCCCTTTGAGGCTATTCTCTGTCCTGTAGGGCAGCTGGGTGGTGGAATTGACTCTCAAACAGGGGTTCTCAACCTTCCTAATTCGGGGACTCTTTAATGCAGTACCTCATGTGGTGGTAACCCCCCCCCAACATTATTTTTGTTGTTACTTCATAACTATAATTTGACTACTGTTATGAATTATAATGTAAATATCTGATAAACAGGATGTATTTTCATTGTTACAAATTGAACTTAATTAAACATAATTAAAGCATACTGATTTATCTATAAACAATATGTAATTATATACTATAAAATATTTATGTATTTTCCAGTGGTCTTAGGCAACCCCTGTGAAAGGGGTCGCAATCCACAGGTTGTAAAAATGGCTCTTAGCAAACATTTTAAAAGTTAAATAACAATGTAAACTATATGTGTTAGACATATCCTTAAGAAAGTGTCAGGGCTGAGCCCCAGTGGCATAATGTTTGTGTGCAGGACTGCGGCCTACAGGGATGGTGGTTCAAATCCAGCAGCAGTTCTCCAGGAGCAAGGCTGGACCTCCTACTCCCAACATAGGGCAGTGATACCCCCCAAAAAGCAAACTAAGTGTCTTATTGCTACAAGATCCTTAGTTATGTATGTGTGTTCGAGGAGAAGGCTAGAAACTGGTAGAGAAGACATAGAAGAACCATGTTATTTGTTTCTCACCATCCTGGTTGGCTTGCAAGGTGGGAACTGAGACTATGGCCATAGCGATGGAGATAAACCCTTTTCTAAAGGCTGGAGCCTCAGAGGTGTGGGAGCTACTATCAGAAAGGCTGCCTGGAATAGAGCAGGAAGGGGATGGGGTGAAAACCTGTCTTTGCTCCTACTCTAACCCTGCAGGCTTCTACCTGAGTCTTCCTTTAGCTGAACCCATCTAAGACCCTGGGAGGTGGAAAATCTATAACAAACAAACAACAACAAAAAAACAGTTGGGCTGAGCCCTGGTAACACAGTGGCTGAGTGTGGGGCTGCAGCCCACGGGCTTGGCGGTTCAAATCCACCAGCAGTTCTCCAGGAGCAAGGCTGGGCCTCCCACTCCCACCACAGGGCAGTGATACCTCCCCCCCCCCAACCAAAAAAAAAAAACCCAGTTGTCATTCAGTACATGCTGACTTATGGAGACCTGTGTTTGATGGAGTAGAACAACAATCCAAAGGGATTTTCATGACTTATTGGGGACTCATAAATAGCCTGGCTTTTCTTCTGAGGCACCTATAATTATAAGTGAACCTTCAAACTTTGAGGGGGACCATTTGCCCCAATCACGTATTTCCTGGGTGACAGAGTTTCCTGCAATATCCAATAGGGTGAATAGCCGGGCAGAGAATGGGTCTGAGAACAAGCAGATAAGTGATCTGCATAAACACCTTGATGATGATGATGATGATATTTGATGATGAATTCAGGAGTCACTGCAGTGAACGCTAGCATTAGGGCAACTATTTTAAGAGTCAGAACTTGTGCTGTTTCTGCTTTGTTCTCTGGTTTGTCCAGCTGTCTGGGCCCTTTCCCTTTGACTTGGAAGGCAGCGTTGGCTTGAAAAAACGGCACACACATTTTGTATGTGAATGACTAAACTGCCTCCTCTTTCATGCACCTTCAATGCTTCTCTCCAGCAGGAGACCTGCCCCACAAGACTGGCACTTTATTTCAGACCATCCATCTATTGAGTTGGTTGGAATACAGCTGTCCTCTCAAAGCTGCTGTGCCTGGGAGCTAATAGTGAATGTAAAAATAGCTTTCTGCTGTCTGCATGGACTTTCTTATTTGTATTCTAAATAGCATCACTTAAGCAGACACAGAAAGCTCTTCTTATTTGCATTTTATTTTGCCCACAGAAAATTTACAGCTCACATGATTGCTGTGCTTCAAAGAAATAATCAAAATATAAATTGCTTTTTTTGCTATGAAGACTCTTTTACCAAATTAGAGAGGAGCTCAGACAACCTAAGATAGGAAAGAGAAATTAGGGCACATTAAAAACATACATGGACAGTTCTTGGCAAAGACTGTCTCGGAAGCATAGGCAGAGAAGCAGTTCTGAAAATTATTGAGCTCATAGAAACCCCATTGTTCTCCTGGAATTTCATTCTTAAACTTGTTTTGAATTTTCCTATTGTTTTTATTGTTGCTGAGCATATACCCAGAAGAATTTACACCAATTAAGCAATGTCTACACGTTTAATTCTGTGATGCTGATCACATCCCTGTGCTGCAGACACAGTCTCGCCTTTGTTTTCTGAGTGGTTCCTAACCCATTGCCATCTAGGCTTTCAAGTTGTTGCTGTCTGTTTTATCTCCTAGACCAGAGTATAGCTGACCCATGGGCTGGAGAAGGCCCACAAAATGATGGATACCAGCTAGCATCACAGGCCTCACCAGTTCTGAGCATCACAAAAGAAGCAGTACTAGCCATCACATTAGGAGAGAATTAATTAAATGTTGGATCAGTTATGGCCCACAAATAATGTGATAAATATCCAAATGGCCCTTGGCAGAAAAATGGTTCTCAGTCCCTGCTGTATAGGGAGATCTTCAAAGAGCATAATGCTCAGGGTGGATAGTTTTTACTCATTTATCTCATCTATTGTTTGATTTCAAGAGGGCTTGGGGAACGTTTTGAGTTTAAGTTACTAAGACTATTTCAGGACAATGCTTTAGGGTATTGCTCTAGCTTTCATGGACTTAGACATTCTAGGCTCCATACGATTTTGAAATTCTGTCCTGCATCTTCCTCCTTTTGAAGCAGATTCTTCTATAGTCTTTGAACAATATGCTTAGTGAGTCAGCAGGTGGACCTTTGACTAAAGGAGAAGAACAAGGTATAAATCAAAGAAACTTGCATTTTCTAGCTAATCAGGCAATGGATCTAATAGTGAACTGGCAAGAAAAGTCAAAAAGGGAACAAAGCAAGTTATTCTAGAAAAAAGTGTAAAACGAATCAAACTCAAAAGTCACATGAAACATCGCAAACCTGTCATTTTTTAGGCAGAGCAGCAGCAGCAGCGATGACATTTTCCAGATTTGGAAAACGAGGTCCATCAATATCTGAGATTTTGATGGAGACGTTTTAGTGGGCGTGAAAAAATATTGGATGTTATCAAGAAGATGAAATGAAACCAGGAAGAAAAGGTATTTCTTAAACCCCCAAGTAGTGCAGTCTGCTGAAAGACTGTCTGCAGAAAAGTCAAAGCCTCACGAAAAAGCCACAAAGTGTCAAAGCAAAGCTATATAAAGCCTGTGCTGCTGTCGTCATTTTAACCAAGTGGTTTACATTGCTCTTTATTTTCTTATAGTTATTTCCAAGTTAATGTATATTTGAATTGCAGAACAATTTGCAAGATGAAAACCTTTAAAATATGTTTTATTAAAATTATTCAGAGTGAAGCTTATTGCCAACTTCATTAAGGAGGATTGCTTCTGCCCACTCCCTTCTGTAAGATACAGTCAAGCAATAAAACTTTAACTCTTGTGGCTTAAAAAAAAAAAGCAACAAAAAAACAGAACACCTGAAATTTCTAAGACACACTTTTTGTGAATTCAACTTTTTCATTAATAAGGATTTGCACCATATTACAACTTATAAACTCTTGATTTGGAAAACCCATAGTTTATCCTTGGTGCCCTTCAAGCTCCATGCCTAGATATTCCCACTCCAATGGTATTAACCTGCTCCCGCTCCTTTTTGCTTTATGTTCCCTTACTTCTGCTTTTATGTTCAGATTTTACTCTTCATTGACTATATTTTACTGCTTTGTAAATGTCAGTGAAACTGTCAAAATGCTAGTTAATTCAATTATGATACCGCAACTGTAATCCCTAATTCTATTGCATTAAATATTAGGAGATGCCTTTTGCTAACCGACACGGCTTGTATGAAAACTCTGAGCAAGTGTCTGTCATTATCCATCGTGTTCTGTGTAGGTGTGACCTGATTATTCAGTCTGCAGAAAATAACGACTTGGATGTCTGTGCAGGTTCCACTTATTAAGCATGCTCCCTGTGGGATGTTGCCTATACAAAAAGGTGATATTAAACTAAAAATTGTGAAGGTTTAAGCAATGTTTAGGGATGGTAGCAGATTTGACTTCGTGACTGTGTATGGAGAAGCCCATCGTGCACGGGTAGGTGGAAGGGCAGTGGAGGAGAGGGAAGCCCCGCAAGGCGCAGTGTTGACATCAGAGCTGCCATCAGAGACTCGAGCACAGGAACGGTTGTGAGGTAGGACAGGACCGAGTGGTGCTTCCTCTGGCTGCTGAGAGGGTCCTTGTGGGTTGCAGTGGATTCAACGGCTCCAAACAAAAACGATACATTTGTAAATTTTCTATTTAATGTCCAGAGCTTACAGCTAATGAATGTGTGGGGAGGAGGAGATGTTGGGGGTGAGGGTATATTTTATGAAGGACGTTAGCACCCTCTTCTGGAGAATTGCTGAGACTGCCATGAGAAGCAGCCTGATCGTCTTTGCCCCTTTTCGACCAATGAGCAGACTGAATATTCATTACATTTGCTCATAATGAAAGCACAGCTTCTGGGTGATTTAATTATACATTCTGGAAACACTGATAAGTGCCAGAGTCAAAAACACTCCATTGCTAGATGTAACCCACGGAGAATAAGAATTTGACTTAGGAAAAAATGGCAGGGGAATAAAACACACGTTCCTCCTGCATTTCTCAGCCTGAGGGCACCTCCCGCTCAAATAAGTTAGTGCCTTTGTGTCTATTCCAGCACATTGTGACCCTATAGGACAGGCTAAAATGGCACTGTGGGTTGTGAGACTTTAGCTTTTTAAGGGAGTAGAAAAGGGCTGAGCCCCGATGGTGTAGTGCTTATATGCGGGACTGCGGCCCACTGGGACTGAGGTTCAATTCCAGCAGTGGGCTGGGCCTCCTACTCCCACCACCGGAGAGCAGTGATGCCCCCCCCCAAAAAAAAGGGGGGGGGAGTAGAGAGTCATCTTTTTTCCTGGTAGCAGGTGTTGGTTTGAACTGCTGATGTTGAGATTCGCAACCAAGGCCTAACCACCACACCATCAGGTCCCCACACCTGTGCCTACTGACTCCTGAGGACACGGGACAATGCAAAGAGGAGGGGAATCAAGGACAGACAAGGTCAGGCTTGTGCATTCTTCTGACGGCTCTCAGTGCCATGAATATTCGAAGGGAATATTCATCGCCTGGTATGTTTTCATGCCAGCCACTGCAATATCAGGCACAATCATTATTTTCTTAAATTTTACTACCTTAGAAAATCAGGTGCATTTTAAATCTTTCTCTCTAGAGTGGCCCAGGTACTTCTGTGGTAGACACCTGATGAGGTTGGAAGGCTGACCAGGGAGATGCAATGTCCCTTGGTTACTCAGTCCACTCACTCATTTGTCCTAGAAATATTTAATGAGCTCTTTTTTTTTCTGTCAGATGGAGTTCTAGGAATAGACCCAAGTTCCTGCCTCAAGGGGATTCTTTTTCTAGTCAGGAGAGAGAGAGATAGTCCAGAAATCGGTGCATCCTATCAGATGATAATAAGTTCTATAGAGAATCAGGAGAAGGAGTGAAGGGGTAAGAAAGGTGCTTGTTGTGGGGGATTATTTTGTATAAAGAATGTTCATCTTGATGCTCACTTTCCCGAGACAATCACTTAAGACAAATGTGTGCACAAGCAAAAGTGGTGAAGAAAGCTGATGGTGCCCAGCTATCAAGGATATAGCATCTGGGGTCTTAAAGGTTTGAAAATAAACAAGCAGCCATCTAGCTCAGAAGCAACAAGGTTCACATGAAAGAAACCCACTAGCCTGTGTGACCATGAGGGGGTCAATGGAATGAGTTAGCAACTATCAAAGAACAAAAATCTTACCATTGTGTGCCCACTATCCTGATGAGATTGGTGAAGACAAAAGGTGTGCATAAGCAAATGTGATGAAGAAAGTTGATGGTATCTGGGTATCAAAAGATATAGTGTCTGGGGTCTTAAAGGATTAAAAATAAACAAGCAGCCATGGCAGCAAAGCCCACATGGAAAAAGCATTACTGTGTGACCACGAAATGTCTAAAGGATTAGGTATTGGGCATCAAAGAACAAAAAAAAATATCATTATAAATGAGGGGGGATGCAGATTGGGATCTCAAAGCCCATCTGTAGGGGAAATGACATCCTCTTACAGAAGGGTCATGGGGAAGACATGAGCCAGTCAGGGTACAGTGTACCAACAATGAAATTCCACTTTCCTCTAGTTTTTAAATGCTTCCTCCCTCCCACTATTACAGTCTGAATTATACTTACAAATCCTGTTAGACCAAAGGATATACACTGGTACAGATAGGAACTGGAAACATGGGGAATTCAGGACAGATGATCCCTTTAGGACCAGTGGTAAGAGAGGCGATATCAGGAGGGTAGAAAGAAGGTGGAATAGAAAGGGAGAACCAATTAAAAGTACCTACATATTACTTCCTCCCTGGAGTACGGACAGCAGTCGGTGAAGAGAGATATTGGACAGTGTACAATATGACAAAGTAGTAATAATTTATAAATTATCAAGGGCCCATAAGAAGTGGGAGTGGGGAAGGAGTGGAAAAAGGAGGAGCTAATACCAAGGGCTTAAGTAGAAGAAAAAGTTTTGAGAAGGATGATGGCAGCAAATGTACAAATGTACTTTGCATACAATAAACATATGTACAGATTGTGATAAGAGTTGTAAGAGCCCCAAATGAAATGACTGATAGAGAAAGTTAATTGAACAGTAATAAATTCAGTAAAAAAGTAATAGGTAACCAACATACCCACCAGAATGTGGAAGAGGGACAGGTGTAGGAAAATAGAGGATGTAGAAAAAGAAGTGAAAATGTTAGGGAGTTAAGAGATACTGTTTTATTGGGGCATTGACAGTAATACCTAAGTAAAAACAATTTTCCAAATAATGCAACTATGAATAAAATCTGAACTGTAGTATAGTCCATAGAAATGACCCTAAGACCAATCAGAAAACAGAGACAACACAGTAGAAAAAAAAGATGATATCAAGGCAGTAACAACTGAGGATTGAAGAAGTACATAAGAGGGGGATGGGAGTAAAGAAAACCAAATGAAAGATTTAAGACAAAATATTCTTCGGTAAATAACAAAGGAACAAAATAGCAAAATAACAATAATTCATAAATTATCAAGAGTTCCTGAAGGAGGGGGGTGTCGAAAGGGCAGGGGGGAGTAAAGTTGGATGTTATGGGGGATTATTTTGTACAAAGTGGTTAGGCAAGTCCTCACTGGTGAAGTTTTCATTTGAGCAGAGAGTTGGAGTGAAGTTTAAACCGGTGACTCTCTAAGGCAAGAGCATTCAAGGTCGAAGGAAGGGACATCATGTACAAGTCCTCTGAAGCTGGATCCTGGGTTCATGACAAGACTTCAAATGCTGCAAAGGGGATGAGTCTAGTTAATAGCTATTGATACGTGATTTTAAACTTCCCATCCTCTATTTTTCCACCTGCCAAACGGGGATTATGTAAATCTCCTCTGCCCAGCATTGGGGTAAAGATTAAGTGACATCTTGCAAACAAGGTGATTAGCATAATTCTAGCACAGTACTGAATTCAATAAATGTTGCCTTTTATTAATAAAAACTCATTTCTCGAGGACACTTAAATTTACTGCAATTTAAAAAATCTATTACACAGGCCCTTAATGTCAAGTTCTAACCCTTTTTTAAATAAATAGACACAAAACCCAAACTTAATGCTGTCAAGTCAGTACTACTCCCAACTCTCCCGGTGTTACAGATGAGAGCTGCCCGGGATGGCCTTGCTCATGTGCTTCAGGACAGAAAACGGCTGCTGACAAGGAGCAGAGACAAGGAACTTTCTGTTCCTGGTGGTTCTCTCTGGTCTTCAAACCTCCTCTGCTTCTTTGCTTACTGGAACTTTGTTCCTATGATTGTAACTGTATTTGTGCGGAATTTCTCCTGTGTCTCCTTCACTGCCTACACCTTCTTAGCTATTGACTCTTTGTGAGCAGTGAATGAATGCAGCGTGGTGTTCTCAAGGACACTGCCTGCTTCCTAACAAGAGGCAGCTACATGGCCAGTAAGTGCACTTCAAGGCCCTTTCACTGTGTGGCCAAGGACACAAAAGAGAAGCAGAACACTAAACTGACACCCTGCTCAGAAAATAACAGGGTGTTATGAGGACAAGCACAGAAGACTATCCAGAAGAGGTCATTTGAGAACCTGGACCTCATTGAAATAGTCAGGCGATTTTCGAGGATTAAAACACAAGTTTGCATCGTTTAACATCTGAAACCTCTGAACACGTGTAGGTCCATAGTCCCATAAGTTATTTCAACAGTCACTCCTCCCTGCCCTCTTTCCAGCTTCATTCACTTGCCCAGCGGTTGTGCAGCTGGGCACTTTCTGCTTCCAGGTTGGAGACGGGGGAGGGGTGATCAGGCTGCACAATAGTGTGGCAGGAGCCAGGGCCTGCCTTGCTCTCAGGCTGCTTCTCAGCCCTTGCTTACCTGATTCCAGCAGGCATTTCTCTGCCACCCTTGTGCCTTGCCTTGTTTCCAGGTGTGTTCCTATCTGTCAGGTGATACACCCAAGCATACACCCAGCAAGGTCTTCACTATATACAGGCACCATAGGTCTTAACATAATAAGCCGTAGAGGGACATAAATAGAGGTTTTACAAGGGCTGCCGGTATATAGCACGGCAATCATGCAAAGTCCAAATTGTTTAACACCCTCTAGTTCTGCTCTGCTTCACGGGTCACTACGAGTTGGAATCATTTTGATCGATGACAGTGAATATAATTCTGTTTGGGAATAGGGCCTTGTTATGAAAATTAGATCACACCTAAGTAGGATGGACTCTTAATCTAATCACTTCAGAGTTCGAGAAAGAGCAGATTGCACGCAGGCACACACGCACACACAAAGAGGGAGATCGAGAGATGCCCTGTGAGGATGACTAAGAAACCAACGCGTATGTGGGGCCGCTAACACCCTAGGACTTTTAGCCTTCAGAATAGTCAGAAAACAAAGTTCTGATCTTTAAAGTGCCCCTTGTGGTATTTGTATTATGGCAACATTAGGAAACAAAGTCCAAGGACATGTCCTATCACGGAAATCTGGAGTTCCAACCATACAGCTTCTCCAACAAGGTTGCCCAATTTATAGCTTATGTCAAGACATTGTTTTCACCCGTTTCCAGACTTCTTGAGATGTTTTCAAAGGAACTCTGCATCCAAGTCTGACCCCAGCGTTTGAATGACTGCTCTTCCCTCCACAGACTTGACTTTCTTTTGCCAACTTCCCTGTTCCAACCCTACTTCCCCTACCTTCTGCCTCTTGAGGAGGAGGCATTTCTCAAGGCCTCTCAGCGAGTCAGGCTAGATAAACAGGGTGAGAAGATTGTGTGGGAAATAGGATCTGACCAAGAAGGGTCCTGTGGGCCCTCAGACTGCCAACGTTTCTGGCTGCTGAGGAAGAGATCGCTCCAAGGTTTTTCTTATTACAAGGAAATGTGGTCAGAAAATGGGCAGGGAATCAGAGTCCAGCCTGTTCCTCTTGTAGCCTCTTCCTCCCTTTTCAAAAAATTTACAGATAATCATATAACAGACTGCTTACCCTTACCCCCCCCAACTTTATAATCCTTAATTAGGATTCCACATAACTGATGAAAGCATTGAAATAACAACCGGCAGCCTGAAGGAAAAGTAATATGCAGAGAGACCTTTACAAAGCTAACCATTAAGCAGTGGTTCCAGCACAGTCCATTTCTAGAAATGCGGGAGTTCCAGCCATACAGCTTAGAATCAAAACCTTTTTCATTTTCCTTTGCAGAATATATTGGACCCCCTAGCCTTTTAAGGCAGATTCTAGTCTTACTAGACAGTGACTTTGGGTATGTTTTCAACATCTTTAAACATCAGAATCCATTTGTAAAATCGGGCTAGCGGGATTCGGCTGGCACACAGTGTGCCTTCAGAACATGGAGGCACATATGATGCAGCAAAAGGTGGTGTTTGCTGGTTGGAAGTCTCTAGAAGTTACCCAGGTTTTAAGAGGCTTTGGAGCTGGAAGACGGTATGTCGAGTGTGGTAAGGTCCATCCACTCACACCCCTTGCTGTTGAGTTCAATCTGATTCCCAGCAACCCCAGAAGCATCAGAAAGGCTCTGAGCTCTGCAGGGTTTGCACTGGCTACATTTTCAGCAATATATTGCCCACCTATTCTCCAGAGGCATGTGTCGGTAGACTCAAACTGCCAACCTTTTGGTGAGCAGGAACCATGTTGACCATTTTCACCTCCCACGGGATCCCTGGGATCCCACGATAGACCCACTGGCCCCTCAGCTCTCTGCTTGATGACAATATAGCGTGACCTTATGTAAGAGTCCTGGTGGTATAGTGATTACATGCTGGGCTGCTAACCAGAAGATCAGCAGTTCAAACCCATAAGCCACTCCTCAGGAGAGAGATAAGACTTCCTATACCTATAAAGAGTTACAGTCACAGAAGCCCACCGGGATTTTCTACTCTGTCATCTAGAGTCACCGTGAATCAGAATTGGCTCGATGGCAATGAGTTTTGAGTATGCAGGTTTTCCAAGACCGCAATCCAGACATTAAGACTTCTTAAAAAATCCAAAACCAAACTCAATGCCATTGAATCGATTTCAACCCATTTACCCATGGCTTCTTGGAAAGCCCCAATTTATTGCCATCAAGTTGATGCAGACATATAACATCCCTTTAGGACAGGACAGAATTGTCCTGGTGGGTTTCCGAGACTGTAACTCATAATGGGAGTAGAAAACCCTGTCTTTCTCTTGAGAAACAACTGATGGTTTTGAACAGCTGAGGTTATGGTTAGCAGGCCAGCATGTAATCACTACTCTACCATTGCTTGTTCAAGATTCCTTAAGGAGCTAGAAATTAAAAATATAATAATGATTGATTTGGAGTGTGAGAGGTTAGATATTTTTACATATTTCACAGTAAAGGTGTGAAAACAATGAATTGTCTAGCTGATAACCAGTCCTCCCTTGTGTCTTCTGGCATTCTTGTGTGTCTTTTTTTAACCTTCTGTTTGTGGGATTTTCTCCAGAAATCAATCTCCTGCAATGGACAGCCTGAGTCAGTGACAGCATCAGACATGGGAAGTCAATGCTGTGCCACATTTGAACTAAGACCAAAATCCATTGTGCTACTTAGTTGTTGGGATCTTTGCATAATTACACATTGCTCAAGGGACATCCACTGATTGTGGTAACTGTCCCCATGACAGCTAACACATAAAGATTGATGAGAACTAGCTCTGCATTTGAAACTTGGAGATGTTGTGACACTGAGGGAGCATAATCATTGGTCCTTTGTTTTAGTGGATCACTCTTTCATTCTCAGAATTTGCCTACCTCTGTTCTTCTACAATAGTCCTTCAGTTTCTGTCAAATAGAGTACACTCTAGAAAACAAGTGTTTTACATTCCAAAATAACCTGCACCTACCAAACAAACAAGCAAACACTTTAGGAATATTTCACACAATATCTTATATTCAGAGATGTTGAGTATAAAACTCTGGTGTGTTTGTTAGACTATGTTTCATCTTTCTTTTTCTGTTTTCTATTAAAGATTAAGGATTAAGTATTAGGGATAGGGGTCATAATAGAGATAGAGTTAGGGTTTGGGTTATGATTAAGTGTTGAATGATAATACCTATTTTAAGAATTAAGGGTAAAGTGTTAGGGTTAGGAATAGGGTTAGGGTCGGGGTTGGGTGTGTGAGATTGGAGTTAGGTTTAAGTGTTAAGTGATAATACCTGTGTTAAGGGTTAGGGCTAGGCATAGGATTAGGTGTAAATGTGTGTGGCTTTTTAAAAAAGTAAATCATTTTTTAGGGGTTCTTAGAGATCTATCAAAATTCATACATACATCTACTGTGTCAAGGGCATTTGTACATATGTTGCCATCATTATTTTCTTTTTTTAAAAAAGAACATTTTTGGTGGGGGGACATCACAGCCCTCTGGTGGGAGTAGGAGGCCCAGTCTTGCTCCTGGAGAGCTGCTGCTGGATTTGAACCGCCAACACAGTGTGCCGCAGTCCCACACACAACCACTGCGCCACCGGGGCTCAGCCCTAAAAAAAAATATTGGGGGGCTCTTACAGCTCTTATCACAATTCACACATCCATCCACTGTGTCAAGCACATTTGTACATATGTTGCCAACATCATTTTCAAATCACTTTCTACTTGAGCCCTTGGTATCAGCTCATTTTCCCCTATCCTACCCTACCCTCTCTCCCTCATAAACCTTTGATAATTTATAAGATACTTTATTTTGTCTTACATTGATGGCTGTCTCCCTTCACCTACTTTTCTGTTGTCTGTCCCCCTGGGAGGAGGTTATATGTAGATCATTGTGATCAGTTCTTCTTTTCTCCCCCTACCTTTCCCTTCCCTTCCTGGTATTACTACTTTCATTATTGGTAATGAGGGGGGTTATCTACCTGGGATTCCCTTTGTTGAGAGCTCTTATCTGTACCAGTGTACCTGCTCCAGTCTAGCTGGATTTTTAAGATACAATTGGGGTCATAGTAGGGGAGGGAAGGAAGCATCAAAGAACTAGTGGAAAGTTAAATTTTTCATCAGTGCTGTACTGCACTCTGATTGGCTCATCTCTTCCTTGTGACCCTTCTTTAAGAAGATGTCCAATTGTCTACAGATGGGCTTTGGGTCTCCACTCTGTACTCTCCCTCATTCACATCGATATGATTTTTTGTTTTGGGTCTTTGATGCCTGATACCTGATTCCATCAACACCTCAGGATCACACAGGCTAGTGAGCTTCTTCCATGTGGGATTTGTTGCTTTTCAGCTAGATGGTCACTTGGTTATCTTCAAGCCTTTAAGACCACAGACACTAGATCTTTTGATAGCCAGGCATCATCAGCTTTTTTCACCACATTTGCTTATGCACCTGTTTGTCTTCAGTGATCATGCCAGGGAAGGTGAGCATCACACATGAAGGTGAGCATCACAGAATGCTAGATTATTAGAACAAAGTGTTCTTGTATTGAGGGAGGACTTGAGTAAAGCATATTGTCCATCTGCTGCCTTAATATTTAGTATATAAATATATGCACATAGATCTATTTTTGTATATACATATATTTACATATGTACATACCTGTATTTAGACCTCTATAAGTGTCCTTTGCCTCCTAGTGCTTTCCTCTATTCCCTTTTACTTTCATTTTGTTCCACTACTGTGTTCAGCTTTCCTTTGGGTTTTGATAATTCCTCTCAGTTACATTGCCCTTCATCAAGCCCTACCAGGCACCCTACACCCTCTGTGACATCAATTTTATATCACTTGTTGTTTCCTTGTCCCTGGGTTGGTTGACACCCCCCTGTCGTTTCCCCCACCTTTCCCTCTCCTGTGTCCCTCTGGAACCATTGATCCTATTGTTTTCTCCTACAGATTGGTTATCCTGCCTATCTTATCTAGAGAGATATTCAGAGACTATAATAAGCACAAAAACAAGAGAGAGCAAAACAAAACAATAATCACAATAACAATCGCTATTGGGTCACTGTGAGTCAGTGTAAACTGGATGGCAGTGGGTTGGTTTTTTGTTAATCTTGGGTCCATTAGCATGAGAAAGTAAAATGGAATTGCTTAACCTTTCAAAGTAGATTTTTTCATTCTTTTTTGGGGGGGAGTATCACTGCCCTCTGGTGGTCGTGGGAGCTACCTAGCGCTGCTCCTGAGAGCCACCGCTGGATTTGAACCGCCAAGCCCATGGGCCGCAGCCCCGCACTCAACCACTTATGCCACCGGGGCTCAGTCCGATTCTGTCTTCTTTTTAAAAACGTATGCACTCTGTAGATTATAGGAAGTTCTTACAATTTTAAACAAATTTACATGTGTGTGATATTTGTGAAATGCCAATTTCATAACTCTAAAGATAATAATAATAACTGACCAAGAAACTATTTCTATATTTAGCTATTGCATATTTTGCCAATTATAAATAGGCATTTGTTTTTCACTAAGGAAATGTCCTGTGAGTGCAATAATTAAATATTTGACTGCTAAAGAAACAGGTTGATATTTCAAACCCATGAGGTGGACTCATTCAGTAAAGATCTGGCAATATGCTTACATAAATATTGCAGCCAGGAAAACTTTATGGGATTGTTCTACAATGGGGTCTCTATAAACCAGATTCAACTTTGTCGCACCCAACAACTTGATAAGGGTATTTCCTTTGGGGTCAGGAAATTAACTCATTCTTAACTTTTTCCCACAAGTGCTTGACCTTAGAAAGAGAGGCTGTGGATTCAAGATGAAACTCACATACAGAACTACTTATAAACAGGGAAGTACATGTTTGAATCTATGTAACAGCTCTTCCTTTCTGGTTGTATTTGCTCTTTCATTATGGAAGTAAATGTCAGGACTTAATGGGAGCATTAGGGTGGGAAATGGATACTAAATTGAGATGCCCATAATAAAATCAGAGGCATATTCAAAGTACAAAGAACACTAAGATAAGCATGCCTGTCCTGATTAGCATATGACTGAGAGAGGTGAGAAACTGAGAGCCTTCCCAAGGTAGATGGCCATTACAAGACATTGTATTAGAGGGTTGCATACCATGTACTCTAACAGGTCCCCAAATGTAATGACATGAACAAAACTCTACCTTGTAAGAGACTAGAGATCAAATGGCTCTTTCATCCTCTAAACATGAATTTCACCCTTGACTTTATAGTAGTTACACCTACTCAACATTACAGATGAGTGCCTGGGACAGAAAGAGAAAGGCAAAGGAGACAGTGCATTCCTACAAAGAGAATGACCAAGAATGCCCCTGTCACTGTTTCTCACATGCCACCTATCAGAATTCCGTTATATGATTGCAAAGGAGTTTGGGAACCGTAGTCTTTATCTGAGTATCTACGTGCTCTGCTACAACTCAATTACATTATAAAAGAAAGAGGAGAGTGACGACAAGCAGAGAAGCAGCTATTTCTGCTACAAATATTATTCCTTGAAGAATGCATATACTGAAAAAGGGACCCTTCTCATATGGAAAATAATGGCACTAAATATTGGAAATTTTATGGTAATAAAGGTAGCTGACCTTACAAATCCAGCTAGACTGGAGTATGTATACTGGTACAGATAGGAACTGGAAACATGGGGAAATCCAGGATAAATGAGTGATGAGAGTGGTGATACTGGGAGGGTGGAGGGAAAGTGGGGTAGAAAGGGGGAGCCAATTGCAGGGATTTATATATAACCTCTTCCTATGGGTACAGACAATGGGGAAGTGGGTGAAGGGAGACATCAGACAATGTAAGTTATGACAAAGTAATGATAGTCTAAAAATTATCAAGGGTTTATGAGGGAGGAGGAGCAGAAAGGGAGGGAGAAATGGCCAATGCCAAGGGCTTAAATAAAAACCAAACGCTATGAGAATGATGAAGACAATGGATTTACAAATGTGCTTGACACACAATGGACTTATGTGATAAGAGTTGTATGAGCCCCCAATAAAAGGACTAAAAAACAAAAGGTACCTGGAGAATACTTATCAAAATTTCTACCACTTGAGCAAGTAATTCTACTTCTAGGAAACTACCAATAAACTTGACACAACTTGGGCATGTTTCTATTTCACTGCAGCATGAAAATAGGTACCATCTAAAAATTCAACAAAGCAGGATCAATAAATTATGGAATACCTAAATAATAAAATGCAGCACAGCAATTGGAATTAGTGACAGATAACTATGTACAACAGCAAAGTAATTATGATATAGTATAAAGTGAAAAAGGAACATTGATTAATGTTTTGTACAGAAACATTTTTGTGATAGAAAAGCAACTTGTAAATACATACATAAATATATATGTGATTTTTGAAATATTTATACAATTACGCTCAGATGTCACTTGAAATTTAGTAAGGATTATTCATAAGTATTTTAAAATAAATAAAGTGGAGAGGTACCAGAAGATGTTAACAAATGCCTTTTCACACTTTCTATATACAAACACACACACGCACAATCTGAAATATAAACATTATCTTTAATTCAACACTATGAGATCAAATGCCATACAGAAAAAATTCATTTTCTCTCAGTGAATTGATGAGATATGGTGGGGTGGCGGTTATCCAACATCCATCTTTCTAGTGGAAGGATTTCATGGAAAATGTTTGATTTCATATTTTGCAAATAAACATAAGGGCGTCCTCCCTGATGAGAGGAACAATGGAGCTAGCTTGTGATTTAATTTTTAAAATTAAACATTTTTCTGTCACTCCATTAGTTTTGTAATGTGCGTTTTAAGGCCCCAAAAGGAAACCTACAGAAATTTAGTTAATGAAATGAGAACAATGGTTTTCTTAAGGTCAAGTGTTGCTGCAGAAAGTCCTGGGGTAAGATTGAAACTGGAGGACATAAAAAGATTGAAAATGTGGGCGGACCAGTTCCTTAAATAATTCACTGGGTAGTTGGAGCTTGGTGACTAAATATAACTCTCATCAGTGTTTCCAGCTTCCAGTTGTAATGTGAGAGATATATATTTTATACCTTGGGAAATTATGAGGTGTAAAATTAGTTCAAACCCTCAGGAATTATTGACTTCAAACTTGGCTTGGCCTCCACATAGCAGTATGAACCTGGCAAGTAATTTAAATTCTCCATGCTTCAGCCTTTTTATTATAAAATGTGGATAATGAAAACTAGTTCATGGGGTTGTGGGGAGTTAGTTGATCAGACTGGTTGGCATGTAGTTAATTTCAGTGGAAACAACTAAACTCACACTGTTGACATTTGAAAGTAAACTCCTTTATTCCTACCTCCCTGCCTTCTACCTTCCTCTCCTTTTGCTCCCCCCCCAATTTATTATTTTAACCTGTCTTCTATTTTTGGCAAAGAATCTATGTAATTGTACCTTTCTCCTGGGTATTATTTGCCAAGCAGGTGTAAAAGTGCGGTGCAATATAATTTAGTGAAAACCTAATTTCCTGTGTTGGATTCGTGCTCCTTTCCATGGAAGAGCCTTCCTGCAGTTGCCCAGCTGTGTGAACAGATCGTGGCAGGCAGAGAACAGGACCGTCGAGTGCCAAAGGAGCCAGTTTCTTAATATGTTGTATTTTAATGAGCCTGAGTTTGATTTTTATTTGAAGGCTTGAATAGGGAAGGCATACCGAAGTGGTTTGTGACATTGGTTGATCAGGACAAGGTTCCCTTTCCTTTTGTTCAGTGCTGATGCAAAAGCCATCTTGTCAGCTTGAAGTACAAGATCTGAAGGCCATCTGGAGAATTTAATACAAGGAAAAGCTCACAGTCAAATTTGGCTTATATTCTCTTCTTAAAGATAGAGTCCGATCCTTCCTACCTATAAAATTTATCTTATCACTGTAATATTTCTCCATTCATAGATATTTTCTCTAAAGTTAGAAGAAACTAATTAGATATCAAATATTGCCAAGTAAATCTGCCTCTGAGAAAATCGTTAAATTCCTTATAAAGCTCTACTAACTATCATCAGAAAGTTAAAATAAAATATTTTGAGATTGTACGATCTTAGGAAGTGTATCCTGGAGCATCTCAAATGATCTCAAAAGACTTCTGGAGTCTTATTAATAAAAGTTATCTGTACATAGCTATCTGTCACTAATTCCAATTGCTGTGCTGCATTTTATTATTTAGGTATTCCATAATTTATTGATCCTGCTTTGTTGAATTTTTAGATAGTACCTATTGTCATGCTGCAGTGAAATAGAAACATGCCCAAGTTGTGTCAAGTTTATTGGTAGTGTCCTAGAAGTAGAATTACTTGCTCAAGTGGTAGAAATTTTGATAAGTATTCTCCAGGTACCTTTTTTTTTTAGTCCTTTTTACCTCCAAGGTCAGGCAATAGGCTATGCATTTAAGGAAAAGGGATGAAAGAAGGACTGTGATGGTGTGGGAAGGACAATTTTAAAGAGAAGTACAAGAGAAAATGTTATGGTTATTAATGATTTTGTGATAGTCTCTAGGGTTCTAATATCATAGACCATCTTCTTGCCATTGTACATAATTTACCATGGAGGTTTCATAACTTTTCTTTACTTGGATGTAGTAGATTGGTAATTCCTTGGTAAGGCAGTGAATTGGGTAAGTCGCCCACTGGTATCCAAAAGGTTAGCAGTCAGGACCCACTTGCTTTGGGAGAGAGAGAAGGCGGCAGCTGTCTGTTTCTGTGTGGATTGTTGTTGTTGGTAAGTGTAGTCCAGTTGATTCCAAGGCACAGCAAGGTGCATCCAAATGAAACATGCCCAGAGTGTGAAACAAAGTTTCACCATTCTTTCTTCTAAGAAGTATTCTGGATATATTTCTTCCCAGAAAACCATTTGTTCTTCTGATAATCCATTCAATATTCTTCACCAACGCCACAAATCAAAGACACAATTCTCCTTAGGTCTCCTTTTTCATTAACCATCTTCTGTTTGCAAAGGGGCCACTGATCATATTGTAACTTGCAACACAAGCACCTTTGTCCTCAGAGTGCCATCATTGCTTTTTAACATTCTAAGAAAGAGGTCTTACGCTGCAGATTTACCCAATGTTATGCACCATTTCATCTCTTGTCTGCTGCTTCCATGAGTATTGATGGTGGACCCAAGTAAAATGAAATCCTGAGTAGTTTAATCTTTTCTTTCAATTGAATCACATTTCATTTAAAAACATGATGCTGTTTATACATCTAGTTGTGAGGATCTTTGTCTTCTTTACATTGTATATTACTACAGTCCATTTTGAAGTCTCTGAGTCCTCTCTGCTCTTGGCAAACCCACAAGGTGTCATCCACATAGCACAGCTGTTAATGAGCCTTCCTCAAATTTCCATGATGCAGTGTTCTTTATATACTTCAGCTTCTCAGATTATTTGTTTATAATAGAGATTGAATAGTGTGGCAAAAAGATACAGCCCTCGTATGCACCTTCCCTGATTTCAAACCATGCAGCACCCTTTTGCTCTGCTTAAATAATTGCTGTATGGGTTCTACATGAGTATGCTTGAATGCTCTGAGCTATAGTCTTAGGAAACTCCATGGGGCAGGTCTACCATGTTCTAGAGTCTCTGTAAGAATAGATTCAATGAAAAATAAAGAATAGATTCAATGACAGTGAAGTTGGTTTTTTTGTGCATTTTTGATTACTTATTCCTTCTTATAAAATGATGTAATATAAATATTCCCCACATTTGACTGATGAGTAGACTGGATGACAATAGTCCCAGGAACTGTCCCCAGATCACACAACTAGGACATGATAGAGCTAGGACATAATGTCCTTGAGCAGTCTGCTTCCAGAGCCTGTGCCATCACCTCTAAGGCTTGTCCCCCTGTTCTGGGAAGATGCTAAGGAGGATGCCTGCAGGTTTTAGGACTCATTTACCTCATTGAAAAATTGGAGTAGGTGGGGTGAGATTAACTCAAAGTTGTTTTATTCCAGGAGTCTATGAAAACATGAGAAAAATCCAAGGAGAATGTCAAAAATGATGAGCATTTTGGAAAACACTGCTAATGATGAAAGACAAAAATAATTACAATGATTAAGCCTCTGAGAGAGGAAAGTGAAGTGATATTTCCCCTAATTGTGTTCTAGTACGTTCACAGAATAGTAATAGTAGCAGTAGTTGTCATATTAATAGCTCTAGAAAATGGCACCCATCTTTATTTCATTTCTCCAGAGAACTTTTGTTTATGTTTCAGTGAGAAAAATATTTTGTCTAAAACTTGTGACATTTTCAAACGTGCAGTGGAAGTGTATCTCCCTCTTTCCTTCATAAGTTATGAGAGTAAGCAGAATTTGTGATGCTGTGACGCACTAGTCATAAAGACTTATGCATGATTTTTTCACTGTGTCTGCATGCACTTTCTTGTGTGTGTGGTGAAAGTCAGTGCAGAGCACGTTGATGAAGTTGGTGAAGATACTAGAGAAAGAAGCCCCAGTGATGCACACGACTAACTGAGAGGTTGTCAGTTTCTACCCACCAACAGCTGCATGGAAGAGAAATTCTAGGATCTACTCCCATAAAGATGACAGTTTAGGAGATAGGTTTGCTATGAGTTGGAATCAACTCAGTGACACACAACTCTATACGGATGGAAACACAGAAGTGGGTTCGGCACCTACTTAGTACAGAATACATTGCAAGAGGCAGTTTCATTATTACTGTTCCTCTTACTATTCTCTAGGGTAAAGGATATGTATTTTGATATGGCCCTTTATTGTGTAAAAATTCAAGTCTGGTGATATTTGCTCAGTTGTCATTTCATTTAAAAATGATATAAATGATATGAATAAATGATGTAAAATAGCATAGAATGAGCATTCACACTGGCCATGCACATTTGAGTCATCTGTCAATTATTATCTTCAATAAAGAATATTCCTAGAATTATCCCAGGAAGAAGATGGAAGCTTCTTCTATAAAGAAGCTGTAACCCAAGCAAATACATGCATACACACACTTCTGTGTACATCTTATTACAATCATTAAAGACAAAAATAGTGATGGTTTTATTTGATGTTAGCATTCAGAAATAATGTAACATTTACTATACAATTAGAAATTTTGAAAATATTTCTGTGCTGATGCTTGTCCAGTTGTTCTATGCTCTCCAATACATCAACAAGCCAACAACAAGAAATGCATTGGCTTTTCTTTCCATACCCATGAGCAGCATGAAGAGTGTTAAATGTTCTGAATGACAGCTTCCATTCATTACTTATTTCCAGTATTTTAGATTTCATAGCATATGTGTAGCATTTCCTCCTTTATTAAGTTTCTACAAATGAAATTTAAAAAAAACCTTTCCCTCTTTACTTCAAGAGACACCTTTCTCTCTCTTGCTCACAATGCCAGCAGTGGAATATGAAATCCGGGTATACATTTCCTTAACAATTACATCTAATTTTTATTAAAATGCAATATATTTCACTGGAGTCTTTGGCCTTGTTTCTATTGTTTGACTTAAAGATTGATAATATTTGAGGTTAAAATGGTTGAGATTTAAAAGCTTGATTTTTGCTTATTTGCTTACTTTAGTAAATACTGAGCATTAGCAACTTGGATTTATAGTACTCCTTTCCACAATCTAAGCAATGTAAAGGCAAGAATCTTATCAAGCTGTTTATGGTCTCATTTCTGTACCCAAAACAGGGACTCTAGGCTTTAATGAGCATTCTGTCCTTCCTTGATTGTGTGAGTGAGTCGGAGTTTCTTAACCTGAGCATGGTTAACATTTTCTGTGGGCAGCGTTGCTCTTCCTAGCAGGATATTTGCTTGCTGATCAGCTTTCCCGGTTAATGATCGTTAGATAACAATAGCACCACCTCTGGCCCCAGTTGTGATGATTAAAAAATGTCTTCAGATATGACTAGTGTCCCTGAAGAAGAGACCGTGGGCATTCGTCTTCTATTGAGAACTACCACAGTAAAAGAGTGGTTTGCTTTGACAGGCCTAAAGAAGGGAACAATGATTCCCCTAGCCAGGATACATCACGCCAAAGAGAATTTGGAAATGATTTCATTTATATAGTCAACATAGCTGTGGTATTTACATTATTTCCTGTCAACTTGATAAATTAGTGTATGGGTGGAACCTAGACTCTCAATGAGGTCACAACTTGATGACGCCTCCTTGTGGGCATGGCCTTCTCTTGAGGATTCTAGGAACTTCTCTTTCTTCCTGGAGGCAGGACACTAATTTTCACTGCTTCCCATTGCTGTTGATGAGACACACTTGGAGAATTGGAGGAGCCCATGGGGACCCGCAGCACCCCTCAGGTGTTTCCGCTGCCACTCAATCCACAAGACTTTGCATCCACTGATTTGTGATGTTCCTTTTGCATCATTGAATTTGACTGCGTGCGTTTGAAGAAGGGTTTGGGAACTAGTATTGGACTTGTAGGCTGATAATGGACTTAGGAGGCTTGATCTAAACTGGGCTGCGATGTTTTCTTAATGTACAATTACTCTCTGATATAAAGCTTTTTCTTATACATATATAAGGGTCATTGATTTGTTTTTCTAGTCAACTCAGACTAACACAATAGCCTGTGAACATGAATCACTTATTCTGTAACGAAGTTAACATTATTTTTAAGTCATTGCAATATATTTGTTATAGTAATGTCAAAATCATCTTTCATCATCTTGAAAGGTATCCTTGACCCTTAATGGCCATGTTGTGTTATTATTTTATAAATTTTCCATCCGTTTCAACCCAGTGCTTCATTGAATCCAATGCTATCTGAATGGGGGAGATTCTAACCCTTAAACCTGCAAAATAGTTAACACTGCAAATCTGATATACAAATCTGGGTTATTTTGGTGATGCAGCTGTTGGGAACTCATACATTTCAAGAACGTGAACAGCATCCTCTAACACTGTGCAATTGTTGTCTAAGTAGCACATTACCATTTGCCACAATTTTGGTTTCACACAGTGTTGGGAGATGTGGAGGAAAATGTCACCATATTAGCCAGGAGGAATGTTAGGTGGGAAGAAAGACCTGAGGTATAAATTTAGTCATCTCACTTCATCTGTGCCATTATCAGCTCAAATTACATGCAAGTGGGCAATATTTTAAATAATCTCGATATACTGTCTGAAAGGAGACTTGGTAGAGTTGTAAGGTACTCCCTAAACTAACTGCAAGGTTGGTGGTTCTAAACCCAGCAATCACCGCCCAGGCAAAAGAAAAGGCTATTTGCTCTGTAAAGATTTACAGCCTCTACCCTAGAGGTAGAGAGGTTAGACATAGAACTGTGATCCACCAGCACCGTCCAGGGAGAAAGACTGGGCTTTCTACTTGCAGTTAAAACAGTTACAGTCTTGGAAACTCACAGCGTTGCTTTGAATCAGTGTTGCCTTGATGAGAGAGAGAGAGAAAGAGAGAAAATATAAGGTAACCATGGGTCAGAATTGACTCAATGGCATTTAAGTTTTGAGTTATCTGTGTCTAAAGAGAATACAGATGTCCAAGAGACCTTTTAAACCTGGATAAATTATTCACAAAGGAAGGAGTGTAATGATGCTTAAAGCACTTGATACAATGCGTGGCATGGAGCAGGA
This sequence comes from Nesogale talazaci, assembly GCA_004026705.1. Lineage (NCBI taxonomy): Eukaryota > Metazoa > Chordata > Mammalia > Afrosoricida > Tenrecidae > Nesogale > Nesogale talazaci. The sequence goes on along the minus strand of PVJH01001727.1, from coordinate 132,712 downwards.
GCTCATTCAATATTAGCTCTTCTGATAATTAACTTTGTTATTTAGCATATACGGATGCTATTCCCAGAAGTTAGCTGACGATGATGGAAATAGCAAGAATTAAAAGGCAACAAGGTGATGCAGGCTCAGGATGAACCCTTGGTTTAGCTTCTTAACTAACTGTATGTGCCCTTGTCTCTAGTAGCCAAAGTCACACTGTGCTGGACTGGAGTGAAGAAGACTCCCAAGTCTCTGAGACTTGGACCCCCAAATGCATCTGCTGCTGAGCCTCACAGGCATCAAGCCTGCTCCACATCCACTGTACATCTGGACCCAGACTGAGAGGGCAGCTTCTATGTAGACATGGCTATAACCCATTAGAATGAAATCACCAACAGGCAAGTCATGGCCAACTCTGAAAATGTCCGTGCAGAAAAGCTCATAGGACCGCTGCCCACATTTCATAGGTCAACACAAGTCACATGGCAAATCCGGAGTTCAGAAGGGCAAGAAGGCTTAAAGGAAGAGCAAGGGTATTTAAGGAAGGATCATCTGTAAAAAGGTGTGGTGTGAGCAAGGTAACTAGTACACATGGAGTGCGTGTTGTGTGCTGAAAGCTACCTACTATGCTTTTCCTTGCAAAATCCCATTGCATCCTCATAAGAACCAGGCAAGACAAGTATTTTGGGTTCCATTTAGCAGTCAAACCACTGAAGTCTTGAAGAGGTGAAGAAACTTCACCTGTGAGATTATGCACAGAAAGACGGGGTAATCCTAAAGGTTCTAAATGCCCTCCTTTCCTGCCTTTGGAGTTGCACAATGGTTTCTTTTGTAAAACAACTGTTTGCAGCTGCCTTAGACCCTCTCTGCATGGTGAAAGGGCAGTAGGAGCAAGGTAGGAACAGAGAGTTGGACTGCAGATGGTGCCAGTAGGTCTATGGAGAGCCCACTCACCAAATTTCTAGTTTTCCTTAAACAGTGAGCAGGAGATGTTTGCACTAGACCTTTTCTTTCTTACCTAATTTTGCCCTCCTCTTAGGTTGCAACACAACCCCAATTTTTTCTTTTTCTCTCCCACTCCTGAATATTAAATGTCCCCTGAAACACACACACATACACATACACACACACATACACACACACAGAGAACTTTTGGCGAACCCTTGTAGTACACAGATGGACTAGCTGTGTTGCTGGGAGACCACTTCATGTATGGAATCCAGTCCAAAGAGAGAGAGAAGGCATGGGAGCTCAGCGATCTGGTGCACTGGCTAAGATGGCTAAGTCTTTTTTTCTCTCCTTTTTAATTTCTGGCTTCATTATGGATCAGCAGTACAACCGTGAAAGGATCCTTTCCTTTCATGAGCCTCTATTTGCTCATTTCTGACTCGGGACTCAGGATACTTCGATGCTCAGAAGTCACTTGAACTCACTTAGGAACCCTTGTTGAGCCTCTTGCAGACTAACGATGTTTGTAAAATCCTGGTTACAAGTTCGGCTGTTACCTGTAAGGTCAGTAGGTCAAACCTACCAGTTTGCTTTGAGGGAGAAACAGGAGACTGCTCCAGTAAAGGCTTCTTCACAGAGAAGTCCCTGACCCTTCTGCTCCAACCTGCAGGGTCGCTGGGAGGCAGAATTCACTCCACTGCAGTACAGCCCACAGCAGTTTCTGGCTCATAGACATAACTCCTTTGATGTCGTCCTAATTTATTATTTTTTGCTAAGTTAGCAGTCTAAGGGAGGACATCTAGTGAACCAACCTTCGCTAAACTCCCAGAAAAGTCTGCGTAACTTCGGGTGGAGGGAATGGAGTCCCGCTTATGATGAATTTGGGGAACCAGGTTTTAAGCAAAGGGTTCCTTGATGCTCCGAAGTCGCCCGAACTCACCTGCCTCCCTGACCCACCCCTCCACTCCCCTGCCCCCAAGAGGGAGGGTGCCTTCCCCTTACGTGGAAGTCCACCTAAAGGGGGGAGCCTCCTACCACCGCTCCCTGTGGCCTTTAGCCAGCTCTTCCCCCTCTCCCAGACTCACATCCCCCAAGGGGCTGGCTCAGCTGAGTCCGCTTCCCCGGCTGCTGCCTTTGCGGCGCCCACCTCCTGGCTCTGCGCTCCGAAGCGCGCCGCCGGCCAATGGCAGCCGCCCACCCCCTCGCCCCCCCACCTCGCGCCCACCGCACTCCCTCCTCCCAGGGGCTGCGGGCGAGCTCGCCGGCGGGGCGTGCAGAGCCCAAGGAGCAGCAGGCAGCCTGCGAGCAGCGGCAGGGTGTCCAGGCCCCCAGCGCCCTTCGTGCCAGCTCCCCGGAACCTCGATCGCTCGATCGCCCCTGGCCGTGTGCACCTGGCGCGGGTGTCCATTGAACTTCAACTGGAGAGAGAACGAGTGCGCGAGGAAACTCAGCGCGGCACTGCCGAGCAATGGATCCTGTGAGTCAGGTAGGACTGGGCTGGGCAGGGTGCAGGGGACGGACGAGAAGGGGTGGGTGTAGCGGGCTGGTGGGCCGCTCCGGGGGCTCCTGAGAGGCGTCTTATCTCCCTCCTCACTGTCTCTGTCTCTCTCTCCTTCTGTTGTCTGGTCCATCTGAAGCTGGCCTCGGCAGGCACCTTCCGGGCGCTGAAGGAGCCGCTAGCCTTCCTGCGAGCCCTGGAACTGGTGAGGAGGGGCGTCTGGTGGGAAAGGGGACCCAGGTAGAGAATGAGGTGGAAGGAGAGGTCTGAGCCGGTCCTCTCTGCTCTGGCATGCTCCCAGCCAGCACGCAGCCCCTTTACTTCTATCCTTCCATCCGCGGAGCCCAGATGCCATTCTGGGTGGCAGGGACAGGTTCCAGGGTGGGAGCTTGGACAGATTTTTGCAGAGGCTTACACCAAGTGGTGTATCACTTCTCCTCTCAGGAATGCACAGTGGTGGTTCCAAAGCCTCCTGGGGTGGCCAGGTGGGTGGAGAGAGGGGTCGATAGAGGGAGGAGGGCGCCTGGTGGTGGTGGTGAGGTGAGAGTGGTGATGGTGAGTGGACATGGAAATGGGGCGGGATGGGGTTGGGGGTGGGGGACTGAAGGCTTGAGCAGCAGGGAGGAGTTGGCCAAGTTCAGAAAGTTGGTCTGTACTCCTAATGCCTGTTAGTCCATCTCTGTGAGGGAGCTAGGGCCAGGAGAGCCACTGTGAGGACCATGACAGGGGTGAGGGCTAAGAGCAAGAATCCTTGCCTAGTATAGTTTCCTCTTCTGGGCCACTGGTGAGAACCCTTTGATTTCCAAAGACCAAATCACCAGGTTTTTTTTTCGTTAGTCTGTGTTTATGGGTCTCTAGGAAATGATATTTCTCTTCTGTTATGCCCCATTTAAGTAGGATGGTTAGTTCACCCACAGGGCCTCAGAGCAATGCCGGTGTGGTTGGCTTCCATGATGGTTATTCAGAGTGAAATCTGCAGGTCACACGTTCCCTCTTGCTAGGAGCTTTGAAAGGCCAGTGAACCAATCTGAACACAAAGTTCAAAGCCCGTCATGTAGCATTAATCACAGGGCCAAACGCTAACAGAGTAGGAAATTATGTAAGAGTGTGTTCTGTGCCTCCAGATCTTACCTCTAAGGATTTGTATCTGGCTTTGGCAAAGCATCTGCGGCTCGTGCTTTCACAGATGATCTACAAGTAATCACATTTGTCTTGTTTTGCAGAGCTGGGTAAAAATGAAAGACTGTAGCAAGTTGACATGCATCAAGACAGTGTTTGGAAGGCATAACCTCATAGTCCTGGCCTGACCATTCTGAATATTTCCTTCCAGCCAGATTTAGCAAAGCTGAAAGTGCCCTCACTCATGCAAACTTTCAAGTGGCTTTCTCAGAATTCTGCCCACATCTATTCATTCAGCTGTTCTGTAAATCTTAGGTATCAAAGAGTGGTCTTTTGGATCCAAATAATGCACTGGCCCGGCCACTCTCTCTCCAAACAAAGTCAAATGATCTCACATTTTTTTCTGATACTGCCTCTTATTGTCTGATACTACTGTTTACTTGAGATAGTGACTCCAGTTCTCAAAAACATAAACTTACTACCATAGAGGCAATACTGACACACAGTGGCCCTCTTCTGGAAGGCTATTTCTCACTATTACTCACCATGGAGTTGCTACTGCTTTATTTTAGAGTGATTGAGTTATATTGACTTGTTTAGAATGAAGATTTCTTGGATACCAACAAATATAAAACATTTAAGAAGGTAGCTGCTCACAAATCTGCAATCTAAACACACTAATCGGGTGATCTAAATAACAGATTAACATTTGAGAACCACCCTAACTATACCAGGTTTCCTTCTATCTCTGTCATCACGCCACCCCTAGCCCCTGCCCACCCAAAACAAAACAAAATATGAAAAGGGTTTATACCTTAATGCTTTTGCTATTTCTGCTCACACTATAGGGTACACCCTCATCCCTAAACCTGAAAAATAATAACTGTCAGTATAAATAATAGTCTCTCCTCAATAAACATTTTTAATTTTTTTCTTTCTCCTTTCTTTTACCCCAAATTGAATGCTTCAACTCCATTATCCCTTTAGCACCCATTATATTTTATTTGTTCTATGAGAATGAGAATGATCACATTCCACTATAATTTGTCTTGATGCATACATAGATGTTTGTGTGAAACAGTGAAATGTATGAAAGGGTAAATTAAAATATTAAGTCTTTCTTCTGTTCTAGGCATCTAAGTATGAGGGGCTTCTGCTTGAAAATCAGTTTTCAGACTTACATTTTTAGAAAAAAATCCGAATAATGGGCAACAGAAATCTGAAAATCCAGATAAGTTAACTTGATCTACCTCAAGGTCAAGTCAGGAGCAGGGAAGTAGGACAAAACTGGTTGCTGAGAAAGTTCTGTTGGGTTGTGCTGTGTTTACTTGGCTGCTGCTTCTAACATAATTCCATTTTGAGTTGCTGAGATTCCAAATGGGAATATATATTTAAACAGGACACACTTGAACAGTGTTTGAGATCATTTTATTGACAGCACCTAGGAAAATTCTTACCCTATCTAGTTACTCATGAATATTATATGTGTGGAATAGATTTTTTTTGTTTAACATAATCCCTGAATGATTTTTATTTTTTCAAAGGTGGGGGATACCTATACAAAATGGATTTAGCTTCTGTCATACTTTGGCTATAAATTTTCCTTTAAATTTGACTCTGTTTCTATAGTTTTTAATAATTAACAGTGTAGAATTCAAATGAAAAATTGTACAAGCATCCATGGATTGTTACTAAGGAACCCCATTATTAACTAAGGAACCCCATTATTTTCCTGATATTTCCCAGGCTTCCTTGTTTCCATCCCAGAAACACTATGGGCATATCTATATATGCATAATGAAATAGAGTATCATTCATTGAAATGTACATGTTGCACACACGCTGTTTCTGGACACAGAATTATATACACTGTAGATAATATGGTAAATCAAAGTGATACAACCCTCATGAAGTTTACATATGAGCTGGGGAAGAGGACTTCTCCTGATTGATCTAATAAAAGGAGTTGTTTGGCAGCTCAGATAAGGGTAGACATTTGAAAGTCCTATTTTTTTGGCCTGCTTTCTTGCTAATGTTTTCAAATAAATAAAACAAACATATTCCAATTTTCAACTTCAACCTGAATTTCCATTTGCATGATGGATGGTCAACATTCATCCCTCGGCATTGTTTGCTCGGATTAGAGTGCACTTCTCCAGCATCTCTTCCCACAGGTGTAATCATTTTGGTTGATGTGTATTTCATCTAGTGAGGTTCGTGTTTATAGTCGCCATTTATGTCTCTGGGAAATGATACTTGCAGCGAAGAAGCCTTGGCAATAGTCTATTGAACATCTTGGCAATATTCTATTGTGTGATCACCAGTTTTAGTGCTATCACCAAGGCCACATTTTTGAACTGCAGATCTTTCTTCTTTGTTTCCAACATTTGCATTCCTATGAGCAGGAATGCTCCCACTTTCCTGCCAGCTTGTGGTACTGTGGTGGCTTATGGGTTGCTGTGAGGCTAGAAGTGAGGCCATTCGTGTTTCAGATACGAGCAGAGTCACCCAAAGGGAACAGTCTCATCCAAGCTTCTAGACCAAGAACAGACAAAGAGGCAAGACTAGGCTGTCCACATGGAAACCCCTAAAGATTGCATAGAAATAGCAGCAGTTACTGCAAACCTAGTGCATACAAGCAAAACATGGTCAGAGGGAGAGCCAGAAGATGGGCTTCTCAAGTTAGAAGGTATCCAAAATATGACAGAGGAAGAGCTGCCTTCTCAAAGCAGATTAGACAATCATGCCTTTGAGTAAAGCCTTTGAGAGCTTCATTTGCTTGTGAGGACTGACTCAAAATGAAGGAGAGAAAGGCCGTAAGCATCAATTAGCAATTGGAACTTCAAATGCAGGAAATATAGTAAAATGGGAAATTGTCAACAATTAAATGGAGTACATAAAGATCTATAGTCTAGGTATTTGTGTGTTGAAATGAACTGGTATTGGACATTTTGAATCAGGAAAGCATATGGTTTACTGCTCCAGGAATGACAGAACCCAAAGAAATAACATTACATCTATTGTTAAAGGGATATTTCAAGATGTATCTTGAAGTACAATGTTGTCTGTGGCACGGTAATGTCTATTTATATACAAGGAAATTCAATGAATCCAGCTATTATTTAAATTTATGCACCAAACACTAAAGCTAATGATGCAGAGATTGAAAAATTCCACCATCTTCAGTCTGATATCGATCAATGATGCAATCAAGGTGTATTGATAACTATTGGTGCTTGGATGGCAAAAGTTGGAAATAAATTGAAAGGAACAGTCATTGGAAAATGTGATCTTGGTGCAGAAAGTAAGCTGGAGATTACATGATAGAATTTTGCAAGACCAATGACTTCTTCATCCCAAATACCATTTTTTCACCAACACATAAGGCTGGATTTCTCCAGATAGAAAACGCAGAAATCAAATTGACCCTGTCTGTGGGAAGAAATGATGGAGAAGCTTAATATCAGTGGTTAAAACTAGGTCAGGGATCCTCTGTGGAACATACCTCATTTGCTCATATATAAGTTCATGTTGAAGTTAAAGAAAATGAAAACAAGTGCATAAAAGCCAAAATATGACCTTCAGTGTATTCCTCCCAAATTCTGAGACCATTTCAAGAGTAGATTTGGTGCATTAATGACAGAAGACATGATGCACTGTGATATAATCCTGATTGCTAAAAATGAGGAGTGAGTGCTTCCAGTGCCTCATCAGCTTGTGGAAACATTGAAATTGGTATTCCATCAATTTTTGGAGTTGTCTAAGGCATAATGATGTAATTGTGCTCCTGCTGAACTTGTACATGAATTGAGGCAGTTGTGCAAACAGAACAAAGGCAAACTACATGGTTTAAACTCAGAAAGTGTGTGTATCAGAGTTGGCCCTCTCATGATATTTATTAAATCTGTATGCTGAGCACATTATCAGAGCAGGTGGATTATATAATGCTTAATGCGATATGCAGGTGACACCACCTTGCTTGCTGACAGTGAGGATGGCTTGAAGCACCTGCTTATGAAAATCAAGGTGGGTAGCCTTCAATACAGATGAAGATTCTCACAAGTTGACCAACTTGATAAATGGAGAAAAGATTGAAGATTATGGATTTGACCTTGCTCAGACTCAAAAGGAGTGCTCGTGGGAGTAGCAAAGTATCATGGACTGCTAAAAGAATAAATGAGTCTGTCTTAGTAGAAGTGCATCCAGAATTCTGCCTAGAGGCAAGGACTGGGAGACATCATCTCATGTACTTTGGACATTTCCCAGCAGTGATCAGTCCCTGGGGAAGGTCATCATGCTTGGTAAAGTGGAGGGGCAGTAAAAAAAGAGTAAGGCCATCGATGAGAGGGATGGACACAGTGGCTGCAACAATGGGCTCAAATGTAAGAGCCCAGCAGCGTTTTCTTCTATTGTACATAAGATCACTATGAGGCCGGAGGGTCATGTTGGCACCTGACGACAACAATGCAAGATTAAGAAAAAGAAGTGCTTTACTTTGTTTTTTTAAAATACTTTATTTTCCACATTTAACGTTGCCTCCGAAAACAGTCCAAACTCGCTGCCCTGAAATTGACTCCGGCTCCTTGTGATCTTAAAGGAAAAGGAAGAACCGCACCTGGAGGTTTCTAAAACTGTAATTCTTTACCGAATTACAGAAATAAATCCTTGTCTTTCTCATGAGGAGCAGCTGATATTTTCAAACTGGTGGCTCTGTGGCTTGCAGCCCAATGTGTAACCACGATGCCACCCCTGCTCCTTCAACATTGGCTAAATTAGCTCAATTTATGCTTTGGTAGAACTTCATTAAATACAGATAACGGTTTCAAAGAGCAATGGTCAAACAATATGTCATATGCTAATTTCCATCCACAGTGGTGTAGCTTTGACGTATGATACTGAGGTGATGAGTAAATCAATGGTCAATGTTTTTATCCTCGGTACCATTGTTTCAAGCTAGTTAAATCTAATTCCCCCATTGCCATCAAGTCCTGTGGACTCACAGTGACCTATAGGGTGGGGTAACCCTGCCTCTATGGATTTTCAAGACTAACTCTTTAGGAAGTAGAAAGCCTTCAAAGTGATCAATGTTAGCAATAGACCAGAAATTCTAGCATGTTCTATTGAATGCATAGATGCTCTTGTGACCTCAACTGCACTGTTTCATTCCTTACATTAAAGTACGTGTAATCCATGTTTGATTTGTTAATGTAAATATAATAAGCAAATATTGCTAAAGATGAATGATATAGGTTATTTAGGACTTCTGACACTGGAAACAGTTTATAGTCCAACCATAGAAACCTGTTATTTGATGTAACTTAATGTAGATGTGAATTGGTCAGGGAGGAGGCAAGTAGAGGAAGGATGATGAAATGGCAAAAAGACAAAATAAATGTGTTGATGTTTCACTATTGAGCTATGTCCGAAGTTATAATTGCATGACACAATTTCTGTGGCTAAAGATGATATAATTATATGGGGTTTGGTTTATTAGTCAAATCTACTCTCTGCTTCAATTATTCTGCATTTATTCTCCTTTGCAGTTTTTCAGGTACAATTTCATTTATCCTGTATTGAGAATGTCAGTGGGGGAGGGGTGAGGATGAGGGGAATTAATGAAATACTGCCTTGTGGTGGTATTTGAATGTCCACATGTTTAAAAAAAATAGACTATTTACCTTAGAGATGCATAATGCATAATCAGATGTATAATAAGCTATATGAGCAGTTTAAAATAATCAGCTAAAAAATAAAATAATCAGCTAATCAATTCATCAAAAGCAGAGTACTTGGCTCTATAATTATTTTGTTTCTATATTTTATATTAATGCTCTCTCTTAAGTGACAGAAAATGTGCCTCGTTGATCTTTATGTTTTCCACCATAAGAAGCTATCATTTACCAGAGACAAAAGCCACTGCTACTGAATCAACAGTGACTCATGGCTATCCTACGGGACAGAGTACTACTTCTCCTTAGGGTTTTGAAGGCTGTTAATCTTTTGCCTTTTTGTCATGATGTGACCTATCGGTCCAGGTGTAAAAATTTTGGTCCTGTTTACATTGAACAGTATGTGCATGCATCCTTACTGCAGGCTGCAGTCTTTTATCTTTATCATTCATCAGCAAGTGTTTGAAGTCCTCGCTGATTTCACTAAGTCAGATAGTGTCATCTACATATTTCAGGCTGTTAATAATAATTTTCCTCCAGTCCTAATGCAGCATTCTTTTTCATGTAAGCTAGCTCTATTTATTTGCTCAGCACACAGATTGAATAAGTATGGTGACAGGTTACAGTCTTGTCCCATAGCTCCTGAGTTTAATCCATGCAGAATTCCCTTGTTCTTGCACAACAAGTTATACAGGAGCACAATGGAATTCTGGAATTCTCATTCTTCTCAAGGCTATCCATAGTTGATTATGATCCACACAATAGAATGACAGCAGAGTCAATAAAAAACAAGTAGTAAACATGGTTCTAGTATTCTTTGCTTTGAGCTAAGATTCATCGGACATCAGCAAAGATGTCCCTTGTTCCATGTCTTCATCTGAATCCAGTCTGAAGCTATGGCAGCTCCCTGTAAATACTCTGCTGCAACCTGTGTTGCATGATCTTCAATAGCATTTTACTTGCATATAATATTAATATTGTTCCATAGCTTGAGCATTCTGTTGGGTCACCTTTCTTTGTCATATGTACAAATATGGATCTCTTTCAGTCAGTTCGTCACTACTTCCATTGCTTCATCAGCTTGTGGAAACATTTCAGTTGGTATTCCATAACTTTCTGAAGCCTTGTTTTTAGATTTGCAGCCTTAGGGGGAAAGTGCTTTGATTTATGTGCTCTTTCATTAGAAGCCCTGGTGGCACATGTTGGGCTGGTAACTACAAGGCCAGTAGGGGGAACTCCCACCTACTCAGTGTAAGAAAGATAAAAGGCCTCTTACTGCCACAAAGGCTTATAATCTTGGAACACCCAGAGGCAATTCTAGCCCATCTACCTTATGAATGAAAATGAATTGGTGGCAATTAGTTGGGTGTGAGTATTCCCTTATAATGGGTTCATGGAGACAAGAGATTAAAAGCCTAATTGAGATGTCAGATGATGTAAAATCAGACAAATACTAATAATTTATGAAATATCATGGGTTCATGGCGGGGGGGAGGGGGAAGGAGGAGCTGATACTAAAGGCTCAAATAGCAAGCTACTGTTTTGATAATGAGGGAAACAAATGTATAAAAGTGCTTGACACAAAGGATGTATGCGTATATGGTGATAAGAGTTGTATGAGGCCCCAACAAAATGATTTTTAAGTGCAAAATACCCCTTAATGCAGTTGTACTCAACCTTCCTAATGCCTTGACGCTTTAACACAGTTTTTCATGTTGTGGTGACCCTTGCAACCGTAAAATTATTTTTTGTTGCTACTTCATAACTGTAACTTTGCTGCTGTTAGGAATTGGGTGAACCCTGTAAAAGGGTCATTAAACTCCCAAATGGGTCACAACCCACAGCTGAGAACAACTGTTCTAATGGAAACACGTTAGCTATTACTTTCAGGCTTAACTTCCAAATCTGTCATCTCTAGAAACTCAGGACAAAATACTGACATTAGTGGCCTGTTCCTTATACTCCCTAAGATATAATAGGCCCAACAACTCTCTTAAATTATCATATCCGTTGGATGTTGTGAAATATATTGAAAAATTTCCCATTTCTCAGACTTTGAAAGACTAGGTTGCTACTTTTCTCTAGTCTATGGAGCACTGATCATTTTCTTCTTAGTTTGCTAGTTTAGTATGTGGCTCACAGATACTTGGTCTATTTAATTTATTTATTTGTGAATGTCACATAATATCCTTTCTTTCTTTTTTGCTTTACAAGTCATTAGATACATACTTGTGTGTTGATGAAGGTTTGAGTCTCTAAATTTATCCACATTGCCATGTCCCGGATTGATGCAGATGTTAGCTATCAAAAGATTTACAGTACCCAAAATGGAGTTTGATTGGTTTGGTAGTTCTCCAACAGGACCCCTCTGCATGCAGATTCTGCCCTGATGAAATTCATTGCTGGATCCACTTGCCTCATCTAATCATGTTTTTTGACATCCAGTCCCAGTTTTCCATACCATTTCTCCAGGGCCCAGAAATTGATATCTCCATTTTGCCTTTCCTTTTGACCTTTCTTAAGTAGGCCAGCTAGACAGGCATAGATACGACGTGTCTGATACCTGAGCTATCTGCCTACTTGATTTAAATGGAGACATTGCCTGCACACAATTTTAATTACTGAATGTAACACCTGAACTTCATTTTCCAAGCAAAGGTCATTCTATATACTTGACATTTACAGTATTTTTAATTTCTGTTATTGATAACAGTAAAACATGTATCTATAATATGAAAGTGATCACCATTGTTAATATCTGATACAAAGAGTAATAGTTGCTATCTTTGCCATGCAGGCTTCACACAGTGCATACAATATTAAAGTGTTCTCTGTATATCACGCTGTTGAATCCATATGACTTGAACAACTCATTCCACATGACATGATATCTCCTGAAGGACAAACTTGTCAGGAATGGCAAACCCATGATTTGGACAGTTTTAGTCCACACTGTATTCTTTGAAAATGCCAAATTCTTCTGGTACCTCCAGGGTGGCAGGTGCTCACTTATCTCCATCCTTCAAAGAACCTTAAAAGTCAGGGGTGATATTTCTATTTCAAAGTGTTTCTCTGCTCTGGGAGAAAAGAGATGTGGCAATCTACGTCCCTAATGATTTATAGCTGTAGAAGCCCTTTGGGGCATTTCTAACCTGTCCGATGGGGGTCCTGTGAATGGAAATGAATTCTTTAGCAGTGAGTTTTATTTTGCTCTCATCCATTGTCCTTTATATTTGAGACCTCTCCTCAAAATGTCTGTGGTTGTGCTTAGGAATGAATTCAATTGACAGCGATTTTCTCAGATATTCTGCTTTATGTTTTGTCGTCTAGCCACTGCAATTAGTCAATTCTGACAGACAGTAATCCTATAGGACAGAACAGAACCATAAGGTCTATGATGAGTTTCTTGAGGGTTCTAAGTCTGTAAATCTTTACAGGAACAGAATGTCTCTTCTATCTCTCATGGAGCAGTTGTGACTGACCCTGGAGATAGAAGCCCAAGATGCCACTCCCTTTGCTAGTGTCGTAGCACACTCCACAGTGTGCTAATGCATTTGGCACTTAATGCTTTTCTGAGTTTATTCGTTGATATTTCTCTCCCCAAATAGAATAAATAGAATATCAAGGTAGAATAAAAAGGAAATACACACACACAAACGATGAGTGGATTCTGATGCGTCGTGATGCTGTAGAGTGGAGTATAACTACTTATTTTGTTTTGGAGGCTATAAATCTGTATTTGAACAGCCAGCCTTATGTTTCTGTAGAGGACCAGGTGGGTTTGAACTGTCGCACTTAGGATAAGCAGCCATTGCAAAAACAAACAACCCACCCCCACCCCAGCATCTTACACTTAAAATATATAGAAAATGTTTCAACATAAGGCCCATAATTTATTCTCATTTGATGGTCATTTTTCTCTTCTGTCTTTTGTTTTATTAAACAAAAGCTGTTTGTATGAGTCAGACAGCTATTCCCCTCCCAAAGTACAAACAAGACAGAATACTAATATAAAAAATGCATGCTTAATTCAAGCAGCAATGTCATGGTATTTGATGGAGTTTCAAAACTATATTAATGTGCATTTAATTATAACATTTTGGGCTCTCAATTAGTGACAAAATCATAAGCAATTAGAATATGAATCAATAAAAACACTTCGGAAAAGAGCAACTCCACAGAGTGCTAATGCATTTGTCACTTCATGCTTTTCTGAGTTTATGAGTTGATATTTGTCTCCCAAAATACAAGACAGAAATAGAGAGCTCTAAGATATTTTCTATGATTTTGAATCTGGATTTTATATCTTACTAGCTTATTAGCCTTGGGAAATTATTTAATGTTCCTAGGCATCTCTTTTATTAATCTATAAAATTGGGCTAATAGTTCCTCTTTCACAGAGTTGCTGTTTGAGTAAATGTGACAATCCATGTAAAGTGTTTTCAATTTTTTAAGAACCCTTTAAAAAAGTCTTTGGTTTACTTCATATCTACATTTCATTGGTGGTATTGCCATTTTCCATTTGTCACTATACTCTTAAAAATGGAATTATTCCCCATGTTTCCGACTCCAGTGTACATCCCCTGGTCTAGCTGGATTTGTAAGGTAGAATTGGGCTCATGATAATGGGTGGGAGGAAGCATTTAAGAACTAAAGGAAAGTTGCATATTTCATTGTTGCTACACTGTACCTTTACTGACTGATTCAGGACAGATGATCCTTTCAGGATCAGTGGTGGGAATGGTGATACCAGGAGGGTGGAGGGGTGGTGGAATATAAAGGGGAAACCAACTAGAGGGATCTACATATAACCTGTTCCCTGGGGCATAGACAATAGGGAAGTGTGTGAAGGGAGACATTGGACAGTGTATGATATGAGAAAATAATGACAATTTGTTAATTATTAAAGGTTCATGGAGGAGTGGAGTGGGAAGGAGGACAAATATGGGGGGCTGATATCGGGGACCTAAGTAGAAGGAGGATGTTTCCAGAATGATGATGGCAACAAATGTGCAAGTGTGGTCTGCATACAATTGATGTATGTATTAATCATGATAAGATTAATGAGTTCTATGAGCCCTCAATAAAATGATATATTTTAAAAAATGAAATTGTTATTGAGTAGTTACACATCTTGAGTAAAATAAAGGAACCCTGGTGTTATGTTTGGTAAGTTATCTTTATAGAAATTTAGCATATAGCTAATCAGATGAGGATAGAAATTGACCTTATAAAATTTCTTTTGTGTTAGACATTGTGTGACGAGACTTGTGTGTTTATGACAAACTTTTCTCTTTCTGATTGTTTATTTGGGGTAAGATGGCAACATGAAGTAACTCGGTCATGGTAAGGTTGCCTGAAGTGGCATGGAGCTGTCAAAGAGTTGAATGTAGAAAATTTGAAGCTATGGAAGAAAATCCTTACATGATTATTTCTTTTGAAGAATGAAATTTTGAATCCTGAAAACTAAGTTTTGCTAGTGATGAAAACCATGTAGACTCCTACATAATATATTATATTTGACATGCATCTATATCTGTTAGACCTTACCAACTTAAAGTATGATATGTGAATGTGTTAAACTTACTGAGGTTTAAATATGGCCAAATCATTGAAGGAAAAATCTTATCTGTTAACTGGAGCAATTGTTTAATTTGTTGTTAGAAACTTGGTATTGAAAAAAAGAAGAAATTTGGGGGGGTTGAGCCCCAGTGGTGTAAGTGGTTGAGTGAGGGACTGCGGCCCATGGACTTAGCGGTTCAAATCCAGCAGTGACTGTCAGGAGCAGCGCTGGATAGTGCCTATAACCACCAGAGGCAGTGATTTCCCTCCTCCCCCCCAAAAAAGAAATTTGTTATTGGAGCAATGGTTATTGTATAGTCTTTAGAAGTTGGGGGGGGAGGGGCAAAGTCTCTCAAATAAAACTTAATTTCTTTTTAAAAATGTGTTCTTTGAAAAAAATTCTTCAAAAACTAAAAGCAAGTGTTCAACAGAATCAGAAGGACGGCAATGATATCTTATATTGGTGCACATGATTCGAGTCCTGTTGAAGAAGGAGAACGTTGAAATTGTTTAGAAAAAGATGTCTGGCTTCTGGACTATCTTTGTATTCATTCTTGTTTATCCTGGGAACTTTGCCTTCTTTTTGACTCTCTTTTTCCGCCCCTTAAAATTAAAAATAGTAGTCCAATGCTTTTCATAGTATTGGAAATTTTATGTAAGATCCAGCATTTAAAAGTACTTAAAAAAATTAAGTGTCATACAAAAGGGAAGCATAATTTTCATCATAATGGTGTAAATGATGAAGAAACACAGCCCTCCCTCCTCCCCAACTTTTTCTTCACTGTAAGTGACTCTCCAAAACCAAAACCAAACTCATGGCGTTTGAATCATGCTGACTCATCGTGGCCCCTGTGGGTTCCCAGACTGTCAGGATGATGAGCGTAGAAAGCCCAACCTATCTCCTGGGGAGTGACTTTAGACCGCAGACATTTCTGCCTTTAGTGGAGGAGAGAATAAAGTGCAGATCTTCCAAGTTCCTCACCAGGTCAGATTCCTCAGTCTTCAGCTTTAGTCCCAGACTCTTGGGCCTCTTGGGAACCCCACAAGAAAGAAGATGTTGCCTATGAAAGCAAGAAACTTCAGAATTTGGGCTTCCTACTTCTTTTTTAGTTCTTACTCTTAAAGCCAATTTCTTGCCCTGTGTGCACTTGACCTTTTCTTGGATGTTCTTGGGTGTTATTAGTTGTTGTTTGTTTTTTTTTTTTTTTGTCTGATAGACCTCTACACATGTGGCTGCTCCTCGCCCAATCTTTTTAACTGGCTAATTCTACTTCTCTCTCCACATGTCAGCATATTTCTCCCTTCTTTTGGGAGTGTGTTCCTGAGTCAGGAGGTCCCATTAGGTGAGGATAGTTGCCTGATGACTCCCAAAGCACAATCTTTAATGACTTGTATGTGTGCTCATTATTCAAGTGAATTGAAAACATCATGAGGGCAGAGATCTTGTCCATAAGCATCTCTCATAATAGAAAACACACAAGTGCTTAGTTGGAGGATATGAAGGGAAAGAGAGAGAAGACAATAAAGACTGGACTAATGACATAGAGAGGATACCCTGGACATTATGTAGATTTCCCTTTATCATGTCCATTGTGAAGAAGAATTGTAAAAAGCGTCACATTGAAAATGGTTTATTGGTTAGTCTTGGTTGCAAAGAAGAGTAAATCTCATAGATTGATTCAAGTGTCATGGAAAGAGACCTATGCTAGGGATTTTGTAGGCTCAATAAGAGGAAATGTTGTAAGGGTAAAAGTATAAGAACCCAAACAGGCCCAAGCCACAGCTCTGTGAGTCTAAGTCAGCTTAGATTTAGTTCAATAAGAGTGCTGCCTTTATTGTGTCTTTCCACAATCCTGCCTGCCCTCTCGGTGTGTCTGGTCCCCTCTGCCTCTTTTTGGGCTCATTCTCTTTATGATTCTAATTTAATGTCCTGAGAAATGGACTGTGATGGCTCAGCTAATCATTGTTTCCATTTGCACAAACCCATCCATCAGGACCATGTCACCAACTGATAGCCAGATAAAGATTGGCTGCCCATAGGACAAAGGCCCATGGATGACCCCGGTACCTGTGGCCTAATGAAGAATGAAATTTAAACATGTGTTCCTAGATGGTTTTTTGAGCTGGAGAATGGAGAGCAATTCTTCAGGTCAGGGACATGTCAGGCACAATGAGAGATATACATATTTGATGTAATAATAAATATTTTCAGCATTATTTCTATTAAGGAAACAATGATAATATTCTCCAGGATGAAATACTGGAGCTTTGAAATTTTAGGATCTACCTTCTGGAATTCTCTCTGATTTGGGGATCAGTCAGTGGATAGAGACTGTTAATTTACCACAGAGAATGTGACTTTGCTGCTTCAGTCCACAGGCTCCTTTTGCTCCTGCCATCCTGTCCACCAGCTGAAAAGCCTCTTCTGAAGGGGAACCATGGACAATGCATAGTAACTAGACAGAATATTCGCAAATGACAATGTATCCTCTCAAACTCTCATGTACTTCATCCTTGTTTATATACTGAGTGGTTAGTTTAGCTCTGAAACAATGTTAGAAGACTAAATACTGCATTATTTTTCATGTTTATCAATGAGGTAGGTGCCTGTTGGCTTTTCACTTATCATTCCTGTTCAAATGTATGTTATTATTCTTACTGTTTCCTCACCTAGTGGACCATCTGAGGCTTGTTTGAAGAAGAGAAGGGGAGAGAGGGATCAGTTGATAGGAAAACCAGTATACAAACCCAGGAAGGTAGCAGGTGATTTGAAGGAACAGGGCTTTGGAATTAGCCTTAGGCTGGAAAGTTGGCTCTTTATAGTCAGTCAAGGACATTCAGTAGATGACCTCACCATTCCAGTCCTCAGGGCCAAGAGCAATGAAATGAGGATCATAATCACCGTGCCTTTGGGATGCTGTGAGGTTTAAGGAAGATAATGTCCGCAAGCTTTTATCAAAATGTCTGGCCCATAGTAAGGCTCCCTAATGGTAATTGAGGAAGCAGTTGCTAAAGATGATGATCTAGTAACTAAAATTCAACTAAACATTCATAAAATTTCTCATATGGCATAAACATAAAGGTTTCTCAATATTGCTAGGTTGTTATTGTTTCTGCTATTGTCACCTCATCAGGAAAACATTGATAGATAAAGACAAAAACTTTTCTAAGGGTTAATCAGGTACTAGAGGGTTTGGGTGGTTTAGTATTAGAATTCTTACTTTCCACATGACACATTTGAAAGGTGGTGCTAATGAAAAATACTAAAAATACCATGGACTATCAAACTCCATGGTACAAATCAAAAAGAAGAAATAAATCTGTCAGGAAGAAGTAGAGCCAGAACGACTCTTAAAAGCAAGGATGGAAAAATTTGTCTCACATACTTTGGACATGTTATCAGGAGAGACCAGTCCCTGGGAAGAACATCATGATTGGGAAAGTGGAGGAGACAAGTGGCTTGAGAAGTGGCTGCAACATTGGGCTTAAGTAAAACAACAATTTGGAGGATGGTACAGGACTCAGCACTCAGCAGTATTCTGTTCTGTTGTACATGGGGTCACTTGGAGTCGGAACCGATTCAGTGGCATCTACAACAATAACAACAACAGCAAGCATTGGTTTCCGTGTTGCTGTGATGCTGAACAGGTTTAACAGGGCTTTCAGACTAAGATAGACTAGGAAATATGGCCCGATGATTGACTTCTGAAAATCAGGCAGTGAGAATGCAATGGGTCACAAAGCTGGGTCACAACCCAGCATGGAGACGGAGATGGTGCAGGCAGCACTTTCACTGCTGTGCATGGGTTCCTATGGGTTGGAAGCTAATTAGATGGCAGGTAGTAACAGCAACATTATCAGTTCACTGAGTTGCATCATGGCCTTGTTTTCTAAATGATGATTTGAGTGGAAGTTTACAGAGCAACTTGTGTTTCCAGTCAACAACTCATACGGATTTTGTTTTTTGATACTAATTCCCATCTCCACAATGTAATAGAGCTCTTCTTCCTCCTACCCTGTATTTGCCATTGTCCTTTGCCCTTTTTCAGCTTTGTCCTTGGGCAAGTGCTGCTGCTTTGATCTCTTGTGGTTAATTGATCCAATGAGTACATACTTGCCTGGTTTTATTGCTCATCTTTTTGTCCTGTCATTTGGCTTGACTAAACTTGAACTGTGGCAGTGAGCCCATGTCCCTATCTCAAGGGTGTCTAAGGGGCATGGATCTGAGCAGAAAACCTAGTCTTTGTTTATGTTTTAGAACTTTGGTCCCCATTTGTCTTCCACTCTATCCAGTGTGATCCCTTTCAGAGTGGTCCATGATGGTAGATGGGCACTATTTAGTTTTCCTGGTATCAGGAATATGGAGGCTGTGACTCATGTTACTCATTAATACTTTGGACTAATTTTTCCCTTCTGTCTTTCATTTTCTTCACTCTTCTTTGCCCTGAATGGTAAGAGACCACTAATTGCACCAAAAATTGACAATTAAAGAATTTTAAGGATACGGTTGCTACTCACCAAAGTAGGAGGTGGAACGTTGTATTTAAAGTCTATGCTATGCAGATCAACCTTTGCATCTCCCAAGATAATGATCCTGAGGTCTGGTGACTCATTTATTTAAGGTGTTTGGTTGAGAAAACTCAAAGATTAACTAACTTGCCCAAGATTACAGTGCTGCTAGAACCAGGATTTGACCTGGGTGCCAGACTCCAAGCTTTTAATCATTATTCCATATTGCCTCTCATTAGTAGTGATTACTCGGATCCTGGTGTTAAATTATTTCCCCAATGAAAACAGCAGGGATAATACATAATTTTTTTGGAAAGTCATGTTTTCTCTTTTCTAGTTTAGTTCAGTTCCTATTATCTCACAGTGCCAAGGCATAGAACAAAATTTAAATCCCAATTATGACTATGGCTGCGTGAACTTTTTCAGGGACTTTTTTTCTTTTCTCAAAGATATCTCTACTCTTGTAGAGAATTTTACTGAACCTGAATGTTTTATCTAACAAAATTTTCATTCTGACTCATTCTATAAAGAAATTCAAGTTCAGGAACATGTTTTTGAAATGTTTCTCCAAATGGGTCTGTAGAACTTAGGAAGAATCTGGATAGCAAGATTGAGAATCCTTAATTTCCTTTTGGATACCTGGTAAAGTACTCAAGCAAAGCTGCTTTCATCAATGACTATAAAGCAGCAAATGAGTTTATCTCCTGGCTGTGCGTGTGCGTGTATGCAAAAGTGTATGTAAGTGGTCTGTTCTTTGGATTGGTTCATTTGAAGGATTCCTACACCAAATAAGAAAATAGAACTCCTGTGGTTTTCACAGGAAGTGTTCACACACTAACTTGGTCTACCAGGAGGTGGACTGACTGTGCTTCCACGCCCAGGCTTTTCTTGATGGTTGTGCCTGTACTTGACCAATACTTGACACAAACATTACATCCTTCCTTAAGCTGGAATCCAGAAAATTTGAGGATATAGATTAGACAAAAACATCAGGAAATGACTAAACCCCAACCTACATTTTCAATGGAGAATGGAAAATTGAGAAGATATTTGAATGAAAGTGGGGATGGCTGAGTGAGTATGATTATTATTTAGATAACGCTGACTTGAAAGCCCAGAAGGTTCAATTCAGCCCTGTCCTTCCATGTGTGCACAGGTGGGTCAACCTCACTCACCCTCAAGACCCATAAGGATTTCACTTACTTTAAATAAGTGTTTAAGTTAGGGGTGGAACCCTTTTTTTCTTCCAAGGGCCATTTGGATATTTATAACATTATTGAGGGTCATACTGTTCAAACATTTCATGAACTCCTCTCTAATGTGATGGCAAGAACTGCTTCTCTTTAGTGAAGATTATGATGCTAGCTGGTATCGATAATTTCTTGGCCTTTACATCGACTGAAAGCTCATGTTTCCCACCCCTGGTTAAATGATAAAAATGAATTGATGACAGAAATTTCTGGAAAAATTTCTTTATCTCCCTAGCTCTCAGTTTCTTGAAAAAAAAAAATGAAGCGGCAATAAATTAGATCTTGCTTGTTTAAATTGAGACATCTTTAGTATGGATTAAAGCTCAATGTAAAGAAAAATAATTTACAACTAGATCAATAAGCAGCAGCATGGTACACAGAGACAATATTGAAGTTGTCAAGAATTTCACTTAACTTCGGTTAAGTGAATAATCAACTCCTTGGAAGCAGCAGGCAAAAAATCAAAGGGCATTTCATTGAACAAATTTGCTGCAAAAGATCTCTTTAAAATTTTGTTATGTAAAGATGTCACCCCAAAGACTAAAGTGTGCCTGCCCTTCTCATGGGAATTTTACCTGCCCCAGGAACCCTGGTGGTGTAGTGGGCTGCTCATTGGGCTGGTAACCACAAGGTGTGTCAGGCAGGGTTCTCTTAGAGAAATAAAATTCAGGACACTAGTAATGCTTTTTTATATATTTATATATTGAGAAAGACATATAAGATAAAAAGAGAAAAAGTTAACTATAAAGCAATACAGATTGCTCGGTGCAACTCACTTGCGTGAGGCAACTAGAAGACTGGAGTCCTCTGTAGAGCAATCCAGGCTATCTGGTTACAGGCAGCAAACGGCAGAGCAACAGTCACCAACAGTCACCAACTGTCACCAACAGTCAGCCAGATAACAGAGTCCAACAGTCCCCAGCTCAAGAGATGTATATCCCAGAAGCGTGGCGAAATAGGACTTGAAGGATCCTCAACTCACAGCTCCACAGTCCACGATTAGGTGTCCCACAGGTAGTGTTGCTTGGAGGTCGAGGCACAGGACAAACAAGGCAGCTCTCTGGTCCGAAGATCCGGAAACAAGAGAGAGGGCGGGACTTGCAAAGTCCTACCTATATCTGCCCTTCAATTCATCCCACATGTTCATTGGCTGTGCCATCACAATAAACCCACTAATCTTCTGTGGCCATGTTGGCATAACAAACCTACCCATCACAAGGTAATAGCCCCAAACCGACATCTTGTCCAAGGCAAGAAGGTGAAGCTTTCTGCTCCATTAAAGAGTCAGGATCTTGGAAACCCAGAGGGGCAGTTCTATCTTGTCCTATAGGGTCACAATGAGTCAGTACATTTGTTTGTTTGTTTGGTTGGTTTTCATATGTATGTGAAAGCTAGGTAATAAATAAGGAAGACTGAAGAAGAATTGATACATTAAAAATTATGGTATTCGTTGAAGACTTTTGAGTAGACTGCCAGGACAACCTACAAACCTGTGCTGGAAAATGTACAGGCATTTTCAGAGAGCAAAGCAAAGATGATGGGACTTTGGGCATGTCAGGAGAGAGGAGTCCCTGGAGAAGAAAATCCTGCTTGGTAAAGGAGACTGTTCAGTGAGAAAGTAGAAGGTTGTCTAGGAGATAGATTTACACAGTGCTCACAGCCTTGGCTCAAAGAGAACAATTAATTGTGAGGGCAGTGCAGGACCCGGTAGCACTTCTTGCTGTTGCATGTGTAGAGTCCACGTGAATTGTAATGGGCTTGACAGCACCATGAAGCAAGGGCTACCTATAGCACAGAGTTGAGGAATAAAGCACGCTAACTGTATGAATGTTTCCAGCAGAGGCATCAATACATGTTATCTTCCAATGAAACGAAAAATAGCCCCCTAAAACAAAACAGAACAAAACAAAACAAAAACGCACCAGTAGCTCAGGTATCCGGGGATTTTTTCCTGTAAAACAGAGACTGATGTGTCACCATTGGACTTAATTTTCACTCATTTGAGAAAATGAGGAAAGTGTATATGTACATATATTTATATATAGTGGTTATTATATATAGCATACAATAATAACCATATATATAATAACCACTTACTAGAATGTAGGAGGAATTTTGATTATCAGATTCACAGCTTCTGTTTATAAAGCAAAGTTGAAAACAAAACAGGGTGATGATGTGATCACACAAATCACCCAACATATGTATTTTGGATTTACTTTAAAAGCCATATGCTCTGTAACAATTGTGGGGATGGCACAGGACCTGGCAGGGTTTCAATCTGTGGGGCGTAGGGGCCGCTCTGAGTTGCAACTGACTTGGTGATGCATAAAAACAGTGTTTCATTCGTTTAAAACAAAGCAAAGGAAGAAAAATAACTGAAGTGATTTGGGGCATTGAATGCTGCCTATTCTGCGGAGAAAGGAAGCTACATTTACCAGCAGGAGTAGATATATTTGATTGTAAATATTAGTTTCTCTACTTTTTAACCTTTTAGGTTACAGCTGTTTTTTGTTTTGTTTAGGTTACAGCTGTTTTTTGTTTTGTTTATAATTCCTGGGGCCGATTCACTATATTTTCACAATTTGGTAACACAAAGAATACTTGAGTTTGACTTTCAGCTCCACTACTAATGTGCTATATGACCTTGGATATACTATTTAACCTCTTTGGGCCTTTCAGTGTTTTAATGGGAGAGATAATGAAAACTGTGGTTGTATTCACTTGGGTTGATGCCAGTTCCTAGACACCCTATGTGACAGAGTAGGAATGGCCTTTAGCGTTTTCTAGGTCTTCACAGAAGAAGATCACCAAATCTTTTCTTCCGCAGAGTAGTTGGTGAGTTTGGCTAGTAGCTTAGTGCTTAGCCTTGCTTAACCTCCCTTCTAGAATCCCAAATGATAGCTAGCAGACAGAATGATTGTTTTTATTACATGTGGTAGCATTTCTAAAGAGTGAGGGCGCATAAGATAAATTCAATACATGGTTATTCATTTTATATTTCTTGGTACAAAATGTTCTTTGCTGTGAATGTATAGAAAGAAAAAAATTGGAAAATCAACAGATTTTTTTCTCCAGTTCGTCTCCCTTCCACTTGACACACTTGAGCGTACAAACACATATGCACATAGCAAGTGTATAAACACATAGCAAGTCTACATGCCTTGAATGAGTTCAAGTGGCATAGGAAAATTTGGGAGGGACAGAGGGTTCATCTTGAGTGTCAAGTTCTGGATAACTGTTTCAGACATATTGGAGTTCCTGGCCAGGTGAGGACTTTGTTAAGTTGACACAGATTTGCAAAGCAACTTCTGGGGAGAAAGACATACTTGAAAACAATAAGTAAAGGAGAAAACCCTCATACACCTATCTGGAGATCGATGCAATATGACTGTAGCTTTATGAGAACTTGAACTTGCTAGATGCCAGACTGTATCATGTTACTGCTACCTTCATTAGATGCACAACTTCATTCAAACTTTACAGTGACCTCTGACAGGCCCACTTCCCTAAAGTGACACCGCTAGAAAGTAGATGACAAAGGCAGGAATAAAGTACAATTTAATGGTTCAATCATAACAAGAATGACTGTGCAGTCATTGTCATGATCAATTGTGTGATTCTTATTCTCCTACTTTTATACATTGATGTTGATTCTCCCTCTCCCCTTTGATTCCTCCTACCTCTGTCCCTTGAGTAGTTGTCAGTCCAGTGATTCTCTCTGTATTTCCATCAATCCAAGTTTCCCCATACAGATAATTATGTAAGGCTAGTGAGTGTGTACAACAAGTAAGGATTCATCAATAATGGATATTCAAAATGCAAAGAGACCTCAATCTAATAGAAGGCAGAGCATATGAAAAATTCAGAGTAAATTCCCATTGGGTCTAGAGGGGAGATCTTATGTTAAGATGTTGTAATCCAGTCTGAATATAGTGACTAAAATCCCCTTTACGATGCTCACCATCTGATTTGGGGGTTATTGTTTCTTGCCAATGTATATTGGGGATTCATCTCATGAGTGATCCTGGTATTTAGGATTTGTGAATTAGTACAATTCCCTTTTCCAGGTTTGGATCTTATTATTAGTTATCTTTGAATCACACAGGTTGGTATACTTCTTCTATGTGGACTTCTTCTATGTGGACTTTGCTGACTCCTCCCTTAGATGCCTGCTTGTTTTGAAAGAAGTTTTTAAAACCGCAGATGCTGTTGTTCACAATAGCCAGGCACTATCAAATGTCTTCACCACACTTTGGTTGGTAGCCATGCCTTCATGATCTCTTCATGAAGTGCTAGTGCTAGACAGGGCCATGTTGTAAGAACTAATTGTTCTTGAATTAAGGCTATGATCTGGTGATAGCTCAAAATCCATTCTATTGTTTCTAGAAGTTCCTAGTACAATTTCTGGCCCATTGTTGTCACTTTATTGCTGTACGTTGTAAATCAGGCTCCTAGGGTTCAAAGTAGTTCCCTTTCTAGAAGTATGATTTTAGTCAGTGTTGTAGTATTATTGAGCAGGGAATTTCACATGTGTGTAGGATTTTTCAGCATCCAATACATGAGTAGTTTGCTTATTCATTTCTAAGATGTAGGTGATTGGCAGCTAGTTACACATTAATGGGGTTTGGATATATGGTAATATTTTTTGTAACCCTCATTGATTGAGGCAAAACCTGTTTGGATAGACCCTTGTCGCATAAAAGTAGAGAGTATGAAGTAGGCAAGTGTATGACTGCCCTAAGACATCATTCATTGGGCATCCTGAGAACAGTGAGTCCAAATCCACCCCTAGATCCATGGTCACTCAGACTTTAGGTTAAAATCAGTTTACTTAGGGGAGTTTCTAGCTTGTTTCCTTCTATTGTGTCTCACGGAAGGGGCCTCAAGTCTGGGAAGATCAGAGTGGATTGTCCTGGTTATGTGTTGCACGCTGCCTGTCACCAGGGGTTGATCAGGAGAAAAGCAGCCCTTTCAAGGTGCACTGTTTGACTCCCTGCATTGTGGCCTCAGCTCTTTCCTCTCTCATGCCATGCTGCCTGACATACTGAGTGGATTTGCAGTCAGAAGGTTTGTTGTTCTTCGTTGTTTTTGAAACCTGCTATTAATGCCACTTTTTAAGCTTGTGTTAATTTTTAAACAAGGTTGTACAAATGAGCTAAAATTAAACCCCAAAAGCCAAATCCATTGCTTCTGACTCAGAGCAAAAATTAGTCAGTAAAAATCACCCACTATGCCTCTACTGAGGGATGGCTAAGGTTAATATTTTGGGGGGGGTGGTAAAGGGAGACCTTTTAGGCTTTTGTTCTATACATGCACATGATTTTTGTTTTGTTTCATTTTGGGTGTTTTTTTTTTAAGAAATGTGTTCTACTACATTATTTTATAACGTACTTTGTTGTGTTAATATATTATGTATGTATCTCTACCACTTAATAGTTCTTTCCGCATAATTTTGAAGGTTACATATTATGGCCTAGTATGGCTCTCCTCTAAATTATTCAATTAGTCCCCAAGTATAGTTTTCAAATATATACCTCATTTAAAAAATACTAGAAAAATGAAAGCCACATTATAAGACATCTCTTTAAAGACCAGTGCTTCCTATACCTCTAAAGTTCCTTACATAGATAAGCTTATAGACTAAGGATTCTGGCTTAAAGAAGTGTGCCTTACTAAAGTATTGCAAACAATTGCCAAAATGCTTTTCTGATTTGATAGGTGTAAATGAAATCTTGACTGTGCTGTTTTGATTTGATAATGAGGTATACATTATAAATAGCTTGCTGAGCCAGCTCTCTTTCTGCTCTGGAAACGCACTGCACCCTTATTCATCCCACATATTTTTATTGGCTAGCTTGACACAATAAACCTACCTATCACAGTGCGACTTCTTTTCCTTGTATCTCATCTCTGGCCCCGCTTGCTATTAATAGGCTAACATAATGCATGAACTTTGCCTCTGCCTCACGGAGTGTTAACCAGGACTCTTCTTGGCCTGTCCACCAATTAAGATCACAGTTGTCATTCATTGTGTGTGTACAATGATCCAGGTCCTGTACTAAGTACTTTTTGCATGTTAGGTCATTTCGTCCTTATAGCTCTATACAAAGTGTGCCTCATTTGGACACCTTACATTTTGGGTAAGAGTGTTGATATGCTTATTTTAATTTGGATGAATTTTCATGAATAGAATAGAGCAGTAGCCCAGGCTGCCAAACTCATGATGTTAGTCACATGGATATTTATATAAGCTGCTGCCTTCATCTTTCTAGGTCATTGTACGACCCCACTATTGGGAAATTATTCACATTTCTGTCCTCTGACTTGGGTAGAGAGGCAAATAATAGTCTTCCTTTCTCTGAATCACCATATAAAAATAGATGTGTGTAATTTTTAGAGTGCTAAAGACAATGATTATTGCTATAAATCTTTTGCGATGTCAATCACCATTGTTGATATTTTGTTATTATTCTGTATTAAATTAACATATCGAAAGTAACATTATTTTATGTTAAGTGATTTTTGTTTGTTGGTGGTCTATCTTCAGTGCCCTCTTGAAAGGAGAAGCTTGTAGGTATTTATGTAAAGATGCATGCATACACAGTTACACCAACCCTATCTTCACAATGGAATAGAAACAGTTGAACTGCCATGCATCTTTTGAGAGAAAAGCAAAGTGACTCACATGTATTGCACCATCTAGGGAATCCTAAGGTAGATGTGACTTTTCTTTGTAAAACACTCTGTGAATAAAAGTTTTTAAATGTCAATAATTGCCAGACTCTAAAGGTGCTTATGTTAGTCTGGGTGGGCTAGAGAAACAAATCCATAGACAGTTATATGTGTATAGCAAGGAGCTTTATATATAAGAGCAGTTGAATATTGAGAAAACATCCCAGCCCAGTCCAGATCAAGTCCATAAGACCGATATTGGCCCATATGTCCGATAACAATCTAAAGACCTCTTCAGATTCACGAAACAAATGCAATGACACCAAATGCAGGAAGTTCACAGGCCAGCAGGTACAAAATCTTGTGGATCCAGTCATAGTAGAACCATTTCAGCACTGGCAGGGGTCTATCCATGTAGTGTCATGTGTCTTGTCAGTAGACCATCTCTCATGGAGAGTCTTATCAATAAAGAATCTCCACGAGAGTGAGCAGAACAGAGAGAGAGGTGAGGCTTGCCCAGCCATTTATCGTTTTGCCCTTGAGTCACACTACACTCTTCTTCATCTCACGTTTTTATTGGCAAGGTTGACCCAATAGACTTACCTATCCCAGTGCTGCTGCTTTTCCTGGCATCACATCTCTGGCCCCATTTGCTATTACCACAATAACACTTCCTCCATTTCACGGAGTGCTAACCTGGAGTGCTCTCCTTTGCCTGTCCATGAATTAAGGTCACTGTTGTTGCTCATAGTGTGTATAATGCTCCAGGCACCATGAGAAATGCATGTTAGGCCATTTCATCCTTGCAACTGTCTACAAAATGTACTTCATTGAGTTCTTCCTTATGGCAATAAATTAGAGACTCTGAAAAAAATTCATATTTAAGGTTAATAATAGCAGAGCTGTTATTTGAACCCAGGTCTTTGTTACTGCAAGATGCTTAGCTGCCTCTTTAGCTGGCTCCAACTCACACTGGATAACAGAACAAAACATTGCTCACTCCAGTGCCATCTTCTGAGCTCCAAAAGGACCACATGTGCACAGCTCTAGCAGTCCTAGAAGAACATCTTCTGACCCACTCCTAGAGACCCAACCACTACATACAGAAATGCCTTAGTCAATAGGCCTGCCCTCTGCTTAGCTCAATTAGATAGTGTAAAATGTCAAAGTTATCTATCTTGGGAAAGCAGAAGATAATCTTAAATTTTCTCCATACTTCAAAGAGGAGATCTTTTTTAGAGAAAAGTTTATTGTTTTTATCTTATGGTTGAATTGTAAAAAGGGTACAAATGAGAGGATTTTAAAAATTATTCATATGTTCTGTATAAAAATCAGAACCATCATTTCTTTGGGAAATCATAGGAATGCCTGAGAAGCATGAGATTGGAAGTTCTGTGTCTTTTCCATCTCTCAATATTTTCTGCCCCAGGCTTCACCTCTACTTCCCCCATCTACTTGCAAAAAATATGAAGATCTTGAGTTTGTAAATCATGTTTTGGGAGACATTTACTGTCCTCTCCCATTGGTTAGCTTGTTTTGAAGAAACCTGGGTAACCTATGGTAAGAGTCGCATAATCTCCAGTCAACGTGCATGAAGGAGTTTGTTTCTCTAGTCAAGCCAGGCTAACACACATACAGAAGATCATCAAACTGACAAGTGTTTGATCCAGAATGAAAATCTAGGGTGCCGGGGGCCAAGGAGGTGTTGGGTGGAGAAATAGGTCACCCAAAGGGGCACCACTAATGATAAGAATCATGACACACTGCAACATAAGGCTCTGTTTACCAGAGCAGGTGCTTCTAGCCACAGCCAATTGTTGTCAAGCAGGAGAATGTTGTTCTTAGCTGCCCTGGAGTCTCTTAGTGAGCTTATGTACAACAAAATACAACACTGACTGGTTCTGCGCCATTCTTACAATTGTCATTTCATTAGACCCACTATTGCAGTCACTGTGTTAATCCCTTTTATTGATACTCCTCTTCACTTACCCTGTTCTTCTGCTTTATCAAGCAAGATGCCTTTCTATAGTAGGACTGGAGAATGTCCAGTGTGTGGGCCATATAAGTCTCAGGATACCTTCAGTACCAGCCAACATCACACACTTCACTAGAGGAGCTATTCCAGCTGTCATATTAGGAATGAGTTAATTAAATATTTGGCCTGGGTAAATTAGCAGGGCAATTTTTATGTTGATAGTTTTGTGTGACCAGTGAATCATGTTATAAATATTCAAACAGTCCTTGGCAGAAAAATGTCCTCAGCACCTGTTTTACAGGAAATTGGCTCTCTTCATAACATGTCCAAAGTCCATTAGTACATCTAGCCATTCTCACTTTTAAGGAGCATCTGGCTGTATTTCTTTCAAAACAGATTTGTTTGTGCTTTTGGCAGCCCATTGTACTTTTAGTATTCTTCAGCTCCATAGTTCAAATCCATTTATTGCTTAAGCGGGGGCTGAAATTAGCTAAATATATCCAGATTCTCTCACATAATAAGGATTTTGCTGTTCATCTTGGGAAGTTTTCACGTTGGAAGTTTCTTAAGTGTTGTGAGGACTTGTTTATGTATATACTAAATAGGGCATTTTTAATTCTGGACACAGACTGCATTCTCCCTGCTCCTCTCCCCTGAGTCACAGCTTCCTGACTCCCAAGAGCTTTTCTTCTCTACCCCCAAAGACTTAGCCCAGTTTCTTGCATAGCAGTTTGCAGGAATCATTTTTCTGATGGATGGATGAAGAATATAGAGTTCGGAGATTAAGAACTGACTTTTTAAAATGATGACACTAGAAAACATGAAATCCTAAGATAGTATTAATTCTGTTCTGAAAACGTAGAGTTTGGTTCCTTGTGACTTAAAGTATTCATGAATAAATGAATACAAATGTGAGGGAGCTTGGATATTTATGTAGAATCATACTCTCCAATCAAACATTCCATAAAACCGGAAATGCTCTTAACTGTGCTGCCCAATATAGTAGTGACTAGTAATAGGTGGCTACTGAGTACCTGCCATAGCACTAATGTGTGAAACAAAAGTCTATTTATGTTTAAGGCAAATTCAAGTATGTGAACAGCACACATGTAGAAAATTTCCCCAACCATGTGCCTTCTCAAAATACTCTGGTAGACAATAGTAAATAATATAGACAATGTGTCAGTCCAAGTAGGCTAGAGGAACAAATTTCATAGACATGCATATGGATATAAGGGAATGGTTTATATACAAGAGGAACAGGACATTGAGAAAACATCCCAGCCCAGTCCAGGTCAAAGTTATTTGAAGTCTGATATTAACCCATATGCCCGAAATCAGTCTATAAAGTCTCCTTCCGACTCAAGAAGTCACAGGTGAGTGGGTGCAGAATCCTGGTGTTAGCAGGGGTCTCCCCAAGGCTCCTCGCTTTCAGGGCTCAGGGTCCATCAACAGCAGAAGCAACCCATGACTGGCAGAGATCTCTGTGTGGCCGCCCCAGCTTCAGAGGTCTGGCTCCATCAGGGCAAAGCCGTGTGGACTCTCCGCTGGCTCCTCCAGCTGCTCAGACACTGCCATCTTGTCTTGTCCATGATTCATCATCTCTTAGACTAACTCCCAAAAACTGGGGAGAAAGCTTCTCATCTTCACGAGGGAAATATCGCGAGAATTCCCAGAAGTCTCAGGAGAAAGCCAGGCCCACATAGAGGCCTCATTGGCTACTCAATGGCTATCTCCAGATTAACAGGCTAGACTCCACCTTAACATTTCAATCATAAAATTAACATAAGCATATGACTGCCACAGACAAAGACTAGGTTGAATGCAGGAGATCCAGTGGCATACTAGGTTCCAGGCCGGGCTGCTAATGAAAAGGCAGCAGTTCAAAACCACTGGCCTCTCTTCTGTGGGAGAAAGATGAGGCTTCATCCCGTCTTGACGCATCATACTCTCCTCTATGGGCAGCTTTACTTGGTCGCTGTAATCAACTCCATGGTAGCGAGTTTGTTGGTGGGTTGGTTGGTTTGAGTGTGATGCCGTAGGACATGTTTATTATAAAGTGTCTCTGTTCTCTAGAGCATTCACCTTTACTACTTTGAAGCTGATGAATGTCAAGAATGAATACAAAGGTGAAACCTCATCTTGTTTTACTTATATTTTCTCAACACATTCCCCACAGAGTAGCAGCAGAAAGCTTTGCAAGACAACTGCTAGCAAAATATTCAACTTTGAATTTTTGCAACTCTGCCAGTTCTTTAGTTAGTGTTTTGATTTTTGTACATCGATAGCAATAATGATAATGCAAACAAAAAAACCCCGCATTCTCTATTTGCCCCTGACACAAGGCAAGATAATAACACAAAAATAACTGGCAAAATAGCAGCTGTCAAAATCTGTATTAATTTGTTAGTACGTAAATAACTTCCGGTTTTTATTTTCTTGTCTTATTTTTCAGTGTTGAGATACGTTTTATCTGGGAAGCAGTAGGAGAGTCACAAAGGTTGCCCAATATCACAAGATACAGAGAAAGGAAATGATTTCTTCATGACTTAGTTAGCAGCAATTCATGTTGAGACATGTATGTACTCTATGCTTAGCAAGGTAGCCTGCTCAAGTTTTGACAGTAACCATATGAATAGTACCATTAGCACACAAATGTACATTTAAGGGGAGTAAGCAAGTGTAGTGAAATTAAGGATATCAGGATATCAGTGTAAGGAAATTAAGGCGAAGATGGGGAACATTGTGGAAGCAGCACCGTGACCCTGGTCTGAAGATGTACAGTTCTATGTGAGCCACCACTCTCACAGACACTCACAGATAGTGTGGGATTTTAGACATGGTCAAGTGTCCTAGGTAGGCAGCATCTATTTCCCAGAGAGCAAAACCCAAGTCTCAAGCTTGTAAGAAGGTAAATTACTGAGAAGTGAGGCAAGGGCCAGGGATAATGGGCCAGGGAAGAAATCTAGGGAAGGAGGCAAAGTCCATTTGAGGAGTTAGTCACAGCTTTGGAAGACTGGTGCTGAAGCACATATGGCCTCCTTCTTGTGCAATGCCTCTTAAGGCTATCTACCCTAAGAACCAAAGATCCTCATTCATCTTTCAACTGGCCTTTAAGTTACCGCCTATCTTAGTTTGAGATGCCTTAGAAGGAAACCTTAAACTAAGAATTTCGAGCAGTTTGTCTGGGGAGGAGACTGGGGAAATCCAATGGTCAGTTCAGTGGTTTGAGTCTACTAGACCTGCTGGTCTCCGTCTATTCCATACCACATGGGATTCCCATGAGTCAGATCTGACTGGACAGGGAGTAATGACAATAATGGGTGAGAAGGAAACAGTTGCTATCTCTACCGCACTACTATAAACTTTTCTTTCGAAAAAACTGCTAAATATGGAAGATAGCAGAATCCCAAAGAGTTGAATTTCAAATTCACAGGAAAGCCACGTTGGTAGTTTCACTATTATTGACAGCATGGTACAAGTGAGGTGTGCCTGTGTACTGGGGATACGAATCTTCCCACTTTCCTCTGACCAGCAGCATGAGGCTTCTCCATATTGTGAATGCAGCATCACTGAATTCATTAATCATTAGGGGTGCTTGGTATTAAAATCAGTAGCAAATTATGTGTGTCCTTGATTGCAGAATCAGGATATGTTTTTTATCTTGTGGTACTCAAGAGTGATTTGGATGTGCTTTTGATAACCCTTCCAAGTTTCCCTGCTGGTTTCAGAAGAGCTCTTCACAAACTGGTGGGGGCAGAAAAAATGGGGAAGAGATGAATAATGGAATATGACTTGCTTCCCAATGAGATCTTGCAAAGTTCCCTTTGCTTATTAACATTTTTAAAAAAAAATTCTATCTGAGATCTATTTGGATTCTAGAATACACATTGCTTCCACGCCTCTGTCTTTCAGGTACCCATCCATCCATCCATCTACACATACATACAACTATCCATCTTCATTTTAATATAGTACCTACATGAACCTACTGATTCAAAGGTTTTGATATGCATATGCTGGCATGACATGACGTTGGCACTCATCAGCTTGTAAAAACCTATTAGCATCAAGTTAATTCCAACTAATATCAAATGTCTCTCGGGTTTCTGAGGCTATAAACCTATACAGGAACAGACAGCCTCATGGTTTTCCCACGGATTGCCTAGTGGTTTGACCATTAACCTTATCATTAGTAGTCCAGCAATTATATTTTAAGCATAAAGTAATTGTGATGTTCTTTGTTGGAATCTGCTATTGCCCTTTACCAGTTTAGTGAGTGCACCATTTCTCCAGTGGTTGTGTGAGTGTTGGCTACCACCAAGTCATAAATTGTCATATGCTAGAAAATTATCTTATGGATAGGCGTCATCACACACAAGAGTTATGCCCCACCCCAGACATATCCTACAGCTATTAGCTATCAATTCTGACTCGTACTAAGATACAAAAGGCGAGCCTTCTTACTTCAAAGTAGGACCAAGTCAGTGTGACAATGCTGGACTTGCTGGAATCATATACACTTTTAACTGCATCCCCTTCCCTTTCCTGCTTCCTTCACTCTTCTTTGCTTAAGCACAATCAGAATGCCCAAACACCTGTGTCAGCCTCTGCCTAGAGGGCTCTTGAGTAAAGATAAGAAGGTTACTGTAGGTAGAACTTTTTCTAACAAAAAAGCATCTGATTCCTTAATTGTGGAGCATTGGGGTAAATATAATGGTGTGTTATTTAGCGCAAAGAATACAGGATGTGAATATCCAGGTTTGAATCCTGATTCTACTATCTTTGAGCCATCTGGCCTTAAATAAGTTATGTGTTTCTGAGCCTCAGTCACTTCATTGGTATGATGTGGAGTAGGCAATTTCCTTCACCATCAGTTCCTAATCTAAGGCTTCATAGTTACAGCCTTACTTTGTTAACAGTGTTAATGAAATAAATTGAAGAAAACAATATGTATGTGGAGATAATATATAGGATTAATGAAATGTGTTTAGCACAGTAGCTAAAGTACGCTCAGTGAGGACTCTGACTTTGTAAGCATTATATTGAAACACCCCCACACACACTCAAAGTGGGCTTACAGAATCTCATGGAAAAATGGGATGAAAAGATAAGGATTTTTCTCTTGGGCTTTTTGAAGCCCCTCCTATGTTGTGGTTGTGTGCCCTCAAGTTGACTCTGACTTGTAGATATATCACAGAGGAGAACAGTCTTGGAAATGTTTCTTACGTTGAAATCTCGAAGAGAAGACATCCTGCAGAGTCACTGGTAGATGTGAACTGCTAACCATTGGGTAAGCAGCTAAGCACTTAACCCTTGTGCTACCAAAGTTTCTCTCAACGCCTGCTGGACTTGAAAATGTGGAGCAATGATCACACAGATGGTCATTCTCACAGTCACAAGTATATGGTTTCTTGGGGAAGTAGCAATCTACAACACACGGTAAAAAAAATAAGATACGAACTAATGAGACAGGCTGCAATTCTTCAATCAGAACAAATTTTAACCAAGACAGCTTGCATCTTCTTCTTGACTTTTCTGCAGACAGGTGACCCCCTTTGTAGACAGGCCCATCATCTCTGGGCCTTCTTTTGGCATCAGCTCTGCTCAGGCAAGTGTTGAAAGTGCCTGAAAAACTCCTGCCTAAAGGTTCTCCGCTCCATCATGCTCCATTGGCAGACAAGTCCAGTGCACCGGCCTCTCCACTGCTCCTTGTGTAGGGCTGCTTGTCCTGCTGCACTGTGTGGCCACTTTTGGTGTTGCAGCTCTCCATCTCCTGTGTCTAGGGGATGCTCAGAGTACAATGCACTCTGCTCTAGACTCTTCTTGATAGTAGTAAGGAAATGCAGCCAGATTGCTCCTCAAAGGATGGTAAGAGTTGTCATACTTTAGACACTCCCTTCAGATTGACTGATCTTTAGCAAAGATCTTTACCCATACTTCGAGATGGGTAAAGAGGAAGGTGAGCAAAAATGAGAGGAATGAATCTTCCATGAGATGAATTGCGTAGTAGCTGCTACAATGGACTCAAACACATGAGAAATTTGCGATCATGTGTTTTACTTTCCACGGGGTCACTGGCAGAACTGACATTGGACAGAAACTAAGAGCAATGATAAGTGAGCACTACCAATGTGCCTGAGAGGAATGGATTCTCCAGGTCCTCAGCGTCTGCTTCACTTCTGCAGTTCCCTCGTCTCATTGAGGTACTGTGTGGTTAATAAAACCCTCCCGGTCGGTCAATTTCAAACCACCTGCTTAGATGGTCTTGAGGTTTATTTACCAGTTTTTAGGATTCATCTTTACCTTGAAATATCAAATAAATTTTTTTAAGGAGAGCTTGTGGGTATTTTTACTTCCTTCTTCTATTCTAACATTGTTCAAAAAAAGCTGTTCATTCTGCAGTTAACAGCATTTAAGGCTGAGCCCCGGTGGCGTAGTGGTTGTGTGCGGGACTGCGGCCCACTGGGATGGAGGTTCAATTCCGGCTCCCAGGAGCAAAGGCTGGGCCTTCTACTCCCACCACCTGAGGGCAGTGATGCCTAAAAAAAAGAACAAAAAAAAAACATTTAAATGAAAGGTTC
This sequence comes from Nesogale talazaci, assembly GCA_004026705.1. Taxonomy (NCBI): domain Eukaryota; kingdom Metazoa; phylum Chordata; class Mammalia; order Afrosoricida; family Tenrecidae; genus Nesogale; species Nesogale talazaci. The sequence goes on along the minus strand of PVJH01001727.1, from coordinate 96,944 downwards.
CCTTAATTTTATATTGCATTGTAAATGACAGACTGCTTGATTTCTTTCTTTTTTTGGTAAGTGGGTTCACTTATGTAGGAAAATATTCTCAAACTAAAGAAAGAAAGACATTGCTGAGTGTGAAAAGGAATGCCTCATCCAGTTCCTCAAACAATAAGAACTTTAGTCACATGGAAAACCAGGTGAGTAAGGAGGGGGGAAAGCTTTTTATTGTTTGTATATGAAAAAAAAATCCACTGGGGTTTTATATTCCTCTTTTAACAATACTTAAATTGTTCTTGAGAAATTAAAAACAGAGCAGAGAAATGCCATAACCTATAAGGAGATCGCACCGCACAAACTTCAGGGCTTGCTACACGCTTTCATTGCTTGTGATAAGATTTGGTCTTTTTTCTCTGAGTCTCCCAGCTGGGATTCTATGATTTAAAAATATCACAAGTGAGAATCATATGAAAGACTCATACAAAATACAGTTTCTTACTCTTTGAACTATAAGATCTACAATCTTTAAAAATATTAAGTTGTGTTAAGGATTGGATTGGGCCTACCCCTGACAAATATGTGTTCATTTGGTTGGGTAGTGAATGATTTGTCAGTTATGCAATGATGTAATTTGGTGGTTTCTTATGATGCAACTCCCCCCCCCCCAACCCATGTTGTGATATAATGTGGATCAGCTAATCAGTTTTAAGTGAGTTAGGGTGGGGTGCAACACTCTTAGGCCATATTAGGGAGTTTTCCTGGATAAAAGTGTATTCATCCTATTGTCTTATAAGACAGGAAGGAAAAGAAAAGTGAGCAGAAAAGTATGCTGGAGCTGGGTCTCTGTGTGGAAAAATCTCTAGACTCAGAACAAGGCACATGTAGATTGCAAAGGTATGCCAGACCCACGGATGCTGGATAGTCAAAGATATTCCTTAAAAGCCAACAGAGAGAGTCTTTCCCTAGAACTGACACCCTGAATTTAGATTTCTAATCTTCTAAACTGTGAGAAAATAAATTTGTTTGGTGAAGCCATCTACGGTGGTAATTGTGCTATAGAAGCACTAGATAACTAAGGCGGTGCAGGTCAACAGATGTAAAGCGCAGGATTCATAATTAGGAATGAGCTTTTCCACAAGTACAGTTTTAACTTTTAAAACTTTGCTCATTATCAAATTTAATTTTAACATCTAAAATGCATTATTTAGTAATCACTCTGTCAGGAAGTATACATTTTGAATGATAATTGTAATTAAGTACTTTGTATAAAGGCATCTTGTGTAGGGGTTAACATTTTATTTTTGCATATGCTGAGTTCCAGACCTCATTATTAAATCTCTGTCAAATATTATTTATAGGTAGTCATAGTTTTTCTGAACCTCAGTTTTCAAATATAGGTAATATGATCTGATTGGTCAATCATCTGTAAAGGGTTTAGGGCGGTAGCAATGCCCTGACTCAGTCCTGAGTCAATGTAAGATGAGTTTCAGAAAGGTGTTACATAGCAGCTAGTCTCCAATATGGCCAACAACAAACTCTACTGCTTGGTAGTCCCGAGTACTCCTTAGAGATAAGAAGGACATGATCTCATTTTACACACTTTGGATACGGGAAAGACCAATTCGTGGAGAAGGACATCATGCTTGGTAGAACAGAGGTCAGCAATAAAGTGGAAAGCCCTCGAGGCTGCATCCATGGTCTCGGGCATAGGGACAGTTGTGACGATGGCACAGGACCGTGCAGTGTTTTATTCTAACATGCAGAGAGACACTGTGGGTTGGAGCTGGCTTGATGGTACCTAACAATAGCACCTGGTAGTCACAACTTACGTAGTTCCTTAAACCAGAATTGTTCTGCCCCATGCCGGGCCCCTTGAGACAGGAAACTGGGTTTCTCAATACAGACAGTGTAGTCTTCAGCCTGGGCCGAGTCTTGACTGTAATTCCAGTTGACAGTGTATAACTGAGGCAGCACCAAACTCTCAGAAATTGTGTGCACTAATAAACCTTAATTGTTTTCAACAGACAAATGCTCAGATTATATGAATCAGTTGATAAATAATGTACATATGGCAGAAAAAATATTTCCTTTACTCTAAAAGCAAATAGATTATTTAAATGGTGAGTATATCAAATTTACATTTTTCTTGCCTTAAATCCATGTATATTGTCAAATTTCAAAATACATTGTGACTCAACCATCACCTGAACCTACTGTGAGAAAATTTGAATTAATGCATCAAAAGAGAGAAGACAGGGATCTTTCTTTTTAAGTTTTTGCAAAAATATATGGTCTGATGTCTCTTACTTTGAATCTGAAACTTTGAAACGTGGTCTGGTAAATAGCTACCCTGACCATTTCTCATTAGCGTTATAATTGTCTAGCTTCCTTAGTACACCATTTAATCTATTAGTTTTGTCTGTAAGCTTTTGTGTAAACTCTGCAATGGATATAAAAATAAGAGAGATAAAATGCTCAACATTAATTGAGTCAGTGCAACCATGAGTCAGAAGTGACATGATGGCAGTGAGTTTTGTGTTGTTTTTATAAAATCTTCCCAAGTGGCTCCACGTCATCAACGTGGCAGTTTTGGCATCCTCAAAGACTTTGATCAGGTTCTGGCCCAGCACATCCCCCGAGAAACCATGACTTTGATTGGATCTGTTTTCAAAGGCACTGTCATCGAGTGGATTCCAACGCAGTGGCTGCAACAACGTGCTCAGACATAACAATAATTGTGATGATAGCCCAGGAGGGTGTGGTGTTTCCTTCTGCTGCACACGATTTTGCTCTTGTCGGAACCGACGCCATCAAACCTAAAAACAATAAGGAGACCTTATAAGACAAGTGTATTACAGAGAGTACTTGTCTGAAGAGCATGTCATAAAAACAAGTATTGATTTGAATAGTCTCCTTTGTGTGAATTTACTTTCTGGCTTATGCTTGTAGTTACCCCACCTACCCACACACCCTTCTCAGAAATGGGGCATTTTGTCAAACAGCTCATAGTTGCTCTAGACTATTGCATATCTCAGGAGAGAACTCACAGTGGTTTGCCCTGATCTTCCCTAGTTTTAATTACTGAAGTCCTGTGCCTCATGAAGTCCCTCTGTCCTAAGAAAATTGGAATGAGTTTCTGGTATCTCATTGCATTCACCTGTACAGCTGGACTGTCCCATTCACCACCAGCTCTTAAATCCCACCTGCTCATGTCTTACCCACCCTTCAAGGTCTTGTACAGACGTCTCCCCTCCACCCACAGCAATTTTTTTGATACCCCCACAATTATACCAGAGTTCTCAAAGCACCTTTTTTTGAAATCATCTTCAAAGTCTCACATTCGTACCTGCCTTGCCTTTATAAATCCCTAGCAGTGAGGACTCTTATTCATCTCATAATTAACTGTCACACTCCTCAAGGTGAGGTACCAATTCTAATGCAGGTGCTTCTCACTGCAGCCCTGAAGAGGAGGAGCAAGCCTTTGCAGGAAGGAAGAGCAAGCACGTCTCTCTTTAGTGAGGTTTCTCAATTCACTTGGATTGAAAGTCTTCTCTCTTTCAGTACATTTGAATTTGAAACAATCTTACATTCTTACTGCTGAAATATGAATAAAAGCGTCATTGTAAGTAGGAAGTCAAGAATGATGACTTCCTTTCTTATAGCTGATAGTTTTTTTTTTGATGGAGTATTCTGACAGGTTCCTTGAGATCTGTACTTGACCTCTATCTCTCAGATTTTCCAATGATGAACAACAATATAAAATTAGCTTATAGATGGTTCATTAAAATTTACTCAGATGTTCATTACCATGATAAAGATCAAAGTAACATGAAGTTCAATATACTTAATTAGAACTTCAAAATGCTAAGAAATTAGTCAAAGCTCTCTTTCTCTTGTCCCTCCTCCAAGGATTACCTTTTCTTCACACAATTTCAGTAAGGTCTCATACAAATTAAAGACTTTGCACTTGTGGGAGAGGAGTGGGTTTAATCGTTAGATTGCCATCAGTATGATGTAGACTTAAGGAAGAAAATTCCATTCAGTTGGTCGAGGGAAACAAGGGAATGAAGGAGGCATTTTTTAAAATTAAATACTTTTATTGGGGGTTCTTACATCTCTTTTCACAATCCATGCATTCATCCATTATGTCAAGCACATGTGTACTTGTCCCATCATCATTTTCAAAGCATTTTCTTTCTACTTGAGCCCTTGATATCAGCTTCTCATTGCCCCCCCTCCTTCCATTGCTTCCCTTCCTCCTGAACCTTTGATAAGTTATCGATTATTATTTTCATATTTTATGTCATCCTCTGTCACCCTTCACCCAATTTTCTCTTTTTCATCCCCCTGCGAGGGGTTTATATATTGATCCTTGTGATTGATTCCCCCTTCCTCTCCCCACCTGCACCTTATTATCCTGGTATCTCTAATCTCATTGTTGACCCTGAGGGGTTTATCTATCCTCAAGTCCTTGTGTGGCTGGCTTTTATCTGTAGCAGCATGCATGTCCTGATCTAATCGGATTTGTAAGGTAGAATTGAGGTCATGATAGTGGGGGATGGGAGTGGGGGTGTGTGTGTGGAGCATTAAAGAACTAGAGGAAAGTTGTGTGTTTCATTGGTGGTATAATGCACCCTGACTGACTCATCTCTTCTTTGTGACCTTTAAGTGAAGGATGTCCAATTGTCTACAAATGGACTGTGGGTCTCCACTCCACTTCCCCCTTAGCCCTGGTCATTCACATTGGTATGATTTTGTTCTGGGTCTTGCTTTGTTCTGATACCTGATCTCATCAACAGCTCAGGATTCATACAGGCTGGTGTGCTTTTTCCATGTGCCCTTTACTGCTTCTCAACTAGATGGCCATTTGTTTGTCTTCAAGTCTTTGAGACCCCAGACACAAGAACACTTTGTTCTAATAATCAGGCATTCTGTGATGCTCATCTTCCTAACATGGTTACTGAAGACAAAATGGGTGCAGAAGCAAATGTGGTGAAGAGATCTGATAGTACCTAGCTACCAAAAGAGGGAGGCATTTTTGTTTGTTTCCAATGTTCATTATTTTTACTGTGCTTGTTGTTTTCCATTGTAAAATGTACCCTCCTCCTGGTGAAGACAGAATATATGGATGAATGTTCCTGAACAACAATAGCATTATCACATACATTATAATCATTGCCATATACATCAAGTGTGTACCTATATCTATGTCAGACCTTGTGCTAATGACAGGCCTACATGCTCTTTTCAACTTAATTTTCACAATATTCCAAGTGGGGAGATATTAATGTTTACATTCACAGACAAAGAAACAGAGGCACAGAAAGGGTACGTGGCTGGCTCATCCAGGGTCACAAAGAGGCTAAGTGAATTAGCCAGCTTCCAAGTGGAAGTGTCCTGATTTTTTTATCCCAAATTGTAAACTGTAATCTGTTTCATACAACCCCCGTTCTGAAAATGAGATTGCTATCAAAACCAAATTTCTTCATGAAAAATCACTTAGAGTGTCATGGGTTACCCTTTGAGCTGCTCACCACAAGGTGAGCAGTTCAAAACCACCAGACACTGCACGGGCAAAGGCAAAGGGATTTCGTTCTGTGAAGAGCTGCAGTCCAGAAAACCCACGGGAACAGATCTGCCCTGTCTTATCACATCGCTGTGAGCCCGGATCAACTCTGCCCCAATGAGTTTGAATTCTGAATATGTTAGTGACATGGCAAGTTTACTTTAATTTCTTCATTTTGTATGTTTGTTTTCCCAACAGAAGTGTTCTCAAAATTATATACTAACATATTCATGCTTCTGCACTGACATTATAATTTTAGAAATATTTTATCCTCTTTTCTCTTTGTCCTTTAATTAGCACCTTTTTCAGCCCCTAGATGGAAGTTTTACAATCTCCTCTTTCCCTGCCATCCCCTCTGTCAAGTATTCTATTGGGGTAAAAAATAATAATAAGTTGAAGGAACTATTCATGAGTTTTTTCCCTAATGCAGATAATCAGGCTTTAATTTGCAAGTTCTGTAAATTTTGAATTTCATATGTTAAGATTTCTTAAAAGAGGTCACACATTGAGATGAAGTGAGAGAGTCTGTGTTGATTAGATTCCCAGGGGAAGTCTATTTAAAAGTTCACTTTAAAGAACAAAACATCGACTTGGGGCTAATTGAAGCTGGCAGAGATCTGATATCAGACTTGAGAAAGACAGAGTTCATAGTTTTTAGTCTTGCTCACATTTGAGAAAAATAATGGTTAAGGACTTTTCCCAAAGTAAAGGACTTTGAAGGACAAAGACAAAAGATAATATTTAATAATGTTAGTAAATGTTAAAGAAGCAGAATAAAAAGAGGTTCTGAGTAGACATTACATATAAGAAATAGAACCAAACCCTTTATTTTCCTTTGACATCTAAATTGGGGAATAAGAAGGAATTTGACTTCTTTTTTCTTTTTAAAGTAAATGAAATGTATTAGTACTTTTCATTACGGTATTCAAGACTGTGTGGTCTTCAAGACATTCTAGGCAAAGGACTATATCTAACAAGGAAATCTCAAAGTAGAAATTGTGAAATATATAGTTGATATCAAAATGAACATTAAGTAACTTTTATTTACTGTTATTGTAGTTTTCTCAAAAATTACTGGAATATAATGGCAAGTAATAGGAAATCTAATTATCATTTTCAGTGGGTAATTTTCTCATATGTAGTGTGTTAGTCTGGGTAGGTAGACTAGAGGAACAAATTTAGGAAGATGAAATTGTGTGTAATAAAGAGATTTCCCTCAATAAAATGACTTACAAATAAAAAAAGGAGGGGGAAAGAGGAGCTTATACCAAGGACTCAAGTAAAAATATATTTGGAAATTAAGATGGCAACATGTGTACAAGTAAGCTTGATACAAATGATGTATTGAATGTTATAAGAGCTGTAAGAGCCCCAAATAAAACTATTGAAAAAAGAGAACAGGGTTTATATATAAGAGCAATTAAATATTGCGAATATACCAACCCAGTCCATGTCAAGCCTATAAATCTTGATATTAACCCATATGTCCAATACCAACCTAAAAAGTCCTCCTCAGACTTCCAAAATGCATTCAGTGATGCCAGTGAAGGATGATCACAAGTCAGTGGTTGGGAAGTCTTATGAATCCAGTGGCATTGTAAGCAGTTCAGCACTGGCAGGGATCTCCACTGAGCTGGTTTCTTCAACTTAGGGCACTAGTGCAGTTCCATATGCCTTCTTAGCTGCTATGTCTCCCACCTCCAAGGAAAGAAATACAGCAATTTCCAAAATCCTCAGGGGAAGGCTCTGCTCACACAGAGACCTCCTTGGCTATGACATGATTGACAGACTAGACCCTACCCCTTCACTCTTAGTCCTCTCAAGTCCCAAATTGAACCAGATTATGTAACTGCCACATGCAGAAGCTGTGCCATGTTCTGCTGAGTGCTCTAGGACAGCCCTCTGCAGGTCTCCCTTCTATTTCTCTGTGCAAGTCTCTTTCAGTACTCTGCAAACTCCTGGAGCCCCAGATTCCTCAGACTGTGATATGCTATATGTATTTGATATAAGTAGGTTCATATCTTCTTTCTGCTTTTAGCCATCTCTCAGATGCTAACTGCAGGGCAACAACTTGCGTTTGTCAGTCTTGGGAGCCAGAATAAAACATAAGACAAGTCCTTAGACCTGCTCTGCTGAGTGAGTGTTCTCTTAAATAGAAGCTGATTAGAGACAATATCTCATCTCTTGTGCCTTCATCTCACTCTCCCACCTCAACCACCCCTGTCAGCTCTATGTAACCTTCTGTCTTTAATTGTTTGATTCACAGAAGACATTAGCTTTGAGGAAGATAGACTGTCGTTGTAAGGATATGATAAATAAATAAACAAAGGATACAATCACGCCTATAAAAAAGGAAATTCATTAGCCTTCAGTGATTAAGAAGTTCAGGCCGAGTCCATAAATCTGATATTAGCCCATTTGTCTGATAGCAGTTCATAAATCCCTCTTCAGACTCACACAAACATGCCAAATGCAGGAAGGTCATAGGCCAGTGGATAGAAGTCTTGTGGACCCAGTGGTTGTGGAGGCATCTTCACACTTGTATGGGTCTCCACATGGCTCCTTCAATGGTTCTGGCTCAATCTACTGGGTTCCATGTGTATTATCAGCAGGAAGATGAAGCAGAAAGTTTATCTGGCCTCCAGTGAGCTATTTATCTCCTTTGTGCCTCCAAATGAAGACTTCAAGCTGCAACTGATTCACAGACTAAGCGGCACCCCTTCGCAATTTGACAGGAGATTATGTATTTGGGGGTGGGGGATAACTTGGGAGAAATCTTTCTGTTCCTCATACTTCTCCATGCATAATATGATAAATTCCATTTCTATACAAAAAAGGAAATGCATCAAAGTAATTCTGATTCATAGCTATCCTTTAAGACTTAAGAGTAAAACTGCACATAGGATTTTCAGAGCTGTAAATCTTTATAGAAACAGATTGCCACTTCTTCCTTTCATAGAATGACTGACTTCTGGATTCGAGCCTTCAACCTTTGAGGCAGTGTGTGTTAGTACTGTGCTGCCAGGAGTCCTGTAAAACTAAAATAGTACAAAAAATATACCAAAAAATCACTCCATCCAAAGGACTTCTCTCTATCTCTCTTTTAATTAAAAGATCATTTTATTGGGGCTCTTATAGTTCTTACAACATTCCGTACATCCATTGTATCAAGCATATTTGTCTGTATGTTTCCATGATTATTTTCTAGATGTTTACTTTCTATTAAGCCCTTGGTGCAAGCTTCTCTTTTTTTACCCCTCCTCGTGACCCCTTACTAAATAATAAGTCATTATGATTTTCATATTTCACACCTACCACTGTCTCCCTTACCACATGGCTTCTGTTGTTCATCCCCCAGGAGGGTGGGTATGTAGCTATGTGTAGATCAGTGAGATGGGTCCCCCCTTCCTCCTCTTCTCTTTCCATCTTCCCCTTACCTCTCTGGTATTGCTTCTCCTATTCCTGTTTCTGGATTCTGTGTGCTGTAAGCTATGACCTCATATCTGTCCCTGTGTTCATACTCCAGTCTAGCATGAAGTGAAAGGCAGTACTGGGGTCGTAATAGTGGGGTGTGAGGAAGCCTCAGGCCTCGAGCATGAGTGCTATCTCTGTGCTGGTTCACTCGCCCCTTCCTTGGGACTCCTAATTCTCAGCAATGTCGTTTTGTTGTTGTTGCTTGTTTGTTTTGGGTATTCTGGTGCCTGTTATTTGGTTCTGATGACATTTCATGTCTTCACAGGCTGGTGTGCTTCTTCCATGTGGGCTTGTTGCTTCTCTGCTAGATGACCACTTATTTAACGTCAAACCTTGAAGACCCCAGATATTAGCTGGGCACTATCCATTTTCTTCACCACATTTGCTTATGTACCCATTATGTCTTCAGCAATTAAGCTGGAGTGGGTGTGGGGGGAGGGTCAGGGAGGGAGGGTTGTGGAGGGGAAGGAGTAACCATCACAGAACGCCAATTTGTTAAAACAAAGTGTTCTTGCATGGAGGGAGGGTATGAGTAGAGACCTGAAGCAATGGGTTTCTCTTTTACATGCTGGGAGCATTCTTCAAGCTACCTCCTGTGCCTATGTACCCAAAGGATTTTGCATAGATAAGACTATCCACATTAGCTGTTCTGTAACCCACCGGTCAGTCTTAATTTGATGTTATTAGAACTATAAATCCACTGCCTCCTACCAGCTGGGACCTGGGTGATGCTTAGGGATTTGTTTCCTTAGTCAGCTCTCTCTCTCTCTCTGTTCATTTTCAGAGTGGATATTTTCAACAGTTCTAGATCTTCTTTAAGTTCAGCTGCATCCATACTTATTAGCAGATTCACACTCTTCTTACTTCTGAACTGTGTTAGCCTGGGTTCCCTAGAGAAGCAAAACTAGTGGTTTTTTTCATATATATATATATATATATATATATATATATATAAGACATACATTTATATGAAGAAAAATGTTTCACATGATTGTAAGTTGTGTGAGATAAGAAACCAGAAAACAAGAAGACCAGTCAGGAAGGAGGAAGACAAAGTCAGACAACCACAAGTTTGTGGTTGCAAAATTCAGTGAATCCAAGGTTGGCTGGTCAGATGGCAGCCAGGTGCCTGACTGCTGTTAGCTCCCAGGGTAGACAGACATTGCGACAGTCCATTGGTTCAAGTCCAAAGAAGTGTAAGCCAATGAGCCAGATGCAGGATCCAAACCAAGCTTTACTTATATAAGACATAGTCCATATCCCAAAGAAATTTTCTTTCAATTGTTTCAGGGCTAGGATCAGAGAAGGGCATTGCACGTCACCCTAATCTTCTTAAAACTGATTGCTGACAGGAAGTTACATTATGAAAATAATTGCCTTATGTTATGTGACATCATGGGGGGTGGGCAGTGGGGGTGTTTGTTAGTAGTCCTTGGCTGTAAGACCACTGAGAATCCTGACCCGGCCAAGTTGACACAAAACCCGTCACACCATGGGAAACAAGCATCCTTTCCTATGGTCAAACCTACTCATGTGATTTACCTACATTCACACACATCCCCTCTCCTTCACTCCCGACATAATAAAAGGGGTCTCTCTCTTATTAGAGAATGATGTATCCATCTGCTGGGAAAATCTCTGCCTCTCCTACCATTAAAGGGTCTCAGTCATCTCTTTTGTAGTGAACACTACAGAATTTGCCCTGCTTCAGCACCACTGGCCTCATCTCAGAGTCTGTGGGTGATAGAAACAATAGACTGTTAACCAAATAGTTGATAGTTGAAGTCCTCCAAGAGACATCTTGGAAGAAAGGTGGGATACTCTACTGCTAAACCCCCTTCTTCAGCACAGTTCTTCTCTGACACACATGGGGCCTCTGTGAGTCAGAATCAACTCAGTGGCAATTGGTGATGGTAGTTTTCTGAAGGGACCAACCTCTTTTGTGCCTGAAGGCTCTTTTTTTTCTTGTGGACATCACTGCCCTCTGGTGGTTGTGGGAGCCACCCAGTGCCGCTCCTGAGAGCCGCCGCTGGATTTGAACCGCCAAACCTGCGGGCCCCAGTCCTGCACTCAACCACTTACGCCACCGGGCTCAGCCCTGAAGGCTCTTCTTATCTTTGATCCTGACTGCTTTGTCCTCTACTCTTCCCAAGGCTGCCTCCCTCGTCTTTGAGATTTTTGTATAGATATTCTTTCTTTGAGAACATTTCTAAGTTCCAAAAAGTTCCTCTTCACTTTGTTAGACTCTACATCAACGCTATGAATGTTCTTTCCGTGAGGCTTACCCCAAGGAATGTCATTAAATTTTAGATTGGTTCCTTTGTCTATTGACTCTTTCACAAAAACAAAACATTATAAGGGTATAAATTCTGTTTCAATCACCAATGAATATTCACTGATTAGGAGAGAACAAAGTATTGCCACCCTTTTTTTAATGAATAAATTATTCATTATTTATTCAAATAGACAAACAGATAAACAAATATATTCTTGACTTGGGGGATCATTTCAGCTGAAGAATGTTGAACTGACATTTTTTCGGGCCAGCCTTTTAAATATTTATAGATTAAACTCTGTGGTATTGTCCCAAAGAATTTCAAAATTCTAATCTGGATTTTCTTCAACAGTGTGTACTGACATCTCATCATTACATTTAAGTTCACGTGACAAGTCTGATATGAATAGACATGTTCATGTGTCAGAGGAATTTAGTCCTTTGCATTATAGGTGGAAGTGAGAAATTAATATAAAAGATTTCCCTTTTGGCATGGCCCTAATTTCAGGATCATATTGGAAAGTCTGATAGTCTGGTAATAAGGTTCTATAAAATCAAGATTTGTTGTGATTGAATACACATGATATTAAATTTTAGATTTTCAGATATGAATTTGGGGTTTGGAAATTTATGTTTACTCTTATAGGCTATGACATTCCTTTTGCTACGCTTTGATTATTATTTTCTATTGAAATCAATAAGAAAAAATATATTGGAAAAGTATTTGTTTACAAAATGACCAACACTGGCACATCATTTAGCAACTAATGCCATTTTATGTCAAGTTAATTTTATCTCCTATTTGGAGAAAAACTCCAAAAACTCTCATGATATTTTCTAGACTTTAATTGTCATAGTAGCAGATTGTCAAGTTTTCCCTTTGCAGAGCATCATCAAGGTGGGAGGAAAGCTTTTTACTCACATACGACATGCAAATGACACAGCCCTGCTGGTGGATAGCCAGGAAGACTTGAAACATTTGCTGATGAAGATCAAGGACTGTAACTTTCAATCTGAATCATGACTCAATGTGAAGAAAATCAAAATCCTGACAAATGGACCAATAGAAAAACCCATAATAGTAGCTAAGATGAAAGTTGTCAACGATTTTATTTGCTTGGCTCCACAATTAGTGCTTACGGAAGCACCTGTCAAAAAATCACATGACATGCTGCACTGATCACATAGGCTGCACAAAACCACTTCAAAGTGTTGAAGAATGAAGTTGTCACTTTGAGGACTAAGTGCACCTGACAAAAACCATGGTTTATTCAATAGTTTCAATGTCATTTGAAAGCTGGATAATGAATAAAGAAGACTGCAGAAGAATTGATGTGTTTGAATTATGATAAAGAATTTTGGAAGTATCAAGGACCTTCCCAGAAGAACAAACACATCTGTCTTGGAAAACGTATAGCCAGAATATTCCTAAAAGGTAATGATCATGTTATCTGGAAAGACCTAGCATATCAATATTGATGTATTCCACTTCATTTTTGATTACCCCCAAATTTCCTAGATTCGCATATTGTACATTCCACCTACTGATTATTAGTGGATGTCTGCAGCTTTTTCTTCTTTTTGAGTCTTGCAGCATCAGCAAGTTACCCAAAGCTGGATTCCACCCACACCATTAAATCCAACTCTCCTTTGAGGAGGCAGCACTGACCCAGTTGTAGTTGAGTGTCATCTAACCTGAAGGACTCATCTTCTAACTATAGTAGACAGCATTCCATATGAGTTCATAAGGTTTTCAGTGGCTTTTTTTTCCCACATAAAGAAGTAGATCACTAAGTCCTTTTTCTTGGTATATTTTGTCTGAAAATACAAAAAAACCTGTCCACTATGGGTGACCTTACTGGTATTTTAAATATAGGCAGAATAGTTTTCAGCATCACGGCAATATTCTAGCCACAACAAACAGAGAAATGGGGGAGATGAGGCTATAGAATTCTGAATTTCCTGAAATTTCAATGAAATTATATTGCAAAATCTGTTCCCTTCCCCATAACCTCTGTTCTAGAGTGATGAATCTCCTCCTTTCATTAAACTTATATATTAGTTTTAAGAGCTAGAAGCATGGGAAATGGGGAAGAGCATGGATTCTAGAAAATCAGGGAGTGCATGGAGATAAGTATACCAGATATGACTTAAATTTAAAACCCAGAGTAATAGCATTACTGGAACTGCATTTTGAAGTTTAAGCTTCTAAGATTTTACTCTCAAATACAGCAAAAAAAAAAACCTCCTACATATCTTAGAACTCATTTTTAAAAGATACCAATATTTTATTAGATAAGTTTTGGATTTTCAAAATATGTCATCAAGGGCATTAATGTCTTTCTGACTTTTCAAAAGAATTGAGCATTTTAGTTCCTTGCTATAAAAATAAACTTTTTATGGGTTACTATTAAAAAATTCTAAGAAGAAAACTGTATTTTTCCCTATCCTTTTTCACTCTTTTGAGAATTGTGAGGATGAGATATTTATCTCAGCATCCATTTCAAATTTCTGGACAACAGAAGAGGAATTCTAAATGCTCATGGAAAAATGGAATTAAAAGGCAATAAATTTTTCTATGAAGATTTTGAAGTCCCATTGAATTAATGTGATCACTAGCTTAATAGTTTATATATATCATTATCTGTGGGCACATGAAAAGGAAGAAACAGTCTCGAGGCACAGAAGGACTGGTATTATTGAGTATTAATTACCCTTGAGAGTTTTATGGTTTCTTGAAAATGATTTAGGTTGGGAGGAGAGGGTTGTGTTTCATTGTTCAGTTTCCTGATTGCCATGTGTTATTGTTAGTGGCCATTGACTTTGTACAATAGAAAATCAAGTTGACCAAAATTGCATCATGCTCATGATTTTGACATACTTGAATTTAATGTGGTCACTGTGTATTCTGAGTACCTTCAACAGAAGCAATTCATCTACTTGTACTATATATTATTTGATCCAGTGGTGTGGAGGGTTTTTTAGGCTAGTTTTTGGAAGTAGATCACCATGCTTTTTTTCCTACTAGATTTTAGCCTGGAAGGGCCATGGATGATCCTGCTAGCATTTGACATACAATGACATAGTTACCAATAGCACAACAGCATGGGGACCATCACAGTATAACAGGTTGAAAGAGACAGGGGCACTTAGCATATTGCCAGCTCTTATTCTTCAGAACCACATAGGGAAGGAAGAACTTATTCTGTTCTTCTTTTAGGGATAAGGGCCTAAATTTCTGATCCTATGTGTGCATGAAAAAAAGTTCTGTGGGTTTAGTCTGAACAGAAAGTAAACTCCCATGAATAGAATTAAGTGAGAATTTCTTTGCATACCATAAGAGAAAGCTCCCAGTGGGCCCTGTGAGGTGTCCCTGGAGATGTCAGCTAAAGCAACAATGTCAGACTGGCAGGAATGGAATTAGCAGTTCTCAGCTCTGAGAAGCTTGAAATTGTGGCTCTTCCTTTTTTGTGTTTGCAGCCAGTTTGTCGCCCAGGGAGTCCATTGTTTTTACCAACCCAATTAGGTTTGTTGTGCAAAGACCCACAGTTAGAAAAACTAAAAGGAAGAGCACACTTGGCAAAAACAAAAAAAAATCAGAAGCACATGTTGCAATATTAGAATGTTCTATGGGGAAAAAGGTTCTATTGAATGCTTCAGGAACACTAAAAAAGATGGAAATAAAATACAGAGTCACTGTACCAAACACAACTTGTTGTTATACCATCATTGCAGGAGGTAGCATAGGAGCAAGAAGCAATGGTACTGAAGGAAGACATCCAGTCTACAGCGTGGCGGTCATGTGCTTATGTTAATTTCATGATTGAGATGTAGGGGTGGAGTCTAGCCTATTTATCTGGAGATAGCCATTGAGTAGCAAATGAGGCCTCTGTGTGGGCATGGCTTTCTCCTGAGACATCTGGGAAATCTCGCGACATTTCCCTAATGGAGATGAGATGCTATCTCCCCAGTTATTGGGAGTTAGTCTCAGAGACAACGAACTATGGACAAGACAAGATGGCAGCATCCGAGGAGCTGGAGGAGAAGCCACACAGCCTTGCCCTGATGGAACCAGACCTCTGAAGCTGGAGAAGTCATGTGGACACCGTACCAACACTGAGTTGCTTCTACCACCAGTGGCTGTTGTTGATGGACCCTGAGCAATGGAAGCGAGGAGCCATGGGGAGACCCCTGCCGATGCCAGAACTCTGCACCCATTGGCCTGTAACTTCATGAGTCAGAAGGAGACCTTACAGACTGATATTGGGCATATGGGCTAACATCGGATTTATAACTTTGAACTGGACTGGGTTAGGATGTTTTCTCAATGTCCCATTCCTCTTGTATATAAACCATACCCTTATATCCATATGTGTGTCTGTGTATTTGCTTCTCTGGTTTACCTGGACTAACACATACAGTGAAAGCGTTAGCCAAAAGCAGGACTCTGGGAACTGATGAAATAGCAATTTAAGTGTTTCACTGAGCTGATTAACCACTGAAAACATACAATCATATATGCCAGGAAATTTGAAAGAGAGTAAGTTGGTCAATGGACTGGAAGAGAACCATATTTGTACCCATTCTGAAGGAAAGTGACCAACAGGATGCTCAAATTATAGAAAATATCATTAATATCCTATGGAAGTAAAATTTTGTGAATGATCATCCAGCAAAGTTTGCAGCAGTACATTGACATGGAGTTGACAGCAGGTCGGGTCAGATTCAGAAGAGAATATAGTGATGTCAGAAAAATCTTGTCTGAAAACAGAGAATACCAGAAAGATGCTTACTTGGGCTTCATTGACTATACAAAGGCATCTGACTGTGTGGTTCATAGCAAACTATAGACAACCTTGAAAATGTTATTTCTATATTGTTCTCATGTGAAACCTGTACATAGATCAAGAGGGAATTTTTCAGACAAAACAAGTGGTTTAAACCATGTGATCACAGTTTGAAATCAGGAAAGGTATGCATCAGGGTTGTATTATTTCTCCATGCATATTCAATCTGTAAACTGGGTAGATCATCAGAGAAATTGGCTTATATGAAGAAGAACTTGACATCAGGATTGGAGCAAGACTTAGAAACAACCTACAATATACAGTTAATATAACCTTGCTTGCTGAAAGTGAGGAAAACTTGAAACCCTTGTTGATGAATATCAAGGTTTGCAACTTTCAGTATGGATTATAAGTCCACATAAAGGAGAACAAAATCCTCTCAAATGGGGAACAGCATGATGAATGGAGAAAAGATTGACGTTTTCAAGGATCTTGCTTTTCTTGGATCCACAATCAATGCTCATGGAAGCATCAGTGGAGAGCTCAAATGACACATTGTATCTGGTAAATCTGCTGGAAATGATCTCTTGAATGTGCTGAAGAGCAAGGAGGTTATTTTGTGGACGAAAGTGCACCAGACCAAAACCCTGGCATTTTCTATTGCTTCACATGCATATGAAATTTGGACATTGAATAAGGAAGATTAAAGAAAATGATATAGTCGATCTATTTTGCTGGTGGAGACTATTAAAACTGACATGCACTGCAAAAAGAACAAACATATATGTTTTGGAAGAAGTACTGTCAGAAAGCTCCTTAGAGTACTCTAGACCTGTCAGGAGAGAGCAGTCCCTGGAGAAGGCTATGATGCTTGGTCTCTTTGCCCTTTAACATGAGTTCAGCTTACATGTCTATGGACGTATCTACGTTTAGATGTTGTTTACTATTACTATTGTTGGAGGATTTTGTAAAATGACATTTACCTTTGTTGTCTTTTACTCTTGTTTATCTCCCACTGGTTTCCTTTGTTTTGGTCATGTGGTGCTGTTTTATCACTCTTACTATATATTGCTTTACCCTTCACCCAAGTTAATACATGTCCCTTCTCTAGTTAGTGATTTCCTTCCTTCCCAGCCCTGGTAACCATCAAAGAATGCTTTCTGTGGATAACTCTTTCCTTGATTTTTAAAAATAATAGTGGTCTCATACTTACACTATCCTTTTGTGATTGATTTTACTCAGGAGTGTATTCTAGATTCATCCATGTCATATTTCATAAGCTCTTCATTATTCTTCAGTGTTCTCTAGTATTTCATTGTGTGCAGTGTGCCACATAGTTTGCTTATCCACTCATCTGTGATTTTGTCGTTATTGTGAGTGAAAATGCTGCGGTGAACATAGGTATGCATCTATCTCTTGCTTTAGAATATGCCTAATAAAGGGATTGCTCAATCAAATGAGCAATTTGATTTCCAACTTTTGGTTTCCAGTTTCTCTTTCCAACTGTTTAAGGGAACGCCATACTGTTTTCCACTGTGGTTGTGCTGTTTTACATCTATAATACCACTAGCAGTGTAAGAGAGTTCTCCACATGGATTTGTTGTCTTGTTTGTTCGTTCTTTTATTTTTGCTATAATTGCTGCTGCGGCAGCTGCAATCTCATGATTTTGTTGTTTGTTGTTTTATTTGAATCTCTTTAATGAATAATAAGGAGCTCTGGTGGTGTAGTGGGCTCTCAATTGGGTTGCTAATCACAAGATCAGAAGTGCAAATCATCCAGCCACTCCAGGGGAAAAATGCAGCTTTCTGCCCCTGTAATAATTCTCAGCTTTGGAAACTCACAGAGGCAGCTCTGCTTTGTATCACTGCTCTATGGAGTCAATGTGAGTCAGAATTGACTTTGATGAGAGTGAGATTGAATGTGAATGAGTGGCTAATAACTGCCAGCATTTCTTCATGTGTTTCTTGGATACCTGAATGTCTTCGTTAAGGAAAAGTCGGTTCCTGTTCTATACCCATTTATAATGATTTTGTTGTTGAAGAGTTGCAGTTTTCTTTCCATTTTAGAGATGAGTTCCTTCTCAGATTTTTTCCTCATCTGTAGGTTTTATTTTTAACCATTTTGAAAAGTCTTTGGATACACATGAGTATGTAAGTTTTAGGAGGTCCCAGCTTATCTTCAGCTGTTTGTGGATATTTACTTAAATTTGATAGACTATTTGTACCATAAATTGGAGCTCCTAATCATAGCACTTCACAGGGTGGGCGACTACAAAATGAGACAGCTGCTCAGTCATCAGTTCCATAGACATTTCTCTTGCATAAGAATTTTTTTCAGGCAATGGATGGATGGGGGAACTTTTCACTGGATCATTCATTGAGTGCTTTCTTGGGTAGGCACAACAAAGAGAAGAATGGATGAAAAGACATCAACCCCCAAAGAGGCTTCTTTACCAAGAATGAGGAAATGTTCAAAGCAAACAGAGTAGCCTAAGTACATCAACGAAATTGAAGCAGCAGGACTCTAGCTGAGTGTGACTGTGATGAATGTAAGAAAGAGCTTTTGACATTTGCCTCTGGCCCAATAAAAAGCTTTTGAAGTATCCGTAAGGTTTTCTCTTTTGGACACAAAGAATCTAGTCTATTACCAGTGAGTTCAATCTGTTTCACAGGACCCTCATGTGTTGCAGTGTAGAACTGCTCCATAGAGTTTCTTGATTGTAATTTTTGTTTATATATGTATATATATATAATTTCATATATCATTCAATTCAATCATTCCATCACTCCAAGAAGAGTGGTAAAATCATCACCACATTCAGTTTTAGAACATTCCCTTCAGTCTTGCCCTCATCATTATTAGTTCTCCATTTCCCTCCACCTCTCCTGCTATTTCCTCAAGGAACTATTAATCAAATTATTGTCTCTATAGATTTACCCATCTTGGATTTAATATACCTAAATTTGTAGTTTTAATGAAACTAAATATGTAATTTTAATGAAAACAAATCTGAAGACCTTACTTTTCTGGCACCAGTAGGGCTGGTTTAAATCACTAACCTCTGAGCTAGTGACTGAGAGATCCCTATAACATGCCACAATCTCTCTTTAAGAGCAGAGTGCTCAAAACTCACTTCAGAGGAAATAACGAAGGTCCAAATGTAGAACTATATTCAGATCAGAGTTCTTGCTAGATTCACTTTCCAATGGGCAGTTTCCTTTCCACAGCTTCACTTCATAGTTTTAGTCCCCAAGCTTAGTCACATGAGTTCCTACTGTGGTTATACCAAATTCCCATAATCCAACTTGGTCAGCTAGTAGATGAGACAAAATATATTCTCTGGTCAGAATGACTCTGTCCTTTTGGGAAGACACTCTTTTAGGCTCTGAGAGTAATTTATTTATGAAAAGTTATTTCCTGCGGAGTTGTCAGGGAAGTGTTTCTGGAGACGGAAGCACTGGAGTACTAAAACTGGATCTAAAGACTGGGATCTGAACAGTCACAAGTAGAGTTAGATGTTGGAGGTTATGTTGATATGGAGACAATTGTTTTAAGGGCAGGAGTTGAGAATGAAAGAAGAGCATAAAACTCAGATCATTAAAGTCAGTTCCAAACAGGGAAGAGTGTATCATTTTTCTTCAGTGCTCACTTTGTTCCAAGAATTATACCAAAAATGTCCACTTATTCTCTCATTTCCTATTCACAACATTAGGTAGGTACTAATCTCTGCATGTGATCGAGGGTGACAGTGAGGCAAAAGGAAGCTGAGTAACTTGCTCAAGTCATGAGCAGCAGGGTCAGCATTGAGGTTCAGAGAGTGGGATTGTGAAATCCTCATGCTGAACAAGGAGCCCTGGTTGCCCAATGGTTTAAGGCATGGCTGCTAACTGAAGGATTGACAATTCAAACCCACCAAGTGGTTCTATGGGAGAAGAGGCCTGACTGTCTGCTCCCATAAAGGTTATAACCTGGGAAACCCCATGGGGCCCTTCTGCTGGATGCAATCACATTGCTGTGTGACAGAATTAACTTGAGAGCAGACAGCTTGTAACACAAGAGAAAGAAAAATGTAGTTCTTCGGTGGTGAATGACTCTGTGCTCTTTGATGTTTTGAAACCTGGATCTCTTGAGAGAGGGCCAGTCTGTTGCTTCCAGTTGGAATCTGCTGTCCAGGCAGCAACTTGAGCAAGCTATTTAGTATGGAGAGAACCTGGAACTATGATTACTCAACACTGGGTGCAGCTGCAGCCACCCAGAATTAGCCGGGCAGATGGTGTTGGGTGACTGGCTGTTCTCCACAGAGCTCAGGATAGAGCACATGGTTTCCTATGAACACAATAGAAAATGTGCTTCATGCGTTTCTGATTCACACAAGGCATTTCCCTCTCACATTGCTTTAGTCATATGAACTCAGGCAGATCATGCTGAAGAACGCATTATAAAAGTCAGATTTGTTTGCGTGTGTGTGTGTGTGTGTTTTGAAGTCAGTTGGCAGATTGTCTGCACTTACATCTGCATGTCTGAAAAGTCCTCTCAGCATGTTAGAAACATGAGCACTCACTACTGATACAGATACAGCAGAAACTATTTATAGTATGGTAGGACAGTCATTACAATTACAACTTAATTCTTGGGTGATGAGAAACAGGACATTAATTAGATCTTCCAGATAATGGTAATGGCTATTTACTGGTACTAGGCATTTCTCGATGTGTTATGGGTATAAATTCTCAACCTCACACAGAGCATATACAAGAAATATAATTTTAATTATTTTCTTGAATAAAATGATTTGACTTTGAGAGTCCACATGTTACCTCCTGTTAGAATGTAAACTAAGAAAGGTTCTTTTAATCCATAGATATCTTAGTTGTTTCAAGTCTAAAATTCAATATGGATATGGTCTCTTTTACTTACCCAGATAGACACTAAACCATTAGTTCTTGATTTGTGGGTTGTGATCCTATCACAGGGATTGCCCCATACATAACACTAGCAAAATGACAGTGATAAAGTAGCATGGAAAATAATGTGATGGTTGGGGAGTCACCACAACATGAGGATCTGTATTAAAGGGTCACGGCATTAGGGAGACTGAAAATCAGTGCACTAAACCCAGAAGGTTTAACTCAGGTGCTGTTGATAGCAGGAAGTGGGTGCCCAAGTTTCTGACCTTTGATAGCCATCTGGACACAATGTAAATCTATTCAGTCAGATATTGAAGCTGTGCCCAATGGAGACTGCATAGTCTTCCAATTGTGATTGGCCCCAATTAGGTACTCAGCTCAGGAAATCCAGTAGTGTAAATTCAGTCCTTCCCTCACTCCCAATAGAAACTGCCCACACAGATGATGTCTGAGACATGTCTTCATGTCCCCAGAGCAGGTTCCTGTGTCTCCCTTCCATAACCAACTTTCACCTCCCAATCAAGACACCCGGGAAGTTTGGATAGTTCCTTCTCACAACACTGAGTGGGGCTAGGAGACTTTAGGCAATGCGTACATACCCCCCCCAAATGATTTTTTTCTGAATTCCAGTTTCAAAAAAAATATTTTTTTCAAAGCTATGTGTTTAAATTGTTTTACAAAGCAACCTTATCACCTTCAAAGTAATTTGCATTACATTTAATACATTTGTCAAATCTGTGATTTCATTCTTGAAAATAGTTTTCAAACTCATCTGTTTGGATGGCTGACAGGACCTCCCTCATTTTTTTCTCCACCTTTTGACATTGTCATATTACTGTCCTTTCATGACCCTTATTATTCATGGAAACAGAAAAAAAAAACCTGCAGGGAGCAAGTTTGGGTCAGGAAGGTGCCTGGGTCAAGAGAGCCAGGATGGTTTTTGCCGAAAATGGGCACCCCATTTTTGAAAGGACTGTGTGAGCAGGTACATTGTCATGGTGACAAAGCCAGTCCCCCATCTGCCACAAATCAGGCTTTTTGTTGTTGTATATATTCTTTTCAGAACTTCTAAATAAAAGTTAGATTAACCATATGACCTAGTGACATGGACTCCAAATGCACTAACAGTCAACATTTTCATCTGTTCAGGAAGTTGACAGATGTCCAGAACAAAATTTG
Source organism: Nesogale talazaci (assembly GCA_004026705.1). Taxonomy (NCBI): domain Eukaryota; kingdom Metazoa; phylum Chordata; class Mammalia; order Afrosoricida; family Tenrecidae; genus Nesogale; species Nesogale talazaci. The sequence continues at coordinate 74,773 of PVJH01001727.1, read as the reverse complement.
TCATCAATCGATGCTTCACCTTTTTTGAAATGAGAAAACTTCTTTTACATTTGAGTTTTTTCCCATAATACTGTCCTTGCAAGCGTGCTCAACATCACAACAGTTTTTGTACCATTTTTCTTGAACAGGATACAAAATTTCACAGCCACATCCTGTTCTTTTAAATCGGCCATGATTAAAAAAAAGAGATTTGAATGAAAGTGCTTTTGTGAAAAATTCGCTGTGACCAGAGAGAACATTCCCAAGCTACACCACTGGGTGCACTAACTCAGAACAAGTTGTTTGATGCCTCCTTAGTGGGGAAAAAAATGCATACTAAGAAAGCCCCACTCAGCAGAGTCCCTCCCCCCATTTTTTGTTGCCCCCCTCTTCATATATATACACGTATATATGTAAACGTGCCAAGGACAAAACCCTAAAACCAAACTCAGTATCATCAAGCCAATTCTGACTGATAGTATCCCTCTGTGGTGCTTCTGAGGCTGTAAATCTTTTTCTCCCTCAGAGCTGCTAATGGATTTAAACCACCGACCTTACAATTAGCAGCCCAATGCTTATTATCTCCAAACCCTGATATGTCTGAGATGAAATCAAAGCTAAGGAAGTGGTTTGGGGTCTGTGCTAGTCCGGGCAGACTAGAGGAACAAATTTCATAGACACGCATATAGATATAAGGAAAAGGTTTATATACTAGAGGAACAGGACATTGAGTCCAGTCCAGGTCAAAGTCATAAGTCCGATATTAACTCATATGCCGAAATCAGTCTATAAAGTCTCCTTCTGACTCATGAAGTCACAGGTCAGTGGGTGCAGAATCCCGGCACTGGCAGGGGTCTCCAAATGGCTCCTTGCTTCCAGGGCTCAGGGTTTATCAACAGCAGAAGCAACTCATCACTGGCAGAGGTCTCCATGTGGCCGCCCCAGCTTCAGAGGTCTGGCTCCCTCAGGGCAAAGCCGTATGGTCTCTCCGCCAGCTCCTCTAGCTTCTCGGACGCTGCCATCTTGTCTTGTCCATGATTAATAGTCTCTGAGACTAACTCCCAACCACTAGGGAAGATAGCTTCTCATCTTCACGAGGGAAATATCACGAGATTACCCAGGAGTCTCAGGTGAAAGCCATGCCCACATAGAGGCCTCATTGGCTACTCAATGGTATCTCCAGATTAACAGGCTAGACTCCACCCCTACATTTCAGTCATAAAATTACCATAAGTACATGACTGCCACAGGGTGATTTTTTTTATTCACCTGAATTGGGATATATGTGTAGCTGGAGAGTTCGAATAAGAAGAAATTTCAGCATACGTCTATATTTCTACATGCTAAATCAATGACACTATAAACAAAAGGACTCTTTGCTCCAGAGAGATCACTGATAATGTTCTCTAACATAAAATAACAAAGATGAGTCTAAGGTGAACCGGAGGCATATATAAAACACGGATACAGGAATCGATCCGGGGTTCACATTTGGCCCTAACTCCAATCTATGAACAATTAGCTTTCACAACACAGCTCTGTTTTATACTCACCCTCATAAAGAAAACATGGAAGATAAGGGTGCTACAGGAAATTGTCATGACGAAACTAGATGGTGTCCAACTATCAAAAAGAATAGTGTCTGGAATCTAAAATCTAAGTGAGACATCAAGTAAGCCCACATGGAAGAAGCACACTAGCCCATGTGACCCAAGGACTATAAACAATATGATTCAAACCTAAAGGAGGAAACGGCGTCATAGCTTAAATTGTGTGATGCTGGCTTGCAGGAGGCTATGGATAACAGTGGGAGCCTAAACTACATTTGCAGGATCTACAGGTAGAATAAGCCCCTTGTGGTTCCCATGAGGGATGGGAATAGCCTGGTTACCAGAAGGAGAGTATTGTGGAGACATGTACAGTGGATTAGAGAGAAATATCTTATTTGAATGGTCAGAACCTTATCATTTGGTCTTTTTAAAATGCATTTTTAGCTTAGACTGTTTTTTAATATTTTCCATTTTCTTTTGAACTGACATTTATCTCTGTAGTATTGTTATTGTTGGTAGATTTCTTGAATCTCTGTTATGTATTGTCTATGTTTTTTTCAGTATATGAAACCCAATATGCATGAATCAATACAGATAATAACTGAATGAAAGAATCCTGGGGGGTCTGAGAGGGGCGATTGGTGGCTAAGAGGGTACTAATAACAAGAACCAAAAGGAAGAAAATGTTTCAAAACTAAAATATCTTGGTAGCAATTGCACAGTATTTCTTGATATCCCTAAACTCTTAAATTGTATGAAAAGTGGATTATATCCTGAAATGTTTTTAAAACATTGTGCACATTGCAATCTCATTTAATTTTTACAATATCTTTTGATAATGAGGATGACTACCGTATTGACGAAAAATGAGGCTTACAGGCATTTAATAATGTGTTAAAAGTCCTACACAAGCCACAGTGGTGCAGAGTTTGAGCACATGTGTGTGAGTAGGGAGAGGGAGTCATTTACACTCTACACAGATAGCAGACGTGGACTTAATGTAGAGACATTACTCAGCACTCAGCCTGCAGGGCACATTTGGGACTGTTTTGTGAATCAAATACCTGTCAATTGATCTATAGTATTCTTTTATATATTGCCAGCTATTAGGGGCAAGAGTTAAGCTATGTCCCCCGTCATAAAACATGTTATGCTGAGACTTCAATGACCACCGCAGGATTAGAAGGAGATCCAGAAGACCATTTTGCTTACTGGAGATTGGGGAGGGGCGGGGGGGGCCCGTTGGGAGGTAGCACTTTTTCCTGAAGCTGCAAGTCTAGCTGTTGACATGCTTCACTCTTGACTACCAGTGCTGTTCACCCAGGCTCTTCTCTTCTCCATCTGCCATTGGACTGGAAAGGGAAGTTAGAGTTGTCACTAACTTTTAGATCTTCAAAAAGGTAGAACTTCGTGGCAAGAACAGGACTGAATTGAAGCATAGAAGTAATTGAAGAGTTGCACTTATATTATTGTTGCTGTTGCTTTAATCAAATTTATACCAAGCCAACATTTAGAAGGTATAATAGAAAAATATATATCCTGAGTCTAAATAGATACATTTTTTGGCTCCTAAATTTTCCTTAAAAAACCCAAAATGATAGTATTATATTCCCAATCTATTGAAAGACTAAATACGTTATAGAAACAAGATGAACCACTGACAATTTATTTTTAGCTCTTGATTTTATTGTTCAGTGACCATTAATTGCTAGTTATGATAAAGCTGCTATCTTTAGTGCAAGTTAGAAGGACACTGGCTACACAAAAACATAAAATGTAGGAAGGAAATAAATACACAGACTATGAAAAGAAATGTTTGATATAAAAAGACCTGAAATGGAAAAGACAATGCCAGTGACAGCAAGGGCCAGCACTTTGTTCCACTGGCAGTGGGAACGTCAATTGATAAAAAGTTGGACAGCATTGTTGTGTGTTGTCAGTTTGATTCCGACTTATAGCAATGACAGAGTAGATCCGCCCCATAGAGGTTTCCAGACAGTGAACTCCTCCCACATCTTTTTCAGGAGCAGACCCCCCCCATATCTTTTTTTCTTTAGTGGCTGCTGTGTCGAACCAGTATTCTGCCAGTTAGTAGCCAACACTTAAACATTTGGCTTTCAGGACACTGTTACTGTTTTCTGAAACCTCCTAAAACAAAACAAAATAAATAAACAAGTGAGTAAAAATATATTATGGTCAAGTAATTTCTTTCTTAGGTTATGTTTCCCAAAACACATAAAAAACTATATTCATAAGAGGCTTTGGAAACTCAAAAGCTCATTGATTGATAGTTGCTGTTTTTTCTTAGGTGCCTGGAGTTGGTTCTGACTCATCCTTACCTTATGTGCAACAAAATCAAACACCATCTGGTCTCTTCATCATCACAATTGTGATTATGTTTGAGCCCATTGTAATAGTCACTGTGTCAATCCATCCCATTGAAGGTCTTCCTTATTCTCTCTGCTTCTCTACTATACCACACCTGGTGGGACTTTTTCCCCTGACATGTTCAAAGTATGTGTGATGAAGTCTCATCATCATTGCCTCTAAGGATTGCTCTGGCTATTCTTATTTCAAGAAAGAGTATTCCCTGGGTATCTTCAACTTAACTCAATTGCATCAGTTCTCCTTTGATCTTCCTTATTCAATGTCCAACTTTCATATGCATATGAAACAATTGGAAATAGCCTGGCTTGGGTCATTAATATAATGGCAAGTACACTGTGTTGTGTTTATACAGTGGAGTACTGTGAGCAATCAAGATATACAAAGCACGAGTTTATATGATGTGAATGGTTTTGTTGGCCACACAAATTCATCAAAAAAGAGAAAAAGATGCAGAAAAGAATAGTCAAACATTATTAAGCAGTCCATTATGTTAGAAGTCTGGACAGTAGTTAACTTTTGATAGGAAGAATGTAGAAAGGGACTTTTGAGTTTCTGAGAGTGTTCTGTCTCTTGAGTATATAGGTACTGAATAGATATTGCTGTGTTTAATGTCACTGTGTTCATTCTAAACTATACTGACCCTATGTGCAAAAGAATGAAAACTTCCCAGGCCTGATCCATTCTTGCAATTGTTCATATGCCTGAACCCATCATTATAGCCACCATGGCAATCCATATTGTCAAAGGTCTTTCTCTTTTGCACCACTCCTCCATTCTATCAAGCAAATCTCTCCTAACACCATGTACTTATGATGAAGTCTCACCATCTTGTCTTTAAGGAATATTCTGGCTCTGTTTCTTCCAAGGCAGATCTTCTATTCTTTGGCAGTCCGTGGAACATTTAAGATACTTTCTAATACCATTGTTCAGATGCATCAATTATTTTTGTCTTCCTTATTCAATATCAAACTTTCACATGTACATGGAGCAATAGAAAATATCATAGCTTGAGTAAGGGATACCTTAATCCTCAAAGTAATGTCCTTGCTTTTCAACACTGTTAGAGGTCTTATGCAGCAGAATTACTCAACACAATGTGTCATTTGGTCTCTTGACTCATGGCTTCCATGGGCATTGACTAGAGATCCAAGCGAGACGAAATCCTTGAAAACTTCAATGTTTCCCCACTTATCATGATGCTACTTGTTGGTTCAATTGTGAGAGTTTTGGTCATTTTTATATTGAATTATAATCCATACTGAAGACTACAATCCTTGATCTTCATCAGCAAGTGCTTCAAGCCCTACTCAGCAAACAAGGTTGTTAATAAGCCTTCCTCCAATCCTGTTGACACAGTCTTCTTCATATAAGTCAGCTTCTCTTATGTTTTGCTCACAATACAGATTGACTATGTGTGGTGAGAGGCTACAACTCTGATGTTTACCTTTCCTGGTTTTAAACAACTGTTAACACACTGTGTCCTGAGTGCGGGACTGCGGCCCACTGGCTTGGCGGTTCGAATCCAGCAGCAGCTCTCAGGAGAAAGACTGGGTAGTTTCCACAACCACCAGAGGGCAGTGATGTCCCCCAAAACAAACAAACCAAACACACACACACACACACACACACACACACACACACACACCAGTGTGTCTTCATCCATGTACAAGTTCCACATAAGCACAATGTTCATGAGCACAGTCGTTCTGGGACTCGCAACCTTTTCATAGTTTATAATGATCCATGTAACTGAGTGCCATTGCAATGCCACTGAAATACAAAGAAAGACCTTTTTGGTATTCTCTGCTTTCAACCAAGATACATCTGACATCAGTATGGATATCACTTATTTCACTTCCTCTTCTAAATCTGACCAGATTCAGAAACTCCCTGACATCTCCTTGGCAATATACTGCTGCAAGCATTGTTGAAAGATATTCAGCAAAAGTTTCCTTGTGTGTAATATCAATTATATTATTTTATAATTACAGCATTCTGTTGGGTCATCTGTCTTTGGAATGGGTACAGATATTGGCTCACTTCCAGTCAGTTGGCCAAGTAGCTTGTTTTTAAAATTTCCTGGCTTAGATGAGTAAATACTTCTTGTGCTTCGTGAACTTTTAAAAGAATTCAATTTGTATTTTGTCAATTTCTGTAGCCTTGTTTTTTAATTAAGGCTTCCAGTGCAGCATGAATTTCTTCCTTCAGTGTCATTGGTTCTTGCTCCTATGCTGCCTCTTGAAATCGTCCAGTGTAGACTAGTTCTTTTTGGTAGAGTGTGCCCTTTCCATCATCTTTGGATGCTTCCTGCATCATTCACTGTTTTCCCCATAGCACGTTAGTTCTGTGACAGCCTATTGAGATCCTGTGTACCTCTTCCATATTCTATTTGGTGCCCTGGTGGCCCAGTAGCTAAATATTCAGCAACTAACCAAATGTTTGGCAGCAGCAGTTAGAAGGCACCAGCTGCTTCTCAGGATACAGTCTTCTTATAGCAAGATTTACAGCCTGAGAGAGCCTATTGGGTAACTTTACTCTCTCCTATAGGCTGCTTTGAGTTGGAGTTAACTGGGTTAAATCAATGGGTTTCATTTTACATGTGTACGTAATATGTCAAGAAATTTACTTTTAAAAGTGCAAGGTGTGAGAAGGACCAGGTCAGGCATAGTTGAGGGAAAGAGCAGGACTGCCTAAATATATTAACCAATCAACTGGGCGTGAAATTAACCCCTCTGAGGAGCACTGCCTGGGTTGAATCTATGACATAGATTTCAGTTGCCTCATGGTGAGGTCTTTGACTTTTAAGAAATGCTACGAATCTCAAATCTGTCCTAAGACAGTGGGCATTATCCAAATCGCCCAACCCTAGACTATAATTTTTATTTTAAAAAAGTACATCCCCAGCTGGGGGAAGTGATATATGTGAAATAAGGATTCTTTTCCTCTTTCACTTTTATCCTCGTGTTCTCCAAGCTCAGACTCCTTCTCTTGCTCTTAGGAGTGTTCTGGGATCTTTTATTCAGGCTGCATATCTTACCATTATTAGGTGACCTCTTTGGCACTGACGGGCTGATTCAGCCCATTTCATATCAAACGAAACAGGTCTATATTTAAAAGAAGGGATTCATAATAAACCAGCAAGATCTCGGAGTTTAATCACTGGGTTGAGAGCTTCAGGCCCCTCGTTCCCATTACACGCCTGCTCTCCGTGGCTTTGACTCACAATCATGTGCTCTGAAAATGGACAAGGGAATGAGCAGAAAGGCAAAATTGCTGGTGACTAAGAATAGTAGCCAGCGGTTCTGCAAAGAGTACAATGCTCCTGCAGGCTAGAGCAGTGATGCTGTGGACATCTGTGGACTCTGCGCAGGAGAAACACATTTTATGTCAGAGAACTGAGCTGGCCTGCAAAGACTTCCCCAGAGCTGTTCTCTTAATCCACTATGAGGAGATGTACTTGCTATCTTTGCTAATGGCTTGTGTGGATATCTGAGAATCATATGGTTTTGTAGTGGTGGTGATTTTATTTGTCTCTGTTGTTTACTTTATACAACACCTGGGAGAGGCCAGGACTTGTTTTCTCAAATTAACTGTTCCTTCTATAGCATTAATCAGAGAAGCTGATAATATATACATATATATTTCAGGTGGATGTATACACGCTTTAAATCAAATCCAACCTGGAGGTTCTCTCAGGTCTGAAACGAAGGGCAGTCCCCAATTCTTTAGATAACACAAAGAGTAGTAGCTATTGCCAATGAGCATCATGCAATATACTGCCTGCTCAGGAAAAAGTGAGGTCCAGCAAACAGACCCTTATTCACTATCAAATACTTAAACTAAAATGAAGGATTTATTTAAATATTAGAAATAATAGCTAGCAATAATTGAGAGTTTACTATTGTGTTAGACTGTTCTCTAGAGAAGCAAAACCACTAATATTGGTATAGATGAAGAAAAAAGAGATAAAGAGAGGAGAAATACTTTAATTTTAGTTAAAATATGTGTTAGTTGTAGGGATTATAGTAAAGGAAGAAGCATAGTTTAGGAACACATAAAATAATAAGTTTAATAGGGCTAGGATGATCAATAAAATCGTAAAATAATGCTGACAAATTTTGTTATTTTTTGAATAATTAGTCATTTTGGTGTAAAGTTTGAGAGTGGTTGTAGGCCTCCTGTTGAACAGAACAATAGTCTTTAAGATAATTGCTATTAGTGGTATTTTTTTTCATACTAGGGAAAGGGGGGAGTTTAAAATAGAAACATTGTTGATTAGGAGTATAAAGGTGGAAAAATATAATGTTGACCAATTAATTAAGCCATTTAAGAGATGGATTATAAATGACAGCCTAACATGAGCAGTGAATGAGTAAGTGAGGAAGTGACTTGCACGGCTGTATAGGTGGGTAAGTCTAGACCGGTTCAAGACTATGGATCAGGTGTTCAGCTGGAAACATTTCCTGGTTCACAAAGTTTCTGGGGCTGACAAACCAAAGATCAGAAAGTCAATGACTGGTGGATGGAGAGGTAGACGTATCCAAGATCAACAAGTGAGATTGTATGCTATGATGGCTCTTAGGGTTGGCAGGCAACATGGAGAATTGGTGAGCCAGATGCAGAATCCAGACTCAGCAAAAAATGCTAACCCTCCCCATAGAGTTTGCTTAACGAGGGGTAAGCTACATCCCAAGGAAATTTCCTTTCAATTGTACTCTGCTCTAATCTTTCTACAAGCACTTGGCTTCTCACAACAGATTCCCTGGAGTTGATTACATTATATTACATCACATCATGAGGGAGGCTTTCACTGTGTAACTACTGAGAATCACAGCCCAGACAAATTGAAATAAAACCTATCTAACTCAACTCTTCATCAGTCACAAGGGTAGTCATTTAACATAAGTCAGAATCACCCTAATGCATCCAATATCGATGGCAACATAAGGGGCACAGTGAAGCAATTAAATAGTTATTGTACTTTTATTAGCCCTCTTTGGTGGAAAATATGAGGCATAGAAAAGTGGTGATTGCCTCAAGTGATACAATTGTTCAGTGGTCAAGCTTCAATTTCAACCCAGCATTTAAAGCAAGCCTTTAATCAACCTGGTAGCGTAACTTGTAGTCAAGTCATTCTGATGTACTATTTGTCTATAGCCATACTACCTTGAACACACCTAATTTTGTCTGATGTACTAATTATTGAAGAAAAAATATAAATGGGTTTGTTCTTAACCCATATAATTTCCTGAATCTCATCAAATCCCCAACATGCAATACAGGACATTTTCCAAGCAGGAGACAGTGCTAACTGTTGATTAGGAAGGTTAATAACATGTACCAGAACCAGCCTTGTTTAGACCTAGTCTTAGAGTAATTAATAATCTCCTTTATTTTACCAAAAGAACCAGTTTGGGGGAAGGGACCATAAAAATCTACATTCATTCAGAACTTCTTTCTGGTATGACTTGATCCAGGAGTTGAAAGGTTATCATCGGGTGTCCACTCCTTCTTATTTATGTATTTATGTGTATTTACAGTCTCATCTTGTAGCCAGTTCAAAACTCCCAACTGCTCCAGGGAGAAAGATGAGACTTTCTAGTGTCATATAGAGTGACATTCTCAGAAACTCACGTGAGACAGTTCTACTCTGTCCTATAGGGTTACTGTATATTAGAATCCAGTGAAATGCAGTAAGCTTTTGTTTGCTTGTTTTGCTGTGTTTTATTCACTCATGGAGATGTTTCTAGATTATAAATCACCTGGCTATTCTGGACACTTATTTACCTTTGCCAGAAGCAGCCCAAACTTCCTAAGTAAAGCCAAGACATCTAAAATTGAGTTTAGATGAAAGGATAAATACAAATTCTGCAACTCACTCAGAGATTCCAGGGGTCAGACCCCGACTTCTTGACGAGGCTATCTATCTAGGCCCTCTGATACTTGCTTGGCTGAGCAGTTGGTCACCTCTACTGCCTGTCCCTTATTAGCACAGGGAAATCATGCCACAGGACCATCCTCTGACATAAGACGGGGGAGTGTCGATGACCCTTTGCTCTGAGGGTTGTGGGTATCCTTGCAGACATTTCAGCATCTACTTTCTTTGGCTGGGTTGACAGTGTATGTGATCTGCTGCTTCTAGGCTCAGTCATGGCTGGCGTGACCAGGAAATACAATGACCCTTACTGGACTCACAAGTGCTTCTTAACCCTTAAGAGCTATCTGTTCAGTAAATGTGTCATATGAAAAAGCTGTCTTGTGACCAAGTCATATCTGTGTAGAGTGGACTCTCAGTTTAGTCTGGATCTGTAGGGAGCACTCATTAGGAACCCATGATTTCAAGGACAGAACCTCTGAATATGACTTTGAACTTGCTCTAGCATATCCAGGGCTCTTCCAGTTGCATCAAAAACCTGTACTAAAATCCACTGCCATTGACTTGATTTTGACTCATAGTAAACCCCATGTAGCTGTAATCTTTATCAGAGCAGAGAACCGCATACTTTTCTTGTGCAGCAGCTGGTGGGTTTAAACCACAGACCTTGCAGTTAGTATTTCGACACGTGCTAGATAGCACAACCAAGGTTCCTTTCACACTAATTTTGTGAAAGGGACCATAAAAATCTACTTTCATTCAGAACCTGCTTCTGGTATGACTTGATGCAGGAGTTCAAATGTTATCATTGAGTATCCACTCCTTCTTATTCATGTATTTATTTGTATTTACAGTCTCAACTTGTAGTCGTTTGGTATCTAAGAGAACCTTTTCTCTCATCATATGAATCCCTGTCCTTTACGTAATAGTTCTCACTGGACTAAGGCTATACAATTTCCTCATGGGGTAGGAGGCGGTAAACAATTTTTTTTATTTATCAGCACAATTTAGTAGTTTAAATTAGATTAAAGCTTTTAACATCTACATGAATAATAAGAATTTTTATTATTGTTATCATTAGAATTACTTCACTTTACAGATGAGGCAACTTTGGTAGAAAGACGATGTAACTTGTTCAAAGTTATATAACTAATACTTGATGAGTTGGTAATACTTAAACGCCACAGGTGTTATCCTCTTGAGCACTCCACTGCAGTGCAGGAATGTAACCGACAAAAGCCTCAGACTAAAAGCTTCTGGTTAGACAGAATATGAACAGCAATGAAACTGTTTCCTCTGGGCTCAGATCAAACGTGGACAAGTCACTGAACACGCTTGTCCTTCATCCTCCATATAAGAAAGGAGTTAGCTAGGCTTGGTGACATTCAGTCAATATCCAGAACAGGTGAAAATTTTTATTATCTTTATTATTAAATGTTATTACCATTTCTAAGTCCAAACTGTACACATGGCAGAAAGTGCTAATCAATTATTGTACTATTTTCTCTCCAAACCTGAGTGGGCTCGAGATCCTTCTCAACATAGTGTCCAGTCAGCCATACAGAATCATCTGAGTCTGCAGGTAAAAGGCTAGCCTTTTGCCAGCCTAGGATTAGAATCCCCTCCCTTCCCCAAAAGGCACTAGTCTTTCAAGATTCTTCCCACCAGTAAAAATCAGAAATTTAGGTAATAGCAGGTGTCATTTATTAGCTTCCTGTGAGCAAGTGCAGTTCTAAGACTTATACCAGAACTCTATCCTCTCTACTCCTTTGAGCTATATTCTCTATTCTCCACCCCATTCTCAAATAACAACAGGAACAGGAACAATAGTGCTGCCTTACCACTACCTTATATGTTTATATATGTTTACATCTACTCTCTGACGCCAGTTTTATTAGGGCTGAGGCAAGTCAGAAGTCTGAAAGGGACTTGAGCTTCAAATATAAATCCATGTAAATATTTTTTTTCTTTTTTAATATAGATTTTATTGGGGGCTTTTAGAACATTTAATACATTGTTCGTATTAAGGATACTTATAGACATGTTGCTACATTCATCTACATTATCTACTTGAACCCCTCCAGCATAAGCTCCTCTTCCCCTCTTTCCTCTACTTCTTTATTTTTTTAATTCCAACTCCCCATATTTCCCCTTCCCCCTTCTTTTCCCCCATGGACTTTCAATAATTTACAAATTGTCATTATCTCTTCATATCTTACACTGTCTAATGTGTCACTTCACTCACTGCCCCCCTTCACCCCCAATTGTCCACACCCCAGAGAGGAGGTGACATGTAAATCTGAGAAATTTGTTCCCCCTTTCTACTCCACCATCCCTCCACCCTCCTAGTTTCACCACTCCCCACTAGTCTCAAGGGATTATAGATCCTAAATTTCCACGGTTTTTATTCCAATGTGCATTCCCTGGTCTAGCCAAATCTGTCTGGCAGAATTGGGATAATGATAGTTGGTGGGAGGAAGCATTTGAGAACTTTTCATTGCTAATACACTGCACCTAGACTGGCTTATCTCCTCACTACAACCCCTCTGTAAGAGGATGTCTCTTCACTTATTGATAGGTTTTGGGTCTCCATCTGAACTCCTCCTCATTTATAATGATATATTTTTTAGGTCTTTGATGCTTGATACTGGATCCATTTGACACCTCGTGGTCATACAGGCTGTTGGGCTTCTTCCATGTGGGCTTGCTTCTTAGCTACATGGCCACTTATTCACCTTGAAGTCTTTAAAACCACAGATGCACATCTTTTGATAGCCAGGCACCATCTACTTTCTTCACCACATTTGCTTTTGCACATATTTGTCATCAGTGATCATATCAGGAAAGTGAGCATATAATGTCATGATTATTAGTTCTTGAAACCTGATAATTGATCCCTTTGGTGTCTCTTGGTCCCATTAACTGGTGTGCTTCTTCCATGTGGGCTTTGTTGCTTCTGAGCTGGATGGCCACTTGTTTACTTTCAAGCCTTTAAGACCCCAGACACTACACATTTTGATAGCCGGGCACCATCAGGTTTCTTCACCACATTTGCTTATGTAAATATTTTTATGAGCGGAGCCTCACCAACCTTCTTTACCAGATGTCACTCTGTCCTCAGGAGCCCACTTTCCTTGGGAAGGAATTCAATTCAGAGATTAGAAGACTTCTAAAGTCACAGAGCTAGGAATTAGAAAACTTGAGTATTGAACTCAGGCTTCTAGCAACACAGCCGCATCCAAAAAGCTGAACTTTTATAGGTATCTGAGAGTTTGGAAGAAGCATAAGAAAATGTCGCCATGCTGGCACGAACTTTCCAGCTAGCAAATGGGACAAATATAAAACATTGATGACAAGAGCCCCAAGAATCCTGAAATTACTTGTAGCTGTAGAGCAACTGAGGACCATGCCTCCACCTATTCCAATGTGTGTTCTCTGTAAAGGCATGTCTAGGAAACAGATCTATACCTCTATCACTGTTGTGTTTATTCTGTATTCAATAGACTGAAATATCGCTGGTCCTGTTCTATCCTCATGATCATTGGTGTACCTTAGTGTGTTGTTGTTTTAGGACTGGTGTTTTGAGTGATTTTCCAATGAGATGACTCATTTTCCAGCACTATATTAGAAAATATTCTATTGGCTAGGATTTCAATTGATCGGTTTGCAGATCTCCAGGTCTTCTCGTCTCAATCTGACTTAGTCTAGTTTCTCTGCTAAAACCTGGCCACCAATGAGTAATTTTGCTGGCATTGAAATATTGATGGCTCTTCTAGATTCTACCTGCCTCAGGTAACATTCTCTCTCTCTATCCTATTAAGATAATTAAACAGATTTGGAGTTTTTTTTTCAGAGGGCAATCATCTTTTCTTACAGTATATTCTTTACCTTGTGAACACTCATAAAGTGTTGCCTGGTAGTTCAGTGGACAAGCACTTTGCTACTGTATTAGGTCATGTTGACTAAAGAAAGAAATCCAAAGATTCGTGAGCTGAAAGAGCTGTATATCAAAAGTCACTGTGCATCAATAAAACATCCTCATCCAATCCAAGTCCATAAGTCTGAGGTACTAGTCCATAAGTCCCTCGCAAGACTCATGCAGCCATATAATGATGCAGCATACAGAATGTTCACAGGCCGCGTGCAGAGCTATTTAAATCCAGTGGTGGTAGCCACACGACAGGGTTTGTTTGGGTCTCAAAGTGGCTTGTCAACAAGGAGGTGAAGATGGGGAGGTTCCCAGGGTCCTCCTTATGAGGTCATAACCTCAAGGAGATACCATCAGGTTGTGTCCTGATTGCCAGATGAGATTCCACCCCTACACTTTTATTTATCAAACTGACATCAGATTGCACAACCACCATAGCCACTAACCAAAAGGCAGCAGTCGGAACACACCAGCAACTCAAGAGAAATAGAAATGGCAGTCTGTTTCTGTAAATATGCTCACACTCATTGTCATCAAGTCAATTACCATTTGTTGCAACCCTATATAGATCAGGGTAAAACTACCCCTGTGGGATTTTGAGACTGGAACTCTCCATGGGAGAAGAAAGCCTCATCTTTCTCCCTTGCAGTGGCTGGTAATTTCAAACTGCTGACCTGTGGTGAGAAGCCCAACATAACCATCTCACCACGTGGAGCTAGTTCTCCTTTGACCAATAGGGCCAGGGTGGGTCATGCTTGACTCAATGACAATGGAGTATGTCCTTAGCAACTAGAGAGTGGGTTGGTGAGAGAGATGGCAGTGCGCTCAGCAGCTCCCAGTCCAGCATGGGCTCCACACTATCCCTTCACTCAAACTTTGCACATGAGAAGTGAAGAGAATAGCAAAAGTGCCCGTCAGAAATGAGAAAGGTGGGGGTGGTGGTCATGGTGGAATTTTTTATTAAAGTCAGCAGTCCATAGAATTCAATCTGCAATCAAACTTTGTCCTCATCTCATTCATTTTTTCTCCTGTATAAACTTCTCTCATATGTCTCCTGTATTGGGGAAGAAGCTTCTTTGCTCCTCATAAGGCCTTTCTCATTAAACCAGTGGGGTTTATGAAAAGATCAAAGGTTTTACTAAGAGAGTTTCTGAATGAACTGTGCTAAGAATAAAGGAATGCTTTTCTGTTACAGTGAAATTGGTGACACCTGGTGGTGGATGGCATATTGCTTCTTAGAATGAAAACAGGGTGGCTTCTCATGTGCTTTTAAAGAATAATATGAGCTATTTCAATTCCCAGGAAGCACCCCTCCCTGCTATCAAGTTGATTCTGACTCACAGTGACCCTATGGGCCAAGCAGAATTGCTCCTGTGGGCTTCCGAGGCTGTCAATCTTTACAGGACTGCAAAGCCTCATCTTTTTCCTGTTGTTTCACTTAAGTGCTATAAAGTCTTTTTAGCTTACAGCTGTTTTAATGATCAGGGCAGGAGTATATAATTGCAAATTCCTTCATTGTGATATTCAGAATAGGTAATAATCCCCCCCCCCCAGCAAGTAAAGGTCTCTTGCAGACAAGAACAAAAAGAGCAGTAGAAAATCCATCTGCTTCTAGAGCTTCTCCTGCTATTCATAGCAAGACTGGAGAAGAGGAATTATTGCACTTGAATTATGGTATTAATGAAGAATATGGAACATACTGTGAGCTCCCAAGAGAAGGAACACATGCCTTGGGAAAAGAATAGCCAGAATGCTCCTTAAAATCATAGAGGGCTGGACTTCACCTCATGTGCTATCTGCAGGTATCTGTCTCTGAGAAGGAAATCGTGCGTAGTAAAGGAGATGGTCAGTGAGAAAGAGCAAAACTGCCCTCAGTAGGCTGAAGTGAGTGATACCTTGGCCCCATCCATGGGCTCCAACTCAGCAGCACTGGGAGGATGGTACAGGCCTGGGCAGCATTTCCACCGCCCTCCATGGGTATGCTGGGAGGGGGAACTGACTTGATGGCATCTTAGCACAACCTCAGGCAGCCACAGACAGGAGCTGCCCATAACCAAGATGGCTGGACTTCCCAATGTGGCCCCTTTGGAAAGGACATGTCTTTGATGTGGATCTGGCCAGGAAAGTCTGGTGATAGGGGTGAGAAATGTTTTCTGGCTGTGTGGCAAAGAATTTAGTACGGAGAGATCAGGTCCACTTTCCAGCCATTGCCATGCCTTTTATTAACCCCTCTGCTGAAGGGCAGAGTGAACTTTCAAAACAATTTTCCCAGTCACGTGTGTGTGTGTGTGTGTGTGTGTGTGATTGCAGTCCACTTTGCTGCTCATGAGTCCTTGGTCTGCAAGCTGGCTGCTCAAGGGAGGCTTCTCTTGCCTTTAGAAGCTCATTGCGTACTATTTTCACTATTGATCAGAACGACAATTGGTAACTCCCTAATTTAACCTCTTACTACCCATTTTCTTTTGTAGCTTCTGAAGCTAGTTGCACTAGGAGACAATTGAAAAACTTAGATGACTGCTTCATTCAGGAGCAGAGAATGCTCCCTGCACTGCCTTGCCCCTGGGCTGTAAAATGGCTGAAACAAGTATCTGCACACTGGAGCACAACATCCGGGGGAGAGACAAGTGCTATGGAGACACACAACCACTGGGCCAGAAAGGAAGGCGGGGCCAATGGATCCCCTCAGATCTTCAAATCCAAGAGGTTTTCATTGTTTCAGCATTTGATTGAACCAGTGGTGTAGGAATGGGCATGTCTTTGGAAAACTGTTCATCCAAGAACTCCTACTTACCTCATTAGCCTTAGTTGAGGTACCCTTTGGCACACCACTCCTTCATCCCTCTTGACACTAGAACTTCTACTAGGTCACTCTTCTTTGTGCACATTGTTGCATTTGTTTGTCTGCTTTCTAGTGACTTTCAGGTCATTGTCCTGATCCAACTTGAGTGCACAAGAGATTCCTTTCTCTGTCTCCCTCAACAGCAAGTAGAAATGACCTTGCTGTTGTTGTTACATGTTGTCAAAGTGATAGCCACTTATATGCCGATGTAGAAGGCATCTGAGAGTTTTCTTGGCTGTAATCTATGTGGAAACAAATTTTGAGAACTTTCTCTCCCACAGAGCAGTTCTGTGGGTTCAAACTACTCACTTCTGGTTAGCAACTGGGCACTTAAATGTTGTACCAACAGGGTTCCTTAAAATCTGGTTAAAAAGACAGGGTAAAATATATGGAGAGATTGATAACATATACAATTGCTTTGGAAATTCTGCCAAAAAGTCCATTGCCATCACATCAATTCTGGCTCACAGTAATCCTGTAGTGCAGAGCAGAACTGCTCCTTATGGTCTCTGTGCCTGTAAATCCAAGTTGCTTTTCTCTTGGACAGTTGGCCACTATTTAGCTTCTTCACACTTTGCAATAGCACCCATATCTTCTCTGGTCTCTACAGAAAAAGGGATCATTTCATAAAAACTAATTACTCTTAGATTAGGGCTAGAACTATGTGTGAGCCCACAATTCATTCATATAGCTTTGGTTTATATATGTCTCTGGTCCACCTTAGAGACATAATGGCCATTTTATGTTATAGAACATTATCAATTATCACCCAGTTAAGATAATCCTACTGATAATGTTATTAATTTAGCCAATGATGTAGTCTAAAATACTATTGAGAAAAGACAATTGTATGTATACAGGCCAGCTCTGAACCACAATACACAAATTGTTGTCTTGTTGGTAATAGAGCAAACTTTCAAGAATACTATGTAAAATGGCAGATTAGTACCCCTACCAGATGAACACATGTCATAATAAAGAAAAGAAGGCATTAAATAGTAATTTTATGGTAGTTCTAGGTCTTGAAAGAACAAAGTCTAAAGTCCCAGTAATCTATAGCAGATAGCCTGGGTTACAAAGGGCTGAATAAACTATGTAACAAATGTCCAATTAGGAATACAGGACCAGGTATATTCTCCTTTGAGTTCTATGAAAGTATTGTAAAGAATTCCCCCTCCACTCCCATAGGACGTTGCTTCTCCCTGATTTCCTCCTGACAGGAATGTGACCATCTTCTGAATATCCAGTAAGCTTCGCTTATTGTACTGAGAGGAGTTTCTGTTGGTTCAAAGTGATCTTCACACAGCTTTGCATGGCATCCACAGAGTGATCACCCTCTCCCCACATCTTGAAAACCTGACCCCAGCAGAGGTGTGTACTCCTCTGTTGAAGTGGTTTGTAAGATGCCCACATATAGGGAGTGATAAAAAAGGGGCACCAGAAGAAACCCGGAGAAAAGCTCCACTGGGCGGAGCTTATGTAGTATGAATTTTCCTGCTAGGTGAGCATCTGATCAACACGAACTCGCTCAGTCCGTGTAACCAATGACATCACCTTGGAAGTTTGTCTCTGGTCACATCTAATTTCTCTCACTCAAACCTCCTTTTTTGTGATGGCCAATTTAAGAGATCAGCATGTGATTGTGAAATTTTGTTTCCTACTTAGGGAAAAATGCCACAGAAACTGTAGTGATGGTGAACACAGCTTAGAAAGACAATGATACAGGGAAAAACTCAAGTGTACGGGTGGTTTTCTCCTTTCAAAACAGCAAAATGTCAATTGAAGACAAACCTCACACTGGATAGCTGACAACAAAATTGTCAACTCATAGTGCATTTGAAATTGGTTCTACCAGGTCAGACTATAAATCAAGTCTTCTATTTAAAGGTTCTGAAAAGATTGTATAATAGTGTGTAACAAAAAATGCCTTATTTGTGGCAGATGGGGGACTGGTTTTGCCACCACAACAATGTACCTGCTCATGCAGCCATCTCAGTGTTCCAGATTTGGGGATAAAAAACAGCATGGCTCCCTTACCCCACACACTGTCCTCACCTGACCTTGCTCTGCACGACTTCCTTTTGCTTCCTTGAATGAAGAGGCACATGAAAGGACAGCGATTTGATGACATAGAAGAGGTGAGGAAAAATTAAGGAAGGTGCTGTCAGCCATCCAAATATGAGTTTGAGAAATGTTTCCAAGAATAGGATTGCAGATTTAGCCAATATATTAAGTATGATAGAGTTTGAAGATTGCTTTGCAAAAAAAAAATTAAATACAAAGCTTTGGAAGAAAAATTCTGTTTTTTGTGGGTACCACCTTGTATGTTTCATGGATGGTAGGCAGACTTTCTACCTTATTTCTTGGGAGACCAGGTTAGCTGACATGCCCTGGATTTGGAGTCTGCCTGCATCATGGTCTTCATCTTATAGTAGTGGACTCCTACAATCATACAACATTTGTTCTTCTGTGACTGACTCACTTCACTCAGCATCATGTTGTCCAGGGCCCTCCATGTCATGAGGTGTTTTGTGATTTCATCATTGTTTTCAGGGATTCATAGTATTCCATTGTATGAGTATACTATGGTTTGTTTATCCATTCTTCTACAAATGGGCATTTGACTGTTTCTAGCTTCTTGCTATTGTGAACTCTCTATGCTGAGATTCTCGCCACCAGACAGTGCAGGATTTCTCTTCTAGAGGATGTTTTCTGGCAGCTGCTAGGTTATCTTCGGTGCTTATCTGGAAGTCATCTTGCCCCTTGCCCCTATTGGTCTTTTATTTTAATGGCCTTCTGTACTTTACCAAGTATGATATCCTTCTCATATTTGTTGATAACATGTTCAAAGTACATGAAATGAAGACCTGCCTGCCATTCTCTCTTTTTTTTTTTTTTTGGTGGGGGGGGGGGATGCATCACTGCCTCTGGTGGTCATGGGCGCTACCCAGTGCTGCTCCTGAGAGCCGCCACTGGATTTGAACCACCAAGCCCATGGGCCGCAGTCCCGCACTTACACCACTTACACCACCAGGGCTCAGCCCCCATTCTCTCTTCTAAGGAGCATTCTGGCTATACTTCTTTCAACATAGATTCATTTGTTCCTCTGTCAGTCCATCGTGCTTTGTTCTTTGCCTCCACCATAAATCAATTGCACCAATCCTTTGGTCATCTTTATTAGTTTTCCAGTTTTTTAATGTGTTTCAGGTGATTGGAAGTACCATGGTTTGTGTCAGCTGCACCTTAGTCTTCAAAGAAACATCTTTGCTTCTTAATACTTTAAAGAAGTCTTATGTAGCAAATTTGCACAATGAAATATTCATTCTATTTCTTGATCATGACTAAGATTCTCAATGACTGAATTCTTAAAGGTAGATTTCCTTTCCTTCTGAGGCACCTGTGACATATTTGAATCTCCAGACTCAATGTATTCAGTGTTTATACCACCTATTGATTCAACTCTATCCTTAATCCCTTGAAACCACTAATGTGCACCTATTTCTGTATCTTAGATTCTGGTTCTTCTTTCTTTCTTTTTAAAAAAAATTTAGTGTACATGAATGTCTAACTATTCCAGCTCCATTTACTGAGAAGACCAGGTATTCCCTAATTTATTTGAGTTTTAAGAAACTTCATTTAAGACCATCTATTTGGGATTTGTTTGCTGTTTGTTTTACCTTCAAATTGTAAGTAGTATATTCATGCTATAAGCCTCAGATATTCAAATACTAGGTTTACAAAGATACTTCTAATAAAATTCAATAATAATGCTTATTTTAAAAATGATATTTAACTCCGGACCGCGCTCCACAGGGTTGATGGTTCAAATCCTGCAGCAGCTCTCCAGGAGCAAGGCTGGTCTTCCTTCCTACTCCCACCAGGGCAGTGATACAGAAAAAAAAAGAAAAAATAAGATATTTAACTTAAATCAGAATCTATTTACATGGTCTCATAAGAAAGGGACCCTGTTGCTTCAAGTCTTATCCTTCCTCCACTGAATTGGTTTTTGTAACTCTGTAAAAAAATCATTTGGATATCTTTGCGTGAGTGTCTCTTTGGATTCTCTCTTGCTGCTCCATGGATTTATAGGTCTATCTTCCAACAATGCAACACTGTTTTGATTATTATAGCTATATTGTTGCTGTTGTTAGGGGCCATTAAGTGGAATTATAGCACCTCCATGCAGTACTGCCTAGAGAAATAAACTTTCTTAAATGGTGAGTGATTCTTCTCACTTTCTTCTTTGTCAAGATCTGTGATAGGTTCAGTCTTCCAGTCCATCAACGCTGTGTATTTCTCCATTTATTTAGTCCCACTTTGATTTGTTTTATCACTATTTTGTTATTTTCCGCATACAGATACTATGCTTTTTTTTTTTTTAACAATCTAAGTATTTTCTTCTTTTTTTTTTTTGGAAAATTTAAGTATTTTCATTTTATGTAGAGGACCCAAAATAGTACTGTAATTTTAACTTTAGCTTCCACACATTCACTATGAGTATATTAAAAAAGTAATTTGGGGGGGGGGTGAGGTGTTGACTGTGCTTATTTCTTATTCCCAAGAAAAAGTATTTTTCCACCTAGACAATGAAGATTTCTGAAAAGAAACCATTTTCTTTATTCTTTTTCAGTTCATATATATTTTACTTTTCTTGCACTGGATAGTTTCCCATATACAAGGGGGTACCCCCTGAAAAAAAAATGATGCTCATTTGTTTTTTGGTGTGAGGGCGAGAGTGCATTTGGAGTTCATACCACCTGGCCATACTGTTCATCAGGCTTTCTACTTAGAGGTTCTGAAAAGATAGCGTAAGAGTGTGTGTGATGACAAATGCCTAATCTGTGGCAGATGGGGACTGGTTTAGCCATCACAGCAATGCACTGCTCACACAGCCATCTTACTGCACCACTTTGGGGCAAAAACCCAGCATGTTTCTCTTGGCCTACACACGTTACTCACCTGACCTCACTCTGCATGACTTCTTTTTGTTTCCACAAATGAAGAGGGACAAGATAGAACAGTGCAATTTAACAACATAGCAGATGTGAAGAAAAAAGTGAAATGTGAAGAAAAAAATGCTATCAGCTGTCCAAATAGGTGAGTTTGAAAAGTGTTTCCAAGAAAGGAATCACAGATTTGCCAAACATATTGTCATGGAGGATCCTTTGAAGGTGATAGGTTTTTTTTTTCTTTTTAAAGAACAAACCAAAACCCTTAAATACATAGCTTTGAAAAATAATTCTGATTTGGGAGGTACCACTTGTATATATTAAATATAACTAACATTTGATGAAATATTAATATTTAATTAATTAGTAATTAAGTGGCAAGAGCAGACATTTGACATAGTTTTGAGAAGCATTCAGTCTTTCAACATTAAGTATGATGGATGTCAGCTGGGAGCATTTTGTAGGCACGCTTTGAAGTTGAGGAAGGTCCTTTTTAATTCTAGTGTGCTGGGAGTTTTATCATGAACCTGTGTTGGATTTTGCCAAATTTTAAAAAATCAAATGTCATTTGATATGATCATATGCTATCTTTTTTACCATGTTGATATAGTGATTATTTTGAGTTTTTTTTTTAACTATCGACTCAGAGTTACATAACCTGGAATAAATCCTACTTGGGTATTTTCCCTCTTACATCGCTAGCGTTGGTTTGTTACTACTATTTAATGACAGTTTTTACATATAATTTCATAACAGATATTTGTTGGGTGCTGTCAGAACAACTAAGACAGAGTAAAACCATGCCATAGAGATTTCCAGGCTCTAAATCTTTATGGAAGCAGAGTGCCACCGCTTTCTCTTGCAAGAGTGGCTGGTGGGATTGAACAGTCCATCTTGGTTAGCTGCTGAGTGCTAAACCATTGTTCTACCAGTGCTGCTTATAAGACAGGGAGATTAGACCCTAGTTTTCTTTCTTTCTTTTGGTACTATCTTTGGTTGGCTTTGGTATCCTATGAATACCTTCATAAAATGAGTTGAAAAGTTGTTTACTCCTCTTTTCTGGAAGAGATTGGGTAAAATGTGCATTATTGATTCTTTTAATGCGTTATAGTATTCTCCAGTGAAACCACCTGAGATTAGGGCTTTCTTTATGGGAAACTCTTTAATTACTAATTCAATTTCTTTAATGGTTATAGGGCTATTCAAGATGTCTATTTCTTTTGATTGAGTGTTCATAATTGCCATTTTTTGAGGAATTCTCCCACTCCCCATCCCACTCCCCCAAGCTGTGGAATTTATGAGTGTAAAGCTCTTCATAGTACTCCTTTACTGTTCTTTTATGTGTAGTTAAATTAGGTAAAATCCCTGAATCAAATAAAGGCAACAGAGATGAGACAGAGAGTGGCTAGAAGGTTGTAGGAGGCTGGATGATGAGAAAGAATCTCTTTGAGAAGTGATTCATAAACTGAGGGCTGAACGAGCCAGCAATGAAAATAATTACATAAAGTGAATTCTAGGCCAAGGGAAGCACTAATCCAAAGCCCCAAATGGAAAAGGTGGTGAAGTGGAACATAGCTGGAGTGGAATGAGCAGTACAGAGAATTAGAATGATACTTAGAAGGAGATAGGGCCCAGGGGGACCTTGGCCAGAGAAAGCAGTACCTCCGAGCCTTGGGAAGGAGCTTGAGTGCTTTGCAAGTGTAATGGGACACCATTGACTGAATTGAAGCAGAACAGGTTCATGCCTGGTGTGGTAGTCACCTCTTCTGGTGTCAATTTGAGGATTAAGAGTGTAGGGGTAGAGTCTAGCATGTCAAGCTGGAGATAGTTAATGAGAGCTCTGTGGGGGCATGGCCTTCTCCTGAGAATTCTGGAGAATCTGATACTTCCTACTTGGAAGCAAGAGACCCTCTCTCACTCACTTGGAGACTCTCCTGACAAGACTTACTTCCTACGAGATATCCCTGAGGAGAAGCCACATGGAGCTACCCTAATGCCCTGAGCCAGATAAGCCACGTGGGTGTAACTAGACCTCTGAAGTTGGAGGAGCCACAGAGAGACCCCTTCCAGTGCTGAGATACTTATAATGCCCCTGGATCCAAAGACCTTCTACTCATTGGCTTGTAATCATTCTGCATTTGGTTTTATTGCATATGTTTCGTAAGCCTGAAGAGGACTCTGTAGATCGGTATCAGACTTAGGGGATAATATCAGACTTATAGACTTGATCTGGAGTCAACTGGTATGTTTTCTCAATGTTCATTTCCTCTTGTATATAAACCTCTCCTTTATATACATAGGAGCGTCTCCATGAATTTGTTTCTCTTGTCTACCTGGTCTAACACACCTGGGTTTATTATACATTTAAGATCACTGTTACTGCTATGTGGAGAATAGTTTGACATAGAACAGGAAGACATGCTATGATCATCTTTCAGTCTTCCCGGTGACATGATTCTTGTTGGGAGCCCTGTGGTAGTGGAGCAAAAGCAAACCAACCATCCCACTCCCATCAAGTTAATGCTGACTCTGAGCACCCCTATTGAACAGGGTAGAACTGCCCCTCTGAATTTCCAGGACTGTAACTCTTCACCAGTAGAAAGCCCCATAACTTCTCCCAGGAGCTGCCAACCACACGGATTGCAACCCAACGAGTCTCCACTGTGCCACTAGGGCCCCCTCAGTAGTGCTGAGGGCAGAGAGAAGTGGGCAGGCGTGGGACAGCTTTGGGAGGCATTTTTTCTCTCTCTCTTTTCCCAATTGAACTCAACCCCTTCTGTTCATTCAGGACTATGAACAGAACTAACTCATCTTTATTTGAGAAGGTGTCTTTTAGGACATCTAAGTCTCTGAGCAGGGTGGCTCTGATTCAGAATCAGCTCAGTGACAATGGGTGGGTTTGAAGTTTATGAGGTTTAGTGAAAGTTCCTGTTATTCCCAAACCATCCAATTTTCTTTTGGCTTTACTTCTGCAACATAAATTACCCAAGTGTTGTTTTATGAGGGTCCATAATTCCCTGCCAAACTTTAGAGATGTTCTGGGAAAGGCTTGAGCCATTTGTTTTGTCAGAGACTGAGGCCCTTGTTCAAAGTGCAGAGCGATAACAAGGGCACAGTTTAATGTGCTACAGATGTCTAGGATGGTGACTCCGACTCATGGCAGAAATCCAAGGCAGGAAACCTTGCTGTTGCAATTCATATTCTCTGCGTCTCTGCTGGAAATGGCTTGAGCGGTAATTGCAGAGTATACAGTGATGTAAATGCAGTCAAACCCCAAGTGAAGCCTCACAGATGTACCTCATTAGGAGATCTGGGGCCTCTCTTCTGTGCTGTTCAGAGATAATTCATTTGCAGTCAATTTCAAATACTCTGGACAGGAAGAATGTTGTTCTCTCATATTGCCTAAGTTAGTCTAAAATCTGCCCTTCTGACATTTTGATAAAAGATAATAACCAAACCTTTTGTGTTCGAGATAACATGCTTACAATGATAAACTGTTAGCTGAAGAGGGAAAAGGCCTTTATACATGGAGTGCACAGTTTTCCTTTTAAGGCAGTTCCCCACAGCAACTCCTCCCTCTTTTCCCACTTTATGCTGATCAAGGAAGCCCTTGCAGTTAGAAATCAGAGATATTTGAGGACAAATTTCAGGCACACTCTTTTCCCCCAAGGTAAAGGTCTTTCTACTACTTGCCCTCACCCCATATTTGGGTGGTTGAAATCAATACATCCATCCTTGAAGATATTTAAAAGGATATATAAAAACCAGCTGTCCACTCCTACTTATGGCAACCCTCTGTGTGTCAGAGCAGAAGTGTGCAGTGTATTATTTTCAATGTTTTCTTTTTTTTTACAGTTGATTGTCTGGCCTTTCTTCTGTGAGGTTTCTGGGTGCACTTGAACCCTCAACCTTCTGGTTGACATTGTGCATCTTCCAGGGTCTCCATAAATCAAATACTAAAATGTATGTATAATGCTGTTACTCACCTTAAAATCAATTCCAACTCATGGAAACCCAGGAGCCCAAACAGAACTGCCCCATGAATTTTTGAGAACTGTGATCTGTCAGAAGCAGATCCCCAGGACTGTCCTCTGAGGCACCACTTGGTGGTTTGGAATGGCCAGCTTTTGGGCTTGTGGTTGAGCATTTGACTGTACCACTCAGGGACTCTCTATTACTATGATATCTCATTTAATTCTATATTTAATATGCTAGGATCTCAACTAGCACCAGCTGCAAACTAAAACAAGGTGTTTTGCTTTGTTTGAAGAAGATCATTGACAGTGATGCCCCCCCCCCAAAAAAAAGGAAAAGATCATTGAAGGGTGTAGATTAGATGGGAGGGAGTCACAAGCATGGAGCTGTGGACTCGTAGCTGCATAGTTTGATATCTCCCCTTGGCCTGGAAGGAAGCTCTTGCCAGAACCCAGAAGATAGGTATTGACTTAACAGAAGTGGTGATGACCTTGCAAGAGATAAATCTGAGACTCAATACCTTGACCTTGCTTCCTTCCCTACCCTGCCATCTAATCTCCAACACAAGTCAGAATCCAAGGGGACACTGCCCTGTATTGTGTTCACAAACGTTGATATTCCTGAGTCCATTGCCACAGCCACCATGTTTGTAGGGCGCCTTGCAACCTAGAGAGCACTCATCTTTCAGCATTAGAGCAGACAGAGATCTATCGTGCTCCAAAAGATTTTTATTGACCAAATTTGGAAGTAGATTAACAGACCTTTCTTCTTAATTAACCTTAATCTGGAAGCTCTACTGAATTCTGTCCCACATTCCTGTGATGGTTAGATTTGATACCAACCTGATGGCACCTGTGTGGAGATAGGGGTGAAGTCCAAACCGTCCATCCGGTGGTAGTACGGTAATGCCTCCTTTGGGATGTGACCTTTTTATAAGAGGGACAGTGAGAGCTTCCCTATCTCATACCCTTTACCTTACCTTTTGCTTAAATTCTGTGTCTGTTTCCAGGGCTGGCCCCATGTGCTTCTCCAACTTATGAACTATTGGCCCCTACCATGTTGTCACTGACCTTGGGTTCACAGAGCTCTGCACTCACCAGTCTGGGATCTCCTAGCTTCCCACTTAGCTTTCTGCCTCATCAGCCTACAGCTATGCAGGCCTGGCCTGCACTGTCTCTGGTGAGCATCAGACTCGTGAGCTTGAATTGGACTAGACTGGGATGATTTCTTGATATAGAATTATTTTTATGCCTAAATCCGTGCCACCGTGGCTGTTTGTTTGTTTGTTTATGGATAATCCAGACAAATGTAGTAACTCGACACATTGCACACTTTTCTTTTATCATCGCAGCAAAATGCAAGCCACCACAGTGTGACAACATGACAGAATGGGGTGGTTTTTAAGTAACCAACCTTAATAATAGTTCTATGGCCTAGCATTAGAATTCCCAACCAAGCCACAAAAATATATTCATGTGTTACAATGACAGTATTTTCATTCTCCTTATAGATACAACTTGTTTATGCACTTGACATTTAACTATAAACTGATTTAAGATGGTTTCAAAAATTCTTTGTAATGGTTTTTGTTTCCTAATTGAAAGTACGGTGAAATGTGAGACAAACAAATGCCTTTGCTTTTCTTTCTGCCAGCAGCATCAGCTTTCTTTCATAAGAACACCGATATTGTTTGACAGAGATCACTTTAGAAACCTTACGGCTGGAGGGACAGTCCAAGATGGCACAACAGTCAGATGCCTTGCCATGTCCCTCTTATAACAAAGACAGAATATGTTAAGCAAACAGAATATAGATGACAACTTTGGAACCCTGGGCATCAAAGGAAAGGCAGAAGAATTTGACTAGGTGCCAAATGGAAGGAAAGATTGTACAAAAATTGTGGACACAAAGAACTAGGGAAGGCCTTCTACCAGCTAAACCAGTACAGTGCAGACATGCTTAGTCAAAGCAGGCCATGTTCCCCGCTAAAAGCCCCATGGTCTGATGCTGTCAAACAGGAACAACTTAGCCCTCACATTGGAGCCAGGCATGAATGCCACACCCCACCTTGTAAAAATTAAGTGCATTCCCTCATCCCCTGTGTCACCCCTGTATCAGAGACCTGTGTACCAGCAGCATCCCCCACCCAAGACACACAGATTATCAGTGCTGCTCCCTTTGCTCAGCCACCAGTGTCAGGGGCCTGCAGGTTGACTATACTTGCTGTTCCTGGAGTCATCTGCATGCGGGGTTCTAGGACTAGAAGCCCACCTTCCCTCATGTTGAGCTTTAGCAGACAGTGAGGTGCATGCCTTTAGAGTTGGCACCTGTGTACTGGCAGCAGCCACTCTGCCACACCCTCTGTCACCTTCTCTGCAAGAGGAGACTTGTGTCTGCTCCAAACCCTTACACACAGCCCTACCCATTTGAGATGAGACCAGTCATCAGTTTCTATACCATGCCCCCAGTAACTGATGACACAGATGTCTCCCAGCAACTGAAACACCTGACCACCGACAAACACCTAACCCAGCAACCAGTGGAAACACTCCCTGAACCCATGCTCAGGGGACTGGCCAGACAGACACATCACATCACCAACAATGTTACCTACATAGACAGATCATTAACAACTCACACTCACATACCTACCACTACCCCACCATCTCAGAGAGAGATGGTAAGAGCTCCATTATAACCAGACTAGTGTGCACACCCCATATACAAAGATAGCAAAATAAAACAAAAAAATGAGAATGCAGCAAAAAAAAAACATTAAATACATACATATAATAACTTTTATGCCATGGAAATAGTATATATTATCATCATATAAATAACTAGGACAAAATGGTGCCATCAGCAATGAAAATAAAGAACCAAAAGACTTTTCAGGGGAATAAATGGTAATAAAACTACCAGAAATAAATCCAAAAGACTAATATATGGCTCTCCAAGAGATGAAGAATGAGATCAAAGAAATCAGAAATGTAATAAAAGAATTCAGGAAAACAAGCAATTAGAAAGCTTATAAAAGGACCAACTTGTGGGGCTGAGCCCCGGTGGCGTAGTGGTTGTGCGCGGGACTGCGGCCCACTGGGATGGAGGTTCAATTCCGGCTCCCAGGAGCAAAGGCTGGGCCTCCTACTCCCACCACCTGAGGGCAGTGATGCCTAAAATAAAAAAAAAAAAAAGGACCAACTTGTGATCTAAATGACAAAAAATAGAATTTCACATATATATAAATCAACACAAGGACATAGAAGCAAAGTTCAATTAATGGAAAATAGATACAGCAAAACACTGGAAAAATCCCTTGACATCAATTTGTTTAAGGGCATTTATTTATTAATTGAAGAAAAATGAGAAAATCTAAGAGTCATATGAGACACTATCAAGAGGAAAATTTATGCATGATTTAAATTCCAGAACAGAAGAAAACAAAGGACCGAAAAAAATGGTCAAAGATTACCTAGTAGAAAGCTCCTTTAATGTCATGAAAGATGAAAAGAAATTCACTCCAGAAACTCAACAAACCATCTAAAACAGTATCTCTCAACCTTCTTAATGCTACGACCCTTTAATATAGCTTCTCATGTTGTGGTGACCCCCCAACCATATAATTATTTCTGTTGTTACTTCATAACTGTAATTTTGCTACTGTTATTAATCATAATGTAAATATCTGATGTATTTTCATAGTTTCAAATTGAGCCCCATTAAAACATAATGATTAATCACAAACGCAACATGTAATTATATATTGTGAAATATTTATTTCTACTTACAAATAAATGAAACTTTGTATTGAAGCATGGTTGCAGTAAGGGTAACACTCTTAATATAACAACAGTAAACTACATTGCTACATTTTGGGACAGTAGGCATAAAAAGCCAAAGTCAGTGTGAAGGTTGAGATAGCTTCTTTCTCATCAGATCAGAAATTATTGGGGCAGTCTTTACAAAAGCACAATGAACATAATCTTCCACAAGATTTGCCAGCAGTAACTATAATTCATGAAGTATCCTTTTACCTCCAGTACTGCTGCTTTCAAAACAAGGTCTATTTTTTTAAGAGAGTAGCTGCTTTCTACACAGTAGCTGCTCTTTAAACATGTGTGACTAGTCTGCCTGTACATTATGGTGCTAACCCTGTCACATACACCCATATTTTTATGGGTGTATGTGACGGGGTTGTTGCAATGATGTTGTCACATCAGGTATGCATATGTGGACTTAACTGCATGTGGGCAGACCCACCTGGAGATGAATAGAGGAGTGGTGTCTTGGTTCCTAAGAACCAATATGTGTTTTCTGATAGTCCTAGTGTGTTTGTCTGGGTAGATTAGAGAAGCAAATCCATAGACCCTCATATGTCTATAAGAAAGAGGTTTATGCACAAGAGCAATTGAACATTGAGAACACATCCCAGCCCAGTCCAGTCCAAGGTCCTAAGTCCGGTATTAGCCCATATGTCTGATACCAGTCTATAAAGTTTTCTTCCAACTCGTGAAGCACATGCAATGACACCAGGGCAATCACAGGTCAGTGAGTGCAGAGTCTTGTGTATCCAGTGGTGGTAGAAGCATCTCAGTGCTGTCAGGGGTCTCCCCATGGCTCTTCCAGTTTCCAGGGCTCAGGGTCTATCAACACGCTGCCATGTGTCTTGTCAACTGCAATGTCTCCCAAGGAGTAAGCCTTCTGAGTTTCCCCCCTTCATACAAAGCATGTTTTCTGATCATAAAATTAAAGCTAGAAATCAATAAGTGGAAGAACAAGGAAAAATCAAAAGTATGAAGCGTGAATAATATGTTGCTTAAAGACCACTGCATAATACAAGAGAGCAAAGATGAAATGTTGAGTATGAAAACTCAACATACAAAAACCTTTGGGACACAGCCAAAGCAGTGCTCAGAAGTCAATTTATACAAATAAGTGCACACATCAAAAAAATAAAAAAAGAGACAAAATAAAAATAATGTCTGTACAACTTATACAAATCAAATGAGTGAAGCAAAAGTAGCCCACCATTTCCAAAAGAACGGAGATATAACAGGTAACTGCAGGATCAAATGAAACAGAGAATGGAAAAACAAAAGAGTCAAAAGCATCAGAAGTTGGTTAGCGTGATACTTAATGTTTATTGTGCCAACCTGGCAGCTAGATGACCACATGTGGGATTGCTTGAAGGGCAGAGGGAAATGGGCTGGTGAATCTCACCTTTTTAGTTCTTGGGTCTCTTGCTCTCTGATGGTCAAACCAGGGTGCAGCTGTCTTGGCCAGTTCCTTACCTTAGCTTGCCAGGCTCACTTCCTGTGAAACATCCCTGAGGTGAAGCCACATGGACCTGCCCCAACGCACCCCTGGGTGCTGAAGTAGTTGTGTGGAGACCCCTGCCAGTGATGAGATGCTTGCCTACATGTTCACTGATTTGGCTTTCCTCCTGCAGCCAGCATCATTGCGTGTTTTTTGTGAGATAGAGGAGGATTTTGTGTACTGGTGTTGGACATACAGGCTCATGTTGGACTTCTAGGCTTTGGAATCACTGGATTGGGATGCTTTTTTGATGTGCACTTATCCTTTATATAAAACTCTCTCTTATATGAAGTTTCTGTGGATTTTTTTCCTCTCATCTACCCAGATGAACACAGTTGATTCTTTGAAAAGATCATTAAAAATGACAAACTTAAAAAAAAATGACAAACTATTGATTGAAAACTGACCAATACAGCAAGATAAGAAGCACATGACTCAAGAAATGAGATGGGTAAATTTACATAATATCTGAAAGTAAAATGATCAAAATAGAATATCATGAAAAGTAACATTCCAACAAATTTGAAATCTTAGAAGAAATTGATAAATTTCTAGAAACACATTTCATATCTAAAGTAACACAAGCTAACTTAGAAAAACTGAATAGACTCCTAACAAAAGAAAAGATTAGAGACAATGAGAAAACTCTCAAAAACATTAAAAACAAAAACAAAACCCTGTTCCAGAAAGCATTGCTGGATAATTCTACCAAACATTCAGAGTTCAAACCAATACAAATCAATGATTTCAGAGCATGAAAAGGGAAGGGATCTCTCAAATTCAGTCTAAGAAGATAGAAAAAACCTTGACAATCAGGCACACACACAAAAAGAAAATTACAGATCAGTATCCCTCTATGAAAATAGACACATAAATTCTCAACGAAATTCTAGTCAATACAGTTCAGCAGCACATCATAAAAAGAATACATTGTACCAAGTGGAAGCCATGCCAAATATGCAAGAATGATTCAACATTAGAAATCCAATCCATTACATAGCTCACAGAAAAGAATTGTGATCATCTTAAGCTATACAGAAAAGACCACCGATGGCATACAATATGTATTCTTGATTTTGAAAAGGTCAATAAAAATTGGTCCAGAAGGGGAATTCCTCAACATGATAAAGGGTATTT
The DNA here is from genome assembly GCA_004026705.1 of Nesogale talazaci. Lineage (NCBI taxonomy): Eukaryota > Metazoa > Chordata > Mammalia > Afrosoricida > Tenrecidae > Nesogale > Nesogale talazaci. Next base: position 42,837 of record PVJH01001727.1, on the reverse strand, counting down.
ATAAAAAACTAAGAGCCAGCATCATTCTCAATGGGGAGAGACTGAAAGCATCCATCTTAAAAATGGGAAGCAGACAAGGTGGCATTTATCACATCTTTTATTCAATGTTGTCTTGGAAGTCTCTGTTAAAGCAATGGGCAAGAACATGAAATAAAGATCATTTAAATGCTATTGGCACATAGTACGGTTCTGCACATAGGAAATCCCAAAGACTTCAGGATAAAGTTACTGGAACTAGCAAAGGTGTGCAGCAAAGTAGTAGGATTCAAAATCAGCATACAAAAATAAGCTTCATTCTTTTATTTCAACAAATAGAACTTCAAAGAGGTAATTGGGAAAGCATAATATTTACAGTACCTCCCCCAAAGATAAAACGCCTATGCAAAGACAAGAAGCGAAGAGAAATCTTCAGGAAAAGCACACCATAATCATGGACTCTAAGAAGCGAACAAGGTGATTTACAGATATAATGCAATCCCAACCTGTATTCCAATCTCCCTCTCACTACTGTGGAGTCAATTCCCACTCACAGTTATCTAATAATATTTTTGAATAAAAGGGAAAAACTAACCATCCAACTTTACAGGGAAATGAAAGAGGCCTGGGTATAAGAAAAGCATTACTGAGAAGACCCAAACAGGACACCAAACACTATCTAACTTCAAGAGCTACTATGTAGCCACGATAGGCAAAACAGTCTGGTACTGGTGCCACCATAGATCCATAGAGCAATGAAACACATTTTTTTTTAAAGAGTAAGAGTTTTTTTGTTTGTTTGTTTTGGGGGGCATCACTGCCCTCTGGTGGTGAGAGTAGGAGGCCCAGCCTTGCTGTTGGATTTGAACCTCCAACCCAGTGGGCCGCAGTCCCGTGCACAACCACTACGCCCCCGGGACTCAGCCTGAAACACAATGTTTTTAGAAAAAGGTAATTCATAGAGACTCAAGCAGCTGGTAAAACATAACTTTTCATACTGACTAAAATTATGACAATCCCTTCCCTGAGGGGGCGGGGGAGGGTGGTGAGAGGTAAGGAAGAGGGAAACCCTGTTTGTTCACATGGTTTTTCAACAACCGAGAACTTCAAAGCACATCCTGAAGTCAAAAGAAAGAAAAGCCACATTACTGAAGCCACATAGGGAAATGAGAGAGATGCTTGATCATTATGCAGAAATCCCCAAAGGGAAACGCTGGAGTATAAACTCACCTGCCTTCAGGGACCAGGTTGACTGATGGACACACCAACTCTGGAAATAGACTACTGGCCTCTCCTGATAATAGTTTAGCCAATAGTGGGTGGGCCAGACATGTCTTCACCTCAAATCTGCCCCAGAAACCATTAGTGACTTCTGAGCATGAAGTTATGAAATTATGTAACTTCCACAAGAGCATGTACCTTCCCTACATTTTTGTCCTTTCAACCAGTTGTAATAGCTGCTGCGTCCATCCATTTCAGTGAGAGTCTTTCTGATTTCATTGAACTGCTACTTACCATGGTGTCCTCATCACGCCTCGTAACAGGTCTCAATTGCGTGAAATGAAGTCTTGCTCCATTGCTTACTTCTAAGGAGCATTCTGGCCCTACTTATTCCAAGATGGATTTGTCTTTTCTGGCAGTAAAACCTATGGGAGGAAAGCCTCCACTACCTTCATTTGCTAATGGGGCAAGACGGGGCAAAAAACAAGAAACAGTTGCAAAAATCTACTAAAAATCTGAACGTGAAATGGACAAAGCATGCGTCTAGGAAAATTTGAAGTCATAAAAATGAAATGGAACACATAAGTAGCAATATCTGAGACGAGTGAGAGCTGAACTGGACTAGTATTGGCCATTTTGGCCAATTGGCCAACCATATAGTTTAATATTAGGGGAAAGCAAGGAGCTTTGAAGACTGAGGTAAGCCTGACCCAAGTCATGGTATTCTTTTTATTTCTATGTATGAAAAGGCTTATCCAACTTTATTTTCACAATTGTAATTTAGGCCATAATATTTTTCAATGCCTTTATATGCAGGTGAAAGTTGGACATAAGATAAGGCAGACCGAAAGAAAAATGCATTTGAATCATGGTGCCAGAAAATAATATTGAAAGTCCTATGGATTGCAAAAAGAACAGATACATCTATCTTGCAGGAAGTACAGCTAGAGATAAGGAAGGTGAGACTTCGGTCTCACGTACTCTGGACGCGTTGCCAGGTGAGACCAGCCCCTGGAAAGTCCATCATCATGCTTGGTACAGTCAAGGGGCAGCGGGAAAGAGGGATTGACCCCATGGTTGCAACAGTGCACTCAAACATAACAACTACGACGATGGGGCAGAACCAGGCAGTGTCTGACTCTGAGCAGGAACCGACTCACCTCAATTAACCACAACGTAGCCAGTAATGACTAATGAATCTTTATTGCACGTTCAATCACTTTTGGACTGAAGATGCTTCAAATCCTTCATCATGGGTTTTTTTTTTTAATACGAGTTACATGAGTTGACATTCCTTGTTTCTTAGACTGCCTTAGTGACAGTCTAGTGGAATAAAAGAAACACATTGACTGCTTCACAGGCCAGACTTCTTGAGTGATCTGCCTGATGGATCTTGGTGACGATGTCCTCGGTACAGATGAGAGCGGTGAGCATTGCTCATGTGTGTGTGGCTGGCCTTGCTCGTTTGTCTGCTTGCTTCATCTGGTTTCAGGGGTAAGCAGATCCCTGGGCACTGCGGTAATGCATTTGACAGTGTCAGTTCAAGTTGCAATCGTGCAAGCTGCCACTAGAGAGCACGTGTGCTTTTCACATCAAGTACAAGTGCCCTGTGGATGAGAAGTATGCTAGGCTCTTCCCTAAAGCCGAAGAAAAAGCATTCTTGGTGGTTTTGTTACTTTAAGAAAATCAGGGGAGTTTTTTCTTAGCTGGAGTAATTTAAAGTAGAATTGGTAGTCTTTGTTTTCTCTTTTGGCATTTAAGGTTGAATTTGAAGAAGCTGTCTCAGATGACACACTTCTCAAGGCAGCTGTGGCATTTGTTGTATTGATAAGGAGTCCTGGTGGTGCAGTGGCTAAGGACTTGCTGCTAACAATCCCACTAACTGCCCCTTGGGAGAGAGATGAAGCTGCTTCATGCCCCTTTTCTATGTCTGAGGACAGGGTCTCGAGTTGGGGAGACCACCATCACTTGCTGAAATGGAACCTCTGACTTTTCTTGGCAACTGTTGGGTTTCAGGCACCATAATCCAGGGTAACCTGACATCCTTGATGGACTCTAAAGGTTCTGCCCATGCAGCCGTGGAGTAGAGATGTGGCAAGTAGCTTGGGAGTCCGGTCACCCTGTGGACTGAGCAAGTGGATGATTCAGGGCTCAGCCGTCACACTCCTGCTTGTCTCACTGATGGCTCCACTCCTCCTCACCTGGGCTCCCCTTTAAGCAAACCATCCACCAAACTTACACCTTGTGAGTTTCACATTTCTTGAGCTGCCAAGGCAGGCTGCAGTGATGATGTGTCAGACTAGATCCAGCCAGACACAGATACTTTGTTAGCTCGGAGTTAGAATTTTTGGTGTGAATTGTCATGCAGAAACACATCGTGTTCAGACCCTTGTGTGTCCTTTACTGGCCCCTCATGCTCTGTGTTTCACTTACAAAGATCACTTGATGCACTGGCTTGGGAAGACCTGGCTTCCTTATGAACTTGTACGTGCAGACTCGTCTTCTGGAGCCACACTTCTGCAGAGCAGAACTGCCCTATCTGGCTGCATCCGCTGAAATCTTTATAGGGACAGACCATTGGCTTTTTCTCACAAAGTGATGTGGGGGAATTGATGATATGTCGGGTCTCCTTTGCACTACGCTACCTGGTTTCAAAACCCAGGTCACCCAGAGTTAGCTGTGTGACCGCAAGCAGGCTGGAGTAGATTCTTTCAGTTTGTTTATTTGTGAAAGGAGGACTAAGAATGGAGACAATTTTATAGGGTGAGCTTGTTAGCAGCTGCCGTAAAACTGCTCTGTAACAAGCTAATCCCAAGCTCATGGCCTACTGCTCACCTATCTGTGGGTCAGATTGGGACCAGAATTTCCAAACTGGCTCAGCTGGGATGTTGCTGCTCCACCCTGCAGGTGAGGATGCTCCCAGGCCCCACATCCCCCTCGAGCCAGCAGACTAGCAGCAGGTGCTCCTCTCCTGATGACGGCACAGGCACATAAGGGGAAAGTGGAAGCACAGAAGGCCAATGAGCACCAAGGTCTGAAGCTCAGACAGTGTCATCCCTGCTTGTCCTGCTGACCGAGGCAAGTGACATGGCTCAAGTCAAAGGGCAGGGAGAGACAGACTGCCTGGGAGGAACTGCAAAGTCACACAGCAAAGCGAGTGGGAAAAGGGAATGATGGAGCCTCAAAGCACCTAGTAGTCATTTCCCACAGGGTTATTATGGGAAGGCAATCCATGAAGACGCTTTCATTCTGTACAGCGGGGTTTAGCACATAGTACACACTCGGCCCAGATTTGTTATGATCATGCTTCTTTTCTGAGTTCTTCTCAGTCTAAATCACAGATTCTCAAGCTTATTTGGCCAGCTGAGCCCTTTTCAGGGGACAAAATGGTTCAGCACACCCCTGGCATTGAAAGTTTTTGTACGATTCCTGATAATCCAGGATAAAGTGCAGCATTCCAGCGGCCCCCCCCAGGGGGCGACATTTTCCACTTTGGAAAGCACTAGTTTACAAACTTGCAAGAACGTTCATGAGCCTCTGGAGGCAGAATACCAAATCAAACTCACTGCAGCAAGGCTGTTCCAACTTGCCGTGACCCTAGGGGACAAGGCAGAACTGGACCTATGCGTTTCTCAGACTGTAACTCTTTACAGGAGCAGAAAGTGTAATATTCCACCTGGGAAGGGCCTGGTAGATTTGAACTGCCAACCTGCGGTTAGTAGCCCAACTTGCAACCACTTGGGGTCCTTTATAAGCTGTGGACATGCGTGTTTATAATCACTACCACCTGTACATGTTGCATGTCCTCCCAGCCCCTAACATGATGGTCATAGCAAAACCAGGGAGTCAGGAGAGCTTTGTCCTTGGCTGGTGGTCTGGTTGTTGTTATTAGTGGCCCCTGACTTCAGGTGGCAACAAAATGAAAAACTGCCTGTTCTCGAGCCAGCCCTTCATCAATTGCTCATCAGACCATTGCGACCCTTAGGGGGGGTTCCCCTTGCTGCCTGGAGGAGTGGATGAGGAGACCTTCTTTCTGAACCCTGCTTAGCTTAGAAGCGCTACTGGAACCTGATAGACATCATAACAACACCCAGACCTTCCCCATGGGCGCCTGTACGTGAGGTGCCTCCTGGAGGGTGAGAATCCTGCCGCTGAGCCCGAGCTGCAGACTGCTGAGTGCAGGGCGACTCCCTGCGCCCGAGGTACAGGAAAACGGGTTTGGGATTTCAGCCGAGTTTTCAGAGAACTCCAGGACCCTGCCTCCCACCATTTCAGGAATTCCTGAGCTGAAATAGCTGCTGTTGTCAGTGGCTTCCCAGTGGACTGTCCTATGTTTTCTCTTCCTCCACTTCCCTTCCACCCAGGCTGGCCCGAGAGGCCAAATACCTGCTTTTTAACCTGTCCTCATCTCCAAAACCAAACTTCTTTATGTGAGGAGAAAGACAAAGAAGAAGGCCCCGAGGGAGAGGGAGTCTTGTGGTGGCTGAGGCATTGGGTGCAGGCCTCAGAGCAGTTGTGCAGATGAGCCGGCTGGGCAGTGTTCCATTCTGTTGTGGCACCTGCTGAGGACTTGAACCCTTCTGGGCATTTTTAATTGCATTCTCTCATTTAACCAGCAGTTCTTTCACTAGCTTAACTGTAGAGGAAGGAATCCACACAGGTGAAGGAACTCTACTAGTCCATGGTATGTTGAGGTGACATGGTCAGCTCATACAGTGTCCTCTCAAACCTTTGGACAATAGCACTTCTCTCTCTCGCCTTCCCTAGATCTCTAAAATAAGATGCTTTTGATACCCTTAGCTCCATTCCCATTCATGTTTGACAATACTAATCATTTTAAGGCCTTGTTGTTAGTTGTGACATCTTAATATTTTCGATGTATTTATTCAAAGAATGTCTGCTAGATGTCAACACCGGCTGGGTCGGGTTCTGAGAAGCACGCGCGCGCACACACACACACACACACACACACACGCCAGACGCTCCCTGTCCTTCTTTGCAATAGCCTAGTGGAGGTGAAGCGGAAGCAAGGAATCCACAGATTTCTGCTTTATTTAGCTAAGTCCTCTCCAGAGGATAAGGTGCATTAGCCTCCGAGGATTTGGATGTGAATTCCGTTTCTAGACCTGGCCACGAGATAACAACCTTCCTCACTCTCTACTCCAATGGATCTCCCGTCAAGAGGGCTCAGGCTGGAGCTGCTTGCACACTGTGACTCCATGTGGACACACGGTGTGCTCCCGACAAGCACAGAGAAAACTTCCTGCTGCTGAGACACCTCCAGAAACTGAACAGTGGCCCCTGCGAGCTTCCCAGAGGGGCCAGAGCTGCCCTTTCCTGTTTGAAGTGCGACCTCTCTCTTGCCTCCCCCCACCCCTGGGAAGCTCCTTTGAACAGCCAGCGCCTGGCCTTGAAATGGCCCAGTCCTTGAAGACGCCGCTCTTAGGCGTCCAGGTGGGCAGCAGTCCTGTGATTTTCTGACCTTAGGGAGGAGGTATCTTACAAGCAAACTTGACTTCAAGCCCTCTCGCTCCTGCTGCGACCCTTCTGTTGTGTGATTTCAGCCGACTTTCTGGACCTCCCTGAGCCCCAGGCATCAGGAGTGCTGAACATAGATAGTGTATCTGGGTCTTTGGTTGCAAGCCACAGAAACTTGATTTGTTTACATTTAAGAGACTAACAGGTGCAGAGCTTTTGGAGAAAGATGAGCTTCAGCAAATGATTAGTGAGGCAGACTCAATAGAGACTGAGGGTCAAGCAGCGGTGGGGATTTATAAAGCGAGAACGAATAGACCATCTCATCAGATTGTCAAAGATCTTCCCCAGCCCCTCCTCTAACATCTCTATTCATACATCCAACTGCTGCATGACATCTCCACCTGGGTGAATAATAAGCATCTCACAGAGAATATTTACAAATACAACTCTTAATTGTCTTTCTGGACCCCAGCAGTCCCCATCTGAGTAAACACACCTGCCTTCAGAGCTACTCCAGCCCAAACACCTGGAGATGCGTTGGCTCGGATTCTCATGCCTGCCGCCCAACCACCAGCCAAACTGTTCGGTTGTCCCTTCAGTTTGAGTCCTGATTCTAACAATCTCTCACCTTGCCCACAGATCAAGAGAGGTCCAGTCTTCCTGGACCCCCGGGACAACCTGTCTTCTCTCCCACTTCAGTTCTTCCTCCTGCCCAGGTGGATTCCACACAAAGTAACCAGATTTGCTTCTCTGAACAACAAATCAAGGCGTGTCGATCCTCCTGGCTCACCTGAAACAACTTTCCATAATACTACAAATAAAATTCACTCTCTTGATCTGCAAGATACAACACTGGGAGGACGCTGACTACGTCTCCAAACACAGTCACGTTCTCCAGGTTCTTGCACACGGTAGCCTCAGTTACTGTTCTCTGGGGGTTTACCTGGCAGACACCTGACGTCATTCAGGCCTCTGACCAGTCAGTCTTCTAGATGGCAGTACTGCCTCCCATGTGAAATAGACCCCAGTCCTCTGTCCCCCGGACTCCCCCTTTCTATTCACAGAACCCTGTGCTGTCTGAGATGATATGTGAGGGCTTCTGCTCATTGTTTAATTGAATGTGAACTCCTCAAAGGCAGGCACTACATATATTTGGTGCATGGTTCAAGCTCATAATACACAATGAATAAATATCGCATAAATTCATAAATGTATTGGAAATGTTATCGGAGTCTCTGGTTCAGCCATTTTTTTTCCCATCCTCTCCCACAACACTCAAGTTCCAATTTTACAGGAAAGGCCTAATGGCTTAAGAAGGTTGTCTACCCATCCTCAGTCAGGGGAAGAGGGCTGAGATGCTTTGATTTGTTGTTACAATAAGCATGTTGTGACATGACATGCCCACAGCACTGGGCACCAAGAAACGGGTGGGGTCTCCTGAGGGCAAATTGGGAGCAGCTCTGCTCTCTGCTTTCAGGTTTCCCTGAGTCAGAATTCACTTGATGGCTGTGTTAGTTTGGGTAGACTAGAGAGGCAAACCCATCGACATGCATATGGATATAAGGAAACGGTTTACATATAAGAGTAATAGGACATTAAGAAAGCATCCCAACCCAGTCCAGTACAAAGTCACAGGTCCGACATTAGCTCATATGTCTGATACCAGTCAATAATGTCTCCTTCTGACTCACAAAGTTACAGGCCAGTGGGTGCAGAGTCCTTGTGCTGGCAGGGGTCCCCTCATGGCTCCTCACTTCCAGGACTCAGGGCCCATCAACAGCATCCAGTGGTGGTAGAAGCAACTCAGCACTGGCAGGGGTCTCCACATGGCTCCTCCAACTTCAGAGGTCTTTTCCATCAGGGCAAGGCCATGTGGCTTCTCTTCCAGCTCCTTTAGCAACTCAGACACTGCTATCTTGTCCTGTCTGTAGTTCGTTGTCTCTGAGACTCACTCCCAACAACTGGGGAGAGAGCTTCTCATCTCCACGAGGGAAATATCGTGAGCTTTCCCAGAAGTCTCAGGAGAAAGCCATGCCCACACGGAGGCCTCATTGGCTACTCAATGGCTATCTCCAGATAGACTAGACTAGACTCCAGGCTAGACTCCATCCCTAGATCTCAATCATGAAATTAACATAAGCACATGACCGCCACAATGGCAGTGAGTTCTTTGGGGTTTTTTGATAGGGCAGAGTAGAACTTCCCCAGCAGACTTCCAAAGCTGTAATCATTACAGATGCAGACTGTTTTCTCCTCCTGACAAGTGGGTTTGAACTGAAGACCTTTCAGTTAGCAGCTGAACACTTGCACCATCAAAAGAGTGGTGATCATATTCACCACACACATGCAGCTCTGTAGTTTGGCTTCACAAGATCCCCTCTCTCTATCCCTCTGCATTTACACGATGCCAGCAAGCTGGTGTTGGACAATCCAAAGGGAGTAAGTGGCACATGCCTCTTCTGGGCAGAAGCTGCTGCGGTCGAGTCATTCTTCCTGCCCCAGCTCAATCAGAGCTTCTCAGTGGCTCACCATAACTGTACTGCCTCCCAATACGAGTGTGTAAAGCAGAGTCCCCACCAGCAGAGGATGTAAGAATGGACGTCTGCTGCTGTCAGACCAATCAACTTGGGGGTGTTTCATTGGGGGTGAGCCGATCCCGACCCAAACACTGAGCGAGAGCACTTGTTTTCTTCCGTTCATTTGAGCTCAGAAGCCCCCCAGTAATAAGCATGGACTGAGAAGCAAGTTTCTTGGAATAAAGAGTGGAGGGCTTTTCCTGTACATTGTTAAAAAACCAGTCTTAGGAGCCTACCAGGTGAGCTGCTCCAAGGCTCCTCATTGCCACGCAGTCGGTTCCCTCTCAGTGTATCCCTCCAGGATAGATTCGGGTGCTCTCCAGGGTTCCAAAGGCTGCATTCCATATGGAAGTAGATTGTTAGCCTTTCCTCTCTCAGAGCGGCTGTCAGGATAGAACCATTGAGCTTTGGGTTAGTAGTCATGGCTTAACCACTGCGCCACCAGGGCTACCGCCCTGGCACTGAGGAAACAAAAGGAACAGGCTCGTCTTTCCCTTTCAGGGCCTTTCAGGCTGGCGAGACAGACATTGACTCCTCACACAGCGTGACTCCACAATTACAGTCTAAGGAGAACGCGCGTGGTTCTGAGAGGGTCTGACGGGGGGCTTGTTCACTTTGGTTACAGGGTTGTGTTGGGAAAGGAGTTCTCAAGGAAGTGATGTTCATGCTGAGAGCCAAAGAATTCATGTAGCTATTTTAGCCTCTAACCAGAACTACAGGAGCAAAAGAGTGGAAGTACTTGGTTGCTAACTAAAAAGTCAGCAGTACAAACCCTCCAGCCTCCCTGTGAGCAAAAAGACCAGGTGGTCTGATCTTGTAGTAATTGCAGTCTTGGAGACCTGATGGGGCAAGGCCATGAGTGTCATCACCTATAGTGATTGCAGTCTTGGAGACCTGATGGGACAAGGCCATGAATGTCATCACTGTAGTGATTGCAGTCTTGGAGACCTGATGGGGCAAGGCCATGAATGTCATCAGGCTTGTGAACCTGGTAGACTCTGTCATATAGGTTCACTATAAGTTGTCATATAGATATAGGGTCATTCAAGGGCATTGGGTATATGAGCTGGTTTTAGCTAGAGGGCACCTGATAAGAACCAAATATTCTTTCTGAAATTCTAAAATTTCCTTATGCCTTCAACTTATCCTAGACAGTCAGTAATAAGACAAATTTTGGTGGAAAGTCAAAGCATTGTCTGAACAATCCCCAAGGAAAGAAACAGGCAGCACCAGTAGAATTATCTAGACAATTATGGACCACCATCACTGTAACAGGTATATTTCTACCCTGTTTTCTTGCAACCAATCTACGTGGTAGTTTTTACACCATCCAGAAGAATATGCTTGCATGATTACCTATTGTAAGTGATCCTTGTTCTATGTAATGATCACTGGCTTTGTTGTAATCTGATGCTGCAGTTTTTTACATTCTACTTTGCCCACATTGATATCAAAGCAGGAAATTTAGTCCTTTGGCCTTCAGATAATGAATTAATTTCTTTAAAGAAATTAATTTGAGAGAGATGAATAATGATAATACTTCATGTTTGGTTACTGTATACACATTGTCTTCTTTAAGTCTTAAAACAACTTTTCAAGGTCAGTAGGACCAGCTGCATATCTTTCTTTATTGCAAATAAGAATATTAAGTCCTGATATTTTGAGAACTTCCCAAGGCCTAACTATGAGTCATACTTGGTTTTGTTTTGTTCTATGGCAAGTTAAACAAGGGAAAATATTTCAATTCTCCTCACTGTAGAGCAGGTTCAAGTGTACCTAAAATCTGACAGATGTAATTCACAGGCTTGGTACTTGTTCTCTCTGTCTCTACACTTTTCTGGGCCATATTACCCTCACATATAAGGAATGAAATGATAGTTGCCTTATGGGACTGGTATAAGCAATGAACAAAATAATATGTCCTGCATTCATGTGATCAGTTACTTTAACTTTATTTGAACCACCTTCTATATGAGATACTATGTAAATATAATGAATATAACTCAGAGTATACAAGTTTTTGCATTTATAGAACATTCAGACTAGAAGGTAACAGAGAAAATATCATACAGTTCACAAAATAGTATCTCCTCCTGACTAGCATCTTTTAATATATACCTACAAAGGTCCCCTGAGAAGATAATCAGAGAAGCTGGATTATATGAACACACATGAGGTATCAGGATTAGAGACAGACTTATTAACAACCTATAAGATTCAGGTTATACTACTTTGCTTGCTGAAAGTGAGGAAGTCTTGAAGCACTTACTGGGGGAGGGAGGGAGAAAATGAGGAGCTGATACCAAGGCTCAAGTAGAAAACAAATGTTTCGAGAATGATGAAGGCAACAATTGTGCTTGACACAATGGATAGATGTATGGATTGGAATAAGAGTTGTATGAGACCCTGATCAGATGATTATTTTTAAAAGTTCAAGGTTTCCAGACTTCAGTATGAATTTCAATTCAGGGCAAGAAAAACCAAAAATTCTCACAATTGGATCATCATTATAAGTGGAGAGAAGATTGCAGTTGTCAAGTCAAGGATTTCTGCTTATTTAGATCCATAATTAATGCTCACATAAGCAGCAGTCAGAAACCAAATGACACATTGCTTTGGGAAAAGCTGCTGCACACAACCTCTTTAGAATGTTGATAGCAGGGAGGTTGCTTTAAGGACTAAGGAGTGCCTGACCCAAGACATGGTGTTTTCAGTTGTCTCATATGTATGTGAGAGTTGAACATTGAATAAGGAAGACTGAAGAAGAATTGATGCATTTGAGTATGGTGATGGCAAAGAAAAATGAAAGTAGCACGAACTGTCAAAAGCACAAACAAATCTGTCTCACAAGAAGTATAATCAGAGTGCTCCTTAGAGGTAAACATGCCAAGGCTTTGTCTTACGGCCACATGTTAGGAGAGACCAGTCCTTGGAGAAGACAGCAAGCCTGGTAAAATGGAGGAGGAGTAAAAACGAGGAAGGCCCTGAAGGAAATGGTTTGGTACAATAGTTGCAACCATGGGCTGAAGCAAAGGAACCATTGTGAAGATGCCAAGTGGCTGGGCAGTGCTTTGTCTGCTGTGCAGTCTGTTGTGCATGGGAGCTGCTGTGGGTGGGAACTGACTCAGTGCCACCTAGCAACCACGGAGGGGGCAGCTGATTGTGCTTTTGGCGGCTCCCCACAAAGTCGACTTCCTGTAGAGATTTGCAGTCTCAGAAACCCAAAGTTCTCCTGTGCCCTACAGGATCACGGTGAGTCAGAATTGACTCAAGGGCAGTGAGTGTGCTTGACTTGTAGACATTGACTCTTCAGTTGCTTCAGTGATGAAATCTGTATATGATCTCAGAAGAAGCATTAGGTGGTAATATAAAGTTTATTATCACTACCTTATTATTTCTATCACCGCTCCTGTTCCTGAAAGTGTCCTTGTTAGAAATGGATGAGAAGATATCAACAGAGGGAGAAACTTACAATCTCACTGCAGTTATATCTGAAAAAACACTCCCACACTCTCATTTTATCATTTTCCTATTTCCTTACTTTTTCCATTGTCTGAAAGAGAATGATCATTGACCTATGAGTTAAAAGACACAAGTGATTAGGCTATGGAAATCTCCCCTAAGTGAGACAATGGAGTTTTGGATGAGTCCAGCTACTAGGTTCTTGGTGAAGGACCACAGGGCTCTTCATATTAATGGGAGAGTGTTAATGTGTAAAAACATTTGGGTGGGCCTCAGGGAGGCTTATCAAGTATGTACCACAGACTTTGCCGCTTAAAGTCAACCCAGTGTCAAATTACGGTAGTGTTTATAAAATAAATAGATAAGTGTCTTACAAGAATTTAGAAAAAGAAGACCATCTAGAAAAGTAGCCTCATTGTTTCTTCACACACACACACACACACACACACACAAATAGTCCAGGTCAAATTAGACCAAAGACACTTTAAATAATGTATCTTGATTTAAGAAAGGTAGCAGTGGTCCTTTTAAGCGACATGGAGAACATTAAGTTCCAAGAGAATAGAATCAATGAGTTTTTAATTTGTTGGACTGTCTAGCATGCAATTATGCATTAACCTCAACTGATGGAGCCCTGGCAGCATAATGGTTACACCCCAGGCTGTGTATTAAGCCCAGTTGTCTACAGTAACAAATCCAGTGACACTCATCAATGAATAAGAAAGAGCTTCATATCAAGAAGTAGTTACATATCACAAATGCATCCCAGTCAAATCCAGCTCAAGTCCAGGATCTGATGCTAATTCATACGTTCCTCTTCAGGCTCAGGTAGATACAGGTCAGTGATGCAGGAAGGTGATCAGGAAGCGCGAAGGTCACAGGCCAGTGGGTGCAGAGTCTCATGGATACAAGGTTGGCAGGAAAATGGCAGGGTGCCAGGAGACCTCAGCATCCAGCAATCCACATGGAGCTGCCCTTGAAAGAAACAGTAGCCCCACATGCAGGAAAGGGAGGGTGAGAGAGAGAGAGAGAGGTTCCCCATATCTCCTAATAAGAAGGCCATAACCCCCACATCATCAGACTGACCTGATTGCCATGCTAGATTCCACCCCTGCACTTTCATTCATATTCAAGTTGACATGAAATCTGTCACAGGCTGCTAAATAAAAGGTCAGCAGTTCAATCCCATCAGCCACTCCCAGGGAGAAAAACTTGACTTTCTACTCCTGTAAAATTATAATCTCAGAAACCCACAGGGGCAGTTCTACTCTGGCCTGTAGGGTAAATATGAGTCAAAATTGACTCTAGAGGTTTGACTTTTGGGTTTGGTTTTTTCCCCCGTTTCTAATGCAGATGGACTCTGTCCTTGGTGCTGATCACACTCTGCTGTGAATTGTATTAAAACTTTCAGAAGGATCCCTAAACATTTGGAGGGAATCTAGGGAAAATAAAAGTACTTGAACCTACCACTGGAGATAATGATTCACTGCCATGGGGCCCAGGGTTCTCTATCTTAATGGTATTACACTCATAAAGTTACTAAATAACATTAATTTGAAAGATCAATGACTACATTGGGTGGCTGAATCACAATCTCAAAGGACCTAAATAGGCTCAAACAAGAGCCAAGCTTTGTTAAGTAACATTTTAAATAGTGATGACTGTAAAGGGTGTACTTGGGAGAGTGTGAAAACTATCTGCACAAGTACCCACAGGAAGATGGTTATCTTGGAATAACCAGTGATTACAGGAAATATTGAGATATTAGCTGCATGCAAAGAGCACATGCACCAGCAGAGGGCTGTGGCTTCCTGCACAGTGAGTGGGAGCTGTGATAGGCTATCCACCCAAGAAGTATCAGACAACGGTAGAATTTATCACTCACTACACAGATTCCACCAAATGGCACCGTACTTTTGAGGGCTGTGTTCAATGTTTAGAATGTCACAGAAGGCTAGAATTTAGCGTTTAACGCAATCTACAAAGCCACTCACACCAGGGCTATTTTGCCTGGCTTCTATGATTCCCTAAGGTTGTAGGGAGGGTCTTCGTGACTGAGTGTTGGTGGGAGATGTTGGGGGCAGGGGCAAGTAGGTGGCACTGGGCACTCCCACGTGAGCAGCTCTGCTGTCATCTGGTTAACATGTTAAATGCCAACATAGAGAAGCCTCTTGGAATTAATTTATTTGATGGATTAAAATTTAACATGTGAAAATAAAGCTTCAGAATTGATTAGTATGCCAGTCTTGTTGGTCCATGTGTTACAGAGTAGACTTGCTCCATAGGGCTGGAGTCTTTATGGAAACTGATTCCTGGGCTTCCTTTCTTAACTCCACCAGGCAATTCAAATGTCGAAAGGCTAGCTGTCCAGCATGAACTGCTCACTCAATCCAGGAGCTTGCCAGTTAGAATCATCCAACAGCAATGTGTTGTTGGTTTCATTTGTTTGGGGGCATTAATTTATGTCACTCTTACAATTTGCTCTATGAAAATAAACTAGTGTTTCTTTCTGCAAAAAAAAAAAATCCTGAAAGAAAAAGTACATATATTCAATTATATTTTCATTAATTTGAGGGAAACCCATTACCTTGGACAAAAGATGTATGCTGGTCCAAAGGATATCTATAAGGAGACTTTACAAAATTCATGAAAAAATTCAGTTAGGAGATAATGAAACTTTCCGATCAACTGTTTGTGTGTGTGTGTCTCAGACAGACAGACAGACGGACAGACAGAAGCATCCCTTTATTAAACTTTCTACTCAGCGAGAGCAAGGCAAGCCTGTTACCCCTCAGTGTGAGAGGTCAATTAGTAGCAACACACCTCATATTCTGATTATTTCTCACACAAGCATGGTAAACAAATGCTCTGTGGGAAGCTTTTGAATTTCTATTTCCTGATTTCCTTTTTTGCAGCAATAGTTCTTTGCTATGTAAAATGACGCAGAATATTGTCTGTACAACTCATAATATTTGCATTTAGTAATTATAGCAATAAAAGATTGAGAAGACTGAATTATACTGACTTCACTTAATTTTCTGGAAAACAATCTGAATTAGCTTTACTTCTGGTGCTCATTAACTCATATGTAATCTCTGATTAGGTATTGAATTGAAATAGGATCTAAATATTTTTCAAGGCATTCTTAAGGTGTTTTCTTACAGGTTTCTTCTCCTCCTAACATGCTAATTTTCTGGAGCAGAGTGGGGAAGAGGACTATGGAGGGGCTTAGATAACTTAGAGACTCTGCATCACTCTTGTTATGATAGAAAGGTTCTATGCTGGCACAATGGTGAAATCTCGTGAGCACAAACCAGAGGTCAGTGGTTAGGATCCATCAGTAGCTCTGTTGGAGAGAAAGGTGGCAGTCTTCCTCTAAAAACCCCAAGTACTCACGACCATCAAGTCTAACCCTGTGGTCAGTTCCACTCTGGCCCAGCAGGCCATTATGAATCAAAACCAACTTAATGGCACACACAACATTAGCCCAGGACTAGAAGGGAGTGACTTCGCTGTATACCCACCCGCCCACACAAATGAACTGGAGTTGATTCTGACTTCCTAGTGGTGCTAGAGGACAGTGTAAAACTGTCCATTGAGACTGTAAAGAGAAAACTTCACTTTTCTCCCATTTCACTATACTATGAAAAGAAAGTGTATAATCCAAATAGAAAGACCACTTTCTGAAGCCATCTGGATCACAGTTCCTGTTAAAGTGTGTGAATTTTGGAGAGAATAATGTTACCTGAAAATTAACTTTTTGCCACAGAGGGAGGGTTTGTTGGGTGTTCTACATACCATTTGCTCCTAATAGAACACAAATAAATATAAGACAGTTTCTTCTTGATGGCAACTTCTCAGTTAAGTTTAGGAAACAGGAGAGGTATCTATTTGAAACATGCTTAGATAGTGGGATACAATAATGTACCTCCATGTGCTAACATGAATGATGTGAAGTATGAAAGATAACACTGTATTTTGTATGTACAATCACGTTCAATCCTTAAAGCATGCTATTTTGAAAGTAAAAACACGAAGGCACAGAGGGGTAAGTCCTGCAGGCAAGGAGGCAGTAGACAGAGTGTGATTTCAATGAGTTCCTGAATGCTCACGCCACCAAGGCAATCCTGACTCGTGACAGTCCTACAGAACAGAGTAAAACTGCTCCTTTGGTTTCCCAACACAGTAAATCTTTCTGAGAACATGCAGTCTCATGTTCTCCTGTTGATGAATTTGAACCTTACACCTTGTGGCTAACAGTCCCAGGCTTATCCCACAGCACCAGCAGGGCTCCTTGAATTACTGAATAGTAACTCAAGTATTGACTCACAGTGTCTGGCATGGAGAGTGCTTCATAAACACTTGACAGCAGACCTAGGAGTGGCAATCGCAGGAGTCTAAGCTGGTGTCCACGCCACTGTCTGAGACAGCAACTTTATGAGCAACTCACTATCCTAGCCTTTCAATTTCAATTTGGGAACAAGCACCACAGAAGGTAAAGGACTTGTCTGAGGAGCGTTTTGGTAAGAAAGTGGAATTTGAACTTACATTACTTTTACAGCCTCTCCAGTTGTGGTTATCTTTCAATGAGCCAATAGATTCGTTGGAACATTTCTGAGAGAGAGAAAGGAGTGGTATTCCAAAGTAAATGTTTCTATAGTGCTCAGGAGAGATTGAGTAGTAGGACTTGAAGATGAGGACATTTTTGGAGACTTGCACATAAATCTAAGTGTGATTGAATTATTGCAGCGAAAAATAAGAGTTGGTTTAAGTACCAAAGGACTTTTTGAAAAGAAGGCTATATATCAGAGGTATTTAAAAAGAATTTCTAGGATTCATCGATGGGTTAGAGATCATGATGCAAAAAGGTGCTGGACCCAAAGCAGTTGCAAGTTTGAACACAGTTTATTTTACTCACTTGGTATCCACATTGCTTAATGCAGTGTCTGGTTCTCAGCAGTCTCTGTGACAGCTCATGTCAAAAACTAATGAATGAATGAGGCCAAATACGGACTTTACACCTGCCCTGCTTGCATTGAAGCAAAGAGAGGGCCTAATAAAAGTGCTGGCCTGAAGGAAAGAGGAATATGCTTTTCATACACTGAGTCTGAGATGAGAAGATTGAAGTCACCAAGATTTGAATGATTTAGGTTATGAGGTAGTTTAGGTTCAGAGATAGTCACTTCAGAACCACTGGTTTAAGAGACTATGGTTAAACCCATGCCCTCAAATTGGGTCACACCCCACAGGACAGAGCAGAACTGCTCCATAGAATTTCAAAGGCTATCAATATTCATGGAAGCTGCCTGGCTGGTGAGCTTAAACTGTCAATCTTTTATTAGCAGTTTTATGCTTACCTCACCAGGGCTGCATCGAGATGATGATTGTATTAGTTAAAGGGACATGTTTTCTTAAGGAAAGGGCAAATAGAGAAGACCAGAAGAATGTGTCTGGCTACGAAAGGAACAGAAATAGAAGAGGGAACCAGGAAGAAATAATAATGAGAATCTCTATGGAATGTCAAATAGGTCCTGGTAATGAAAAAGAAAGCATACTTCCTAAAGTTGGTGGCAGTAAGATTGTCAAGTATTGCAGGCTGGAGAAATTATCTTTAAACCTAGCCATAAAATATTACTGACAATTTTGGAGAGTTGTCTAATTTGTAGAGTGTAGCTTCAAGTTAAGTTACAAAAATGTAATGAGATTACTGTGGTGAGAAAATGAAAACCATCTGTGTCAGGCAGTGTTCTCTTAGAGAAATAAAAATCAGGACACTAGTCATTCTTTTTATATATTTATATAGAGAGAAGGGTATATATGATAAGAAAGAAACAGTTAACGATCTATAAAGCAGTCAGTACAGATTGCTCGGTGCAACTCACTAGCGTGAGGCAACTAGAAGGCTGGCAGTCCTTCAAGTCTTGAGGGCCACTGAGTAGTCCTCTGTAGAGCAATTCAGGCTATCTGGTCACAGGCAGCAAACAGCAGAGCAGGTCGCCAACAGTCAGCCAGAGGACAGTGTCCAACAGTCCCCAGCCCGAGAGATGTATATCCCAGGAGTGTGGCGAAGTAGGGCTTGAAGGATCCTCAACTCACAGCAACACAGTCCACTATTAGGTGTCCCACAGGTAGTGTTGCTTGGAAGTCGTGGCACAGGAGGAACAAGGCAGCCCTCTGGTCCAAAGATTCGGAAGCAAGAGAGAGGGCGGGACTCACCAAGCCCTTCCTATCTCTGCCCTTCAATTCATCCCATGTGTTCATTGACCATGCCGTCACAACAGACCCACCAATCTCCTGTGGCCATGTTGGCATAACAAACCTACCCATCACACCATCTGTTGATAGATGCCAACCAGGAAAGGAGTTGAGGCAGAGGGTTCCTTAGCAATGAAAAGAAAGTCTTATTTGAAGATGCTGTTATTTTCAGGATTAAAAATAAATAAATCACCCATGTTTGTGTATGTTTGTGAATCATTTATATAACAATAATTATGGTGCATGTAATTATAATGCTCCATATGTATTTTTATTGCATTATATAAACCTCCTGTCAATGAGTGGATTCCAAGTCATATTGACCCTATAGAATTGAGGAGCTGGATTATATGAAGAAGAATTTAGCATCAAGATTAGAAGAAGACTACAGTGTATAGCCATGCACACATGTAAATATATAAGCATATAAATAGGAATATAGGTCTATGCACATATCTTTAAATGGTAAGTATTAAGGAAGCAGATGGGTATTGGGTCTCTGCTGAAGTACTCCCTCAATGAAAGAACACTTTGCTCAAATAACCGGACATTCTGTGATGCTCACCTTCCCGATGTGATCACTAAACTCATAATAGATGCATAAATGAATGTAAAAAAAGTGGGTGGTGCCTGGCTACTAAATGATATATCATCTGGATATCATTTTTATTATATTAAAATCTTGAAGCTAAACAAGCAACTATCTAGCAAAGAAGCAACAAGCCCACATGGAAGATCAACACCAGCATGAGGTGTTGGTGGGATCGGGCATCAGCAGACCCAAAGCAAACAAATATATTGATGCAAATGATGGAAGTCATAGAGGAGATCCAAAGCCCATCAGTAGACCCTCATAGAAGGGTCACAATGAAGGAAGGAGTCAGCCAGGGTGCAGCAGAGCACTGATGGAATGCACAACATTCCTCTAGCTCTATAATCCCCCACCCCCACTATCATGAGCCCAATTCTATCTTAAAAATTCAGCTAGACCACAACATGTATGCTGGTACAGATAAGAGCTCTTCACACATGGAATCCAGGACAGATAAACCCCTCAAGAACAACAGTGGGAGTGGTGATGCCATGAGGATAGGTGGAGAAGGGGGAGAAATGGGAGCCAACTACAATAATCCGTGCATGACATCCACCATCACCACTACCATGGGGATAAACAACAGAAACAAAGGGAGATAGTGGATGGTGTAGAGTATGAAAATAATAAATTATAATTTATCAGGGGTCCTTGAGCGTGGGAGGGGAGGGTAGGGAGTGAAAGAAGAGGAACTAATACCAAGGGCTCAAGCAGAAAGAAAATGTTTTCAAAATGATGATGGCAATATATGTCCAAATGTTTTTGATACAAATGATGAAAAGATTGCTATAAGAACTATAAGAGCTCCCAACAAAATAAGCTATTAATACATTAAAAAGAATGGAGGGCTTATTAACAACTGGCAATATGCAGAAGACACAATTTTGCTTGTTGAGAGGAGGAGGACTTGAAGCCCTTGCTGATGGAGATCCAGAGTTGTGGCTTTCTGTATGAATTGCAACTTTGGTGTGAAGAAAACAAAAATCCTCACAACTGGACTAGTAGACAGCATCCTGACAATCAGAGACTAGATTGAAGTTGTCAATAATTCTGTTTTGCTTAGATCCACAATGAATGCTAGTGGAAACAATAGTCCAGAGATTAAAGGATGCATTGCACTGGGGAATTTTCTGCAGAAGACCTTCGTAAAGTGTTGAAAAGAAGGAAGTCATTTAGTGCACTGAGGCAGGCCTGGTGTAAGCCCCAGGTCTTTCAATGGCCTCATATGTATGTGAACATTGGACATCGAAGGGAGACCAAAGAAGAATCAATGCTTTTGAATTTTAGTGCTGCCAAAAAAATACTTATAGTATAATGGACTGCCAAAAAAACAAACAAATCTGTCTTGGAAGAAGTACAGCCAGAAGCAAGGATGGTGAGATTTTGTCACATGTACTTTGGACATGTTATCAGGAGACACGAGTCCCCAAAAAGGGCATCATGCTTGCTAGAGGGCCTGTCAGAAAGAGGAAGACCCTTGATGAACCAAAGCAGCAGCTTTAATAGTGGACTCACACAGAACCGCTGTGGAGTTAGCCTGTGGGCAATGGTGTCTCGTTCTGTTGTGCATAGGGTGCTAAGAATCTGAACCACTGGGATAGCACCCAACAACAACAACCTAGAGGGATGTTGTTTCCAAGTTAAAAAAGAGGGATGTTGTTTCCAAGCCCTCTCATGTTGTGTGTCAGTCCGGGTAGACTAGAGAAACAAATTCATAGGCACGCATATGGATATAAGGGAATGGTTTATATACAACAGGAATGGAACATTGAGAAAGCATCCCAACCCAGACCAGTTCAAAGTCATAAGTCCGATATTAGCCCATATGCCCAATACCAGTCTATAAAGTCTCCTTCTGACTCATGAAGTCACAGGCCAGTGGGTGCCGAATCCTGGCGCTGCCAGGGGTCTCCCTATGGGTCCTCATTTCCAGGGTTCAAGGTCAATCAACAGCATCCAGTGGTGGTAGAAACATCTCAGCACTGGCAGGGCTCTCCACGTGGCTTCTCCAGCTTCACAGGTCTGGTTCCATCAGGGTAAGGCCTTGTGGCTTCTCCTCTAGCTCCTCGGATGCTGCCATCTTTGTCCTGTCAGTTGAGCAACCTCCAACCACAGGGAAAATGGTCTTTCATCTCCACGAGGGAAATATTGTGAGATTTCCCAGGAGTCTCAAGAGAAAGCCATGCCCACACAGAGGCCTCCTTGGCTACTCAATGACTATTTCCAGATTAACAGACTAGACTCCACCCCTACATCTCAATCATGAAATTGACATAGGTACATGGGCGCCACATGTTGTTATTTTTTATTTGATAAGAAGTAGGATAATCAGCCATCGCTTAATGCCATGTTTTGTTTTTTATTTGCATTTGTAGACTCTATTCCTGGTTTCTTATCACTGTATAAAATTCTGGTTGATTTCATTCAGAACTGATTTGATCTAGAAAAAACTAAGTAGAATTTCCTTCCCCTCCTGTGCAATCCAAATATTTAGAAACCAGAGCCTTTCTGAATTTCTTTTCATTTCCTATTTAGCTTCTTATTTACTGTGAGTAGAGTAAAGGTTTCCATCCAACAATTCATACACATTTTGTTTCATGCCATTGGTTAAAATCTCCCTTGTATTATCATTTATTCCACTTCCTCTCTTTTTAATTCCTGCAGCCCATCACCCTTCTCTTCTAACCCTCCTAAACTTTTTCTTGAGACTCATACTGCCCTTTCAACCTCAAATTCTTATTCCAAAGTATATTGACCATACAAGAGCTATTAATCCCCTCACAGACCTGCCCATTGTTTGACCTTTCTTCCTCAGAAATCATTTTGTAATGAGGGTCTTGGATGAGCCTGTTTGAGTTGATCCATTGGCTTTCAGTCAAAAAGACATTGGTGTGATTTTGTCCTTATGAATTACCCACATACTTTCTTGTTTTCCAAAGTTCAGATAACCAACAAATGGCCAGATGGATGAAGGAGGTGTGCATATGCATGATGCGTTTGTATATATCCATATGAAATGGATGGATTAATTCCCCCTTATCCTCCAAAAGCTTCCCTGGAGGAGGCAGTGCTCTATCCAATGAAGATGATGCCCCCAAATCTAGCCAAGATAGGAGCAATGGTATTTTAAAATACTTAGCAAGGCTTCATTTAGAAAAGCAGACCCTTGAGAATATTCTGAAAGGATCAATTCTGCTTCTACCTGAGATTTATTTAATCCTTTGGTCTTTCTTTAAGTTTTGAGGGTTTTTTTCTTTTAAAGAAAACAAACATATTGACAAGCTGTCTGTCTCCCTGCACAGAATCTATTTGATGCTTTTTAAAAAAATAAAACTCTATAATATCCCTCTTTAGAGGGTTGAAGAACAGAATCTATGCTTATCCAAAAATTATAGTGAAACATACCGATGGAAATTTCACACTGTGGTGTTCAAAATGGGCCACATCCCACATAGTCTTTTGTATGTGAATTGTGAGCCTATCCGAACACTTCTGGGCTATACAGAAAATCTCAAGTTGGGACTCATAGCGTTTTGGGGGCTTCAAAATAAGCATATCTTTGACTCCACATCAAATTAGAGATCGTTTAGATATTATTTAGGCTTACTTTCTATTTCATAGTATTAGATTGAGCTTTAAGTTTGTGAGTGGGAACATTGTAAAAAATTAGAGTGTTGAGTTGTAAAAAGACTATAATTACAGTGTATTCAGAGGCACAAAAATATTATCTAAACCCCATTGTTCGTGCTCACTTCAGCAGCACATATACTAAGCCCCATTGTTCAATTAGAAATTATATAATATCATGTCAGTATATGAGTAAAGTAGCTTAGGCTCCAAATCTTCAAGGTCTCAGAATTTTGGTTATATTTATCTTCATTTTTATTATGTAGCTCTTACATGCCATTGAGCCAGCTTTGACCCATAGCAATACTATGGACAACAGAATGAAACCCTCTTCAGTCCTGCACCATTCTCACAGCCGGTCCTATGCCCGAGCCCACTGATGCAGTCACTGTGTTAATCCATGCCATTTGACTTTGTCTTCTACAGCTGCCCTTTGAAAGTTTCTGTTCAGCTCCTTGACTTCCTCCTCTCTTTCACTTACTTTAGGTAATCTCCACTTAAGAGCAAGCTTTAGAGCCTCTTCTGACATGCTCTTTGATCTTTTCCTTTCTGTCTTTTTAACAATTTTTGACTTTTCTAATGAATGCTGGTCTCGATGTCCTCCTACAGCTCATTAGATTTTCTGTCATCTCTGTTCAATGCATTAAATTTATTCTGGAGATGTTCTCAAAATTTAGGTGGGATAGACTCAAGGTCATATTTTGGCTCCTGTGGACTTGTATAAATTTTCTTCAGCTTTATCATGAACATCCATATAAGCAGTTGATGGTGTGTTCCACAGTCGGCTCCTGGTCAGGTTTTAGCTGCTGATATTGAACTTCTCCATCATGTATTCCCACAGATATGGTCAATTGTATATTTGTGTACTTTACCTGGGGAAGTCTATCTATGTTGTTTTGTTGAAAAAAGTCCTTTGCTGTCATTGGTTTTGCAAAATTCTGTAATGTGATTTCCAGCTTCATCAAGTCCAATTTTCCAACTACTGTTCCTTCCTCTTTGTTTCCCACTTTTACATTCCAATCACCAATATTTTCCAATGCATCTTGATTGCATGTTTGATCAACATCTGACTGAAGTCATTAGAATTCTTCAACTTCATCACTAGCTATGTGGTTGATGCATAACATTGAATAATAATTGTATTAATTGATTACTTTAAAGCTGAATTGATGTTACCCAGTCACAGATAGCATTGTATTTAATGATGATTTTTAACAACATCCCTTTTGAAAAGGAGTGCCACACCATTCTTCTTGATTGTGTTATCCCAGGTCCCTAGCATAGTAAATCATATGATTTTCTGATTCAAACTGGCCAATATCACTATATTTCAGCTCTCTAAAGTCCAGAGTGTCAATCTTCTTGGGTTCTATTTCCTTTTTGACCACTTCTAGTTTTCCTAATTTCATACTTTGACCCTTTCAAATTCTATTGACCAGATTTTTGCAGCAGTTTCTCATTACACTGAATTATGTCCCATCAACAAATGAAGTCCCTGAAGACTCTTCTCACAAAAGCTTTACCAGACTTGTATCACTACAGATGACTTCCCTTCAAGAAATCAGCTCCTCTTCAGTCACATTTTTCGATGGACCTGAAGGCCCATCTGCAGGCAGTATCTCAGACAGTGTTTTCTTTCCTTTGTATAGAGGTTCAGTATTTGAATGTCTGTGCAGTATTTCATGCTTCAAAGCTATGAATAAGGTTGTTATCAGCTTCTTCCTTCAAAGTGAGGACCCAAGCCCTTCTTGGTTGTCTCTTCTTACCCTGGAAGCTCCACTGAATCCTGTTCACCACTGTTAGTCACTTTCTGGAACCTTGGTGACTTCCGTGTTGTGAAATAGAAGATAAGTGTGTGAAAATAGAAGAAGCTAGTGCTGGTTTTGCTGATGTCTCGGGCTTATGGTTTGATTTTAGTCTATGCAGGCTCCCTGAAATATACTCACTCAGGTGATGTCACCTGGTTCCACATTTAGATATGTTATCTACATGTCAGTGTGTCAAAAACAACTGCTCTGAGCTGGGACCTCTCTTTTAGCTCTAGGTTTCTGCCAACTATACTCTGCCAGACATGTCCATTTGGGTAACTAAAGAGCACTAGAAATTAAGAAAGAAAGAACTCTTGATTTCTACCTAAAACCTTCTCCAGTGTTCTTCACCTACCAACAATTGCCTCACTAAATAAACGCAAGAGCCAGGAGTCATCAGGGATTTGGGGCATATTGCTTCACCTCGCAAATACCTCAACAAAGGTTTTCAAGACCACTTTTCTGACGTATCTTTAATACATCTTCTTCTCTGTCTTTACTATTCACATCCTAGTCTCAGTCATCTTCTCTTGAGGATTCCTTCAATGGTCTTCCAGCTTGCTCCTAAATCCACTCCCTACACGGTTGCAAGAGTGATGTTATAGTCTTAATCAATTCATACCACTCCTTTAGCAAACCCTCTTTTCTTTGGGATAAAATACAAAATTCACTTAATATGGCCTACAAGATCTATGTGAAATGAATACATATCCATTTCACTAGCTCATTTTATCATTATCTTCCTCACCCTGAGAATCTTTGTTATCTATATCCCTTGATCACAGTCCTGGAAGTCCTGTGGAGCTGTTCTGATCTTTGCACATGAATTGGAATCTACACAACTCCGAAAGCCAAGGCAACATAGAAGCAAAACTCCTTCCTACCCACCCCATTGCCTTTGTGCTTGATGATTTTTCAGCCTAGAACTTCTCTTCCCATCCCAATCTGCAGTCTCCAGATCTTTATACAATTGGCTTATTAGATGGATCTTTTATGATTGTTTTATCACCTTCATTCTTCCCTCCTCCTTTGACTTTGAACCCTCAAACCTTTAATTCATGGCACTAATTACTGTTGGAAAATATTTAGTATTTATTGATGCCCTCCTCTATCATGTAAACTTTACAAAAACAAGAACAAAACCTATGGAATTCACATTATATTTACAGCCCCTAAAGCATCTCTTGGGACATTATGAATACTTAAATTAAGTGTTACAATAGTTTTGTGTTCTCATCATTTTTTTGATGAAAATATGCTGTGGTAGGGTTCTTTAGAGAAACAAAACCAGGAGAGAGAGAGAGAGAGAGAGAGAGAGAGAGAGAGAGAGAGAGAGAGAGAGATCTAACTTAAGAAATAAATAGCTTAGGGTTAGGATTAGAAAAAAAAGAAAAAGAAAAAAAGAAGAAATAAACAGTTAACTAAACTATAAAGCAATATGAATGGCTTGATACAACTCACTTGCGTGAAACAGCTAATATACTGGCAGTCCTTCGGGTCTTGAGGGCCACTGCATAGTCCTCTGTAGAGCAATTCAGGCTATCTGGCCACAGGCAGCAAACAGCAAGGCAGGTCACCAACAGTCAGCCAGATGACAGGGTCCAACAGTCCCCAGCTCAAAGAATGTATATTACAGTAGCATAGTGAAGCAGGGCTTAGGGGAACCTCAACTCACAGTGACACAGTTCACGGATTAGGTGTCTCACGGATAATGTAGCTTGCAATTTGAGGCACAAGACAAATAAGGCAGCCTGGTTCAAAGATCCAAGAGCAAGAGAGAGAAAGGCGAGGCTTGTCAAGCCATTTATATCTCCGCCCTCCAATTACTCTCACAGGTGTTCATTGGCCATGTTGTCACAACAATCCTACATATCTTCATTAGCCATGTTTGCACAACAAACCTACCTATTGCATATGTCTTAGGTTAATTTCTCTCATTAATAGAGTTGTACATTGTACATCAAACGGTTTGAAGAGAATATGTTAACTGCATAGAAGTTGAGATAATAGCTTCATTTAAAAATTATCAACACAAAGGTTATAGGACTTCAGATGCTGTCTAGCCAGGATGGCATTTATGAGACACATCTGTTCCCTAATGAATTAAACATTTACTTAACAAATGGCATAAAAATAAATATTCAATTTACTTAAAATATTTTATATCATAATATCTCGTTGGGATATGACATTTCATTGGCAGTATGGTAGCCAGTGTGTCTCACATCTACTGAGACTGACACACAATGCAGGTTGTGATTCTAGGTTGCTTCTTTGTTAGAAATCGCTTCCAGGGAAGGAAAGAAGTTTTGTTTTATATTTATAATTATCAAGCTTAAGTGAAACTGGCAGTCTGGAAACATACAATGAAATAGCTTCAGGACAATGGCGAGTTTCAGTAAGGTAAGGCCAACCTGTCACCTTAAATGAAATCACTTACTTTTGAGTTAAAGGTCTTTTTTTCTTCTTCTTGTTTGAGGGTACTATAAAATAAGTGTACAATTTTTACTAAGAATCAAACACCAAGGAGGAAGCAAACCAACCAAAATACATTTTAGAAACTTATAAAAACCTCTTTCAAGAGGACAAAATGCTCTAGAAAACTGGAATCTGTGTTATTAAACAAAACATTAATTACATGGTTTTACACTGAGTGGAACACTGTAGAACTATTATACAGACTGTCTTGGTTTTTTTAAGTATTATTTTTTTCTTTCTACCAAACTGAATCTTTAAAAAGAAATAAGTATAAATGAAATTAGCAGAACACAGGAAGCTTGAACTGTCTGAATAAATGGTTGCAAGATATTTCTACATTGTAGGCATTAAACAAATACACTTGACTAAGAAATCTCACTTATATTGACACAGAAGGTAAAGAATAAAAATGTTCAAGATGTGATTTTTTAGGGTTGACCTATGATTCCATATTTCATTTTTGTAAGAGCATAAGCTCAAACACTGTAGGAGGAAAAATTGGATAGAATAGTAGAATTATATTCAACCAACAGTAAGTCCAGATAAACTTCGATATAAATTTCAGCAACCTAACATATTAGTATTATAAATGGAGAGATAGTTATAGTTCATTCAACACAGGTGATTTTTTAATCCCTGAATTCACAGTACAAATGACCCGGAATCATGCCATGATAAAGATATTTCCTTTCAAAATCTCTTTTTAAAACTCTTTAGTAAGAAAACATGCAAGCGTGAATCAAAAAATGTGAACAAGATAGAAGACCAAACCACCATTTATGGATCACCTAATTAAGTGTTGATTGCAGCACATTTTTACTGGCTTCTGGATGTCCAGTTGTTTCAGCACCACTTGTTGAAAAGTGTAAAACCACTGTAAAACCATTCCTTTATTTAATTTCCTTTTTATAAAAGATCAGTCATGGATATTTGTTTGAGCCTACTTCTAATTCCCTACTCTATCCCATGGATTTATGTATATATCCCTCCATTGAGAAACACATAGTCTTGATTCCTGTAGCTATAGACTTGTTGTCAGATGCTGTCCAATTTATTCCCACTCACAACAATCTCATAGGTCAGAACAGAACTGCCTCCATAAATTTCACTAGGCATTAATCTTTATAGGAGCAGAGAAATATGTCTTTCTCTCAGAACTCCTGGGAGTGGGGGCAGGGAGGTGGTGGACTACCAATTTTAGATTAGCAGCCTACTGTTTAACCACTGTGCCACCAGGACTATATAATCCACCTTGAACTGAGGTATATTGATTCCTCCCATTTCATTCTTTTTAAAATTTAAAATTTTTCAACTTTCTTTGCCTTTCCATTATAAAATCCTTTAAATAAATTTGGAAATAAATTTGGAAAATGACATCTTTACAATTCTGAGTCTTCCAACCTATGAATATAATGTTTATCCATTCATTTAGATCTTTGATTTCTTTCCTCAGCAGTTTGTAGTTTCTGGTATATAATTTCTTACTATTTCCTTTGATCAAACCACACATTTTTATTATTTTTAAACAAGTCGAAATAATACTAGATTTTAAAATGCTGTGTCCATTCAATCATTTTGAGTCTATAGAAAATAATGGATTTTTAGATATTTACCTTATATCCAGGAGCCCTGTGGTGTAGAGGTTAAGCACTGGTCTTCTAACTGCAAGGCCAGCAGTTGGAAACCTTTCTCTGCTGTTTCATGGGAGAAAGGTGAGGTTTTCTGTCCCTATAAAGAGTTACAGTTTTATAAACTCGGAAGGGTGAAGGTACCCTAGCCTAATTATTTTCACTGCTACTTCATCACTGTAATTTTTCTATTGTATTGAATAGGGTGAACCCTTGAGAAGCACTCCTATAGGGTCTCTCTGCATCAGCATCTACTCTGACTGAGTTTGGTTTCATTTGGCTTCTGAATTCATTTACCAGTGCTTGAAACTATTTGTAGATTCTTTGGCATTTTCAATGCAGATAACCATGTCATCTGCAAATAGGGAGAGTGGTTCAAGAGAGCTGCTTTTTTTTTTTTTTTTGGATATAAGGGAATGGTTTATACACAAAAGGAATGGAACACTGAGAAAGCATCCCAACCCAGCCCAATTCAAAGTCATAAATCCGATATTAGCCCATATGCCTGATACCAGTCTATAATGTCTCCTTCCGGCTCACGAAGTCACAGGTCAGTGGGTGCAGAATCTCAGGGCTGGCAGAGGTCTCCCCAAGGCTCCTCGCTTCCACAGCTCAGGGCCCTTCAACAGCATCCAGTGGTGACAGAAGCAACTCATCACTGGCAGAGGTCCCCATGTGGCCTCTCCAGCTTCAGAGGTCTCGCTCCATTAGGGCAAAGCATGTGGCTTCTCCTCTGGCTCCTTCAGCTTCTCGGATGCTGCCATCTTGTCTTGTCCATGATTCATTGTCTCTGAGACTAACTCCCAACAACTAGGGAAGATAGCTTCTCATGTTCACGAGGGAAATATCATGAGATTTCCCAGAAGTCTCAGGAGAATACCATGCCCACATGAAGGCCTCAATGGCTACTCAATGGCTATCTCACCCCTACATTTCAATCATAAAATTAACATAAACACATAACTGCCACAGACCACCCCTTGTTAATTTTATACTTTCACTTAACTATGTAACCTTATGTAACTTCCAAATAAACAATAAAATCATGTCTATACCTAACAGGATGAAACTAAAATGCATACAATTCAACATGTGTCACCATAATTTAAAAATAATATTCTACAAGTGAACAAAATAAAAGATATCCCGTGTCTTACAATTACAGTTACAAAATATCTACACCTTGATTTTATGAATATATATTCCACCACCTATGAATTTGTAAGCCAACCACCTCATGCCTTTATTCTCCCATTTTAGGTATCTAATTTCTATACTGCCCACTTACATCAACCCCAGTGCTCTGAGGAAACAATCATATCTTTCAAAGTGAAGAATCTTCATTCCAGTTGGAAACTCATGAAGTGTGCATCCATTAGCAAAGTCAAATCAGGACAGGCCACCCATAAAGTCAGCAGCGATATGTACCAGTTCACAGACAAATGGCTTCTCTTCCTCTGGTCAGGTTCTGGTTAACTCAATGTGGGCTGTCTCAAGTAGCTTCACTTAGTAGCCTCACTAGGGCATCCATTTGTCGCCTTCCCTTTAGACCAAGGTCCCATCACAAATTCTCAACACGCCTAACTCTCTCATGCTAGGTCATGAACTTCAGACCAGTCAACCCGCTCTCGTCTCCTCTATTTCCTGTGAACCAAGTTCACAGGTGTCAGTGGCCAAATTCAACCCGTCTCTTTATTGCTACAGTTCTCCTACTTCTTCTCAAAGAGTAGATCCAGGTGGAAACCTAGCAAACATATCAGCCTGCCACAGTTTCCTTTAATATTCAGTCCCAGAGAGGCGTTACCTTCATGGTTCCAGATTCCTTCGCTTCTGAAAATAATCACTAGTCAGGATTTTCCAAGTAAACAGACTATCCTTCTTTATCAGTCAGTCTGACCTTCTCTGGGAATACAAGTATCCTGAGTACTCTAAAAGACTGGGTGGGGCTACTTTCTTTAGAGAAGTCTTTCTAGGTGTGGCCTAAACCCATCTAAGAACAAAGTGGGGTTAATCTCTTCAGAGATGTCTCTGACGATAAGTCCTAAACCCTCTGGAGGTCAATGCTTGGCTTGAGGTAACTGGATTTAAAAACTATTTTCATAGTTCCCGATAAACATTTCTATACATCCTTATATTTACAATAATAGGCATAAAAAATCAGTATAAGCAGCATAGTCAGAAATTAAACTTAATTCTTAAAACAGTCAAGGTCAATACTTATTAAGCCTATCTATATCCTTATCTAAACTACTGTTTACACTAAAACATGGAATTAGGTCTCAGAAGGCATCAAAACATCTCTACTTTAGGTCAGACATTCTGACCTTCTTAACCATTGTCCTTGAGCAGAATAGGCTGTGAGATATTCAAATGGCGGTTTTTAACCCCTGAACTCAAGATATACATTAACAGCATTTATTTTTCTCATTTTATATAGGAATAACCAAAGACAAAATAATCAAAACTTTAACTTCCCATATTGTTTCCAGAAAATAACTCAGTAAACTGCAAGGACATATCTGACTTCTGGCTAACCAAAGATGTAACAATACCACGAGGCACAAGTCAAACATACATCTACTTTCCATTTATGGTTTGTTCCTCTAGTACCCCACTCCTGGTACCATAATGTGTTATTCCAGGTAGACTAGAGGAACAAATTTATAGACATGCATATGGATATAAGGGAATGGTTTATATACAAAAGGAATGGAACACTGAGAAAGCATCCCAACCCAGTCCAGTTTAAAGTCATAAGTCCGATATTAGCCCATATGCCCGATACCAGTCTATAAAGTCTCCTTCCAATTCACAAAGTCACAAGTCAGTGGGTGCAGAATCCTGGTGCTGACAGGGATCTCCCCATGGCTCCTCGCTTCCACGGCTCAGAGTCCTTCAACAGCAACCAGTGGTGGCAGAAGCAACTCACCGCTGGTAGGGGTACCCAATTGGCCTGTTCAGTTTCAGAGGTCTGGCTTCATCGAGGCAAAGCCATGTGGCTTCTTCTCCGGCTCCTTCAGCTTCTCGGATGCTGCCATTTGTCTTGTCCGTGATTCATCGTCTCTGAGACTAACTCCCAACAACTGGGGAAGATAGCTTCTCATCTGCACCTCAAGAGAGCTTTTAAAAATGGAAAATTCAATAAAAAGGTAATGGAACTTTTCCACAAACTTTTTGAAGTTCTCATATTTCTTCTTTTTTAATCATTTGCCTTATTGCTTTGGCTAGAATTTCTAATTTTGTTAAATGAGAATAATAGAGTAGACATCTTTCCATTGTCCTTAGAATTAGGGAGAAAGGTGTCAGTCTTTCAATATTAAGTACAGAGAACTTCCAAAACTTTGTAGAATAATTTGAATGAAAAGATAATGGAATTTGTCATGAATATTTTAAGGTGACTTACATAACGCTAATCATAGTTTTTTGTTATTTTTTAAATGTTGCAGATAGCACTAATGAAGTACCACCCTTTTTGGTGGCAATTTTACTTCACTGAATGTTCAATTTTGTCAGATGATTATAAGGAATCAATTGGTGTGATCATTTTATTTTTCTCAGTAAGCCTATTAATATTTTAGATGGCATAGATTTCTTTTTAAATATTGAACCATTTTTGCATCCTGGAAATAAACCCCACTTGGAACTGTATATACTTATTTTTCTTTTTTTTCTTATTGCTAATATTTACTTCTATCTTAAGGATTTTGTGTCAATATTGCTAAGGATATTGGCCTATAGTTTTTCTTTTATTGTACTGTCTTTGCTTAGTTTTGGTATCAAGCAGTATTTGCCACATGAGATAGATTTAGAATTCTTCCTGCCTTTTATATATTTTTTGTGGGTCTCACTGCCCTCTGGTGGTCATGGGAGCCACCCCGTGCTGCTCCTGAGAGCTGCCGCTGGAATTGAACTGCCAAGCCCACAGGCCGCAGTCCCGCACTCAAGCACTTATGCCACCAGGGCTCAGCCCTTTTTTTTTTCCTTTTCTTTTTTTTGGATCATTTTATTGAGGGCTCATCCAACTCTTATCCTGACCAATACATACATCAATTGTATGTGGTCCACATTTGCACATTTGTTGTCATAATCATTCTTGAAACATCCTCCCTTCCACTTAGGCACCCAGTATCAGCTCCCATATTTCCCCTCCCTTCCCACTCTTCCCCTCCCCCATGAACCCTTAATAATTTTCAAATTTTCATTATTTTGTCATATCTTACACTGCCCAATGTGTCTCTTCACTTTTATATTTTCTAAATGAGATTGTATTAGATTGGTGTAATTTATTCTTTAAATATATGATAGTATTCTCCAGTGAAATCATCTTGACATAGCATTTCTTTCTGGATACTTTTTAGCTTAATTTCAATAAGGTTATTCGAGTTACTACTTTATATTTGCTGAGTTATAGTAGTTT
Organism: Nesogale talazaci; assembly: GCA_004026705.1. Taxonomy (NCBI): domain Eukaryota; kingdom Metazoa; phylum Chordata; class Mammalia; order Afrosoricida; family Tenrecidae; genus Nesogale; species Nesogale talazaci. The sequence goes on along the minus strand of PVJH01001727.1, from coordinate 9,319 downwards.
ATGGTTTTTGAAGAATAGGTCCTTTCATCTTAATTGTCAAATGTTTATGTATATTGCCTATAACTGTCCTTTTTTATACCTCCAATGTAAATACATTAATTTTTCTTATCTAAGCACCATAAGACCCTGTGCCATTTAAAGATAAAAGCTGAGACTTAGATGTATTAAATAATTTTTCCAAGGAAGCATAGCTAGTGTGGCCGTTACATAATCTGTCAACTTAGAAAGGGGTGAAGCCTAGTCTGTCAATACGGTCACAACCAAAGAGGCCTCTGTGTGGGAATGGCCTTCTCCTCAGAATTGTGGGAACTCCCGTCTTCCTGCCTGGGGCACACACCCTCTCTGCTTTACATTCCTGTTGACAAGCCACATGGAGCTGCACTGATGGAGAAAACATGTGAAGATCTACACCAGCACTGACATGCTTCCACTGGCCCTGGATTCACAAGGCTCTCCACCCACCAGCCTGTGCTCTACCTGCATGCAAGGCAGCATGAGTCTGAAGAGGGACTTATAGACCAGTATCACACATACGGGCTAATATTAGACTGTGGACTTGACCTAGACTGGGCTGGGATATTTTCTTAATACACAATTGCTCTTTTATATAAAGCTCTGTCTTATACATAGATGAGTGTCTATGAATTTGTTTCTCTAGTCTACCTGGACTAGCACAGTTAGTGATACTGGAGCTAGATTCAGTTTCAACTCTTTCTAAAGGAAGAGGAAAACTTTCAGCCAGTCTTAAGCCTATCTTGGAAACAATGATTCATGAAACATCTGTGAGATAGAAAGAGTGCACGATTTGATTAAAGGAGGGTCCTAGGTCCCAGCTTTCACATTTACAGCATTGTGACATGCCTTGGGCTGCTAATTGCTCACTGCAGGGTCAGCACTTAGAAACCACCAGCTGCTCCACAGGAGAAAGAGGACGCTTTCCACTGCTGTAAAGAGCTGTGGTCTTGGAAACCCACTGGGTTCTCTCCGGCTGTGAGGTGACAGCGACTCGATGGTGATGTGTCTGCTTTAAAAACTCCAGTCACTTAAGAACAGCATTCTCTAGATACCTACTTGGCTCTATGATCTGTATGCTCTCTCCTTTTTTACTTATTCCTTCTTTAAGTAGATAACCTTCTGGAGAAATACAACATAGAAGATAGTATTATTAAAGTGTTCCTAAATTCTGTAAGTGGGAGATGACATTTATGGTGCCTCTTAGTCTCTATGCCTCTCAAGGAGTTATGACGTGTTAAAGACATGATGGCACCACATTGAGATTCTCCCCATGGCGTAATAAGATATGTTGAGTGACTTTTTACTCATGATTCAACTCTATTTGGCATGTGTCTCACTTAGTACCACCATGCACTTTGACTAAATGACCTGCAGTGTGAGGAACACTGGCATAAACTCCCTGTGATTCAGTTGACTGATTTGTACAAAGACGGGTTTCATAAAGTGAGTGAAAAAAGTTTCCAGAGCTCTCAATTCTATTTTCCAACAAAATTTTCAATCTCCCTCATTTATTGACTATGATCCCCAGAAAGCACGATTCTTGTGACAATACAGGACAGCTTTGAAATGACTTTGATTTTTTATCTTGCTGTTTATATTATAATGCTAGTTATATTTTTGAACATTATTTTGTTTGATTCTCATAATAATGTGAAATATAAGTGTCATTATATCAACTTTATAGATGAGACACTTGGAATACACACAGGGAAATTAACTTATCATTCAATTACTAAGAAAATCTGTATTGACAACTTATTCTGTGGTACACTATTAAAAGCAATGGAAAATGTTGATATGACACCTGTTTTTATATATGCCAGGGACTCTGAAAGATTAATGGGAAAATCATATTATCTTCTCATTCCATTTTCCCATGGACTTTGTAAAGCCTCTGCATATTCCCCAGAAAGCAGAATTTTTAATACAGTTTATTGGAAGAATGAACATGAAGTCACTCAGCAAACTGGAAAATCCTCTTATTATTTTCCTCTATGGACTGAAGAAAGACAAACTTATAACTTGGCTAAACACTAACCAGCATCTTATGTTCTTCTTGCTGTCACTAATTGGAATTTTCCACAAAACTTCTAGAAAATGTTTTCAAATATCATAGTACTTGAGATCTGGGGGTGTGTGGTTACTTTTCATATGATGCCAAAGAGAAGAAAAAGCTCCCACTGTAAGTTTGGGAAAGCATATATCATTTGCCTTTTATTCTTTCTATGACAGAGTTAGTCAGTGAATCTGTAGCATATGCTGTGTAGTAAGCATTTGCAGAAGGAGAAGCAAAACAGCTGTAGTTCCCCACCTCTCCGAGGGCAGACTCTTGCATAGACTAAGTGGAGAGGTTCAAAAAAGTGTTAGCCCTCTCAAGTCTTATGACATTAAGCACAAAGTTTTATTTTTTATTGAAATTTTTAGTAGCTGAGTGTTGACTCATGAAGATGGCTTAGGGCTGGGCAACATTTTGTTCTGCTCTAGGTAAGTCACCAGGTATACATTGGAGCCAACCCAGCAGCAACTGATGGCAACAGGTACTCACTTACTTTATGTTGGCCAACATTTACCTGTTCCCTAACGCATGCAACAACTAACATATATAGGATGCTAATGGGGTTTCCAGAGAAACTCAAATGGTTAAACATGCAACTATCAGCAAAAAAGTTTGGCTCAAACTCTTCCAGAAGCAACTTGGAAGACAGGTCTGGTGGTTTGCTGTGGACACACCATAGGCTTAAATCCTGTGGAGTGATTCTGTCCCACACTCCTTGGGTCATGGAGAATTGTGATCAATCAAGACAATCCACGGCAACTGCACGTGAGGCTTCCTGATGGGAGCATCTATAGACTCTTCACAATAAATAGCCTGTCATGAGGTACAGCTCACATACCTCCAAAGCAGTGGAGTGGGATTTGAACACTTTACTGACTCACTAAGCCTTATAGACTCACTCCAGAAATAAAAATAATAATAAAATAAATCTCTTCTACCCTGTAGGAGTCCATGTGTTCCTTTGCTGCCTGGGAAGCATATTAGAAGGCATGGGGCAGTGCTGAGTTCTGGAGTAATGACAAGGTGTCTGCTTTCCTCGTTAACAAGCTTTGTTTGAGCCATTGAGATGGCATTCTTAATGTTCCTGAAACCTGCTTTGTGTTTGTTTAATTATAATATAGTCTGGCACTTTGACATTTAATTTTCTTGTTTGGTTGTAATTATCTTCCATGAGAGTAAGAGCAGAGTTGGATTATATTTACTTCCTTTCTTTCTCTCCCCCCACCCCTCCTAACTTCTTAACATGCAAATCTGACTGACTCACTGTGTTCCAATGAGCCTTCATTCTGGGTGGATGACCTCAGAGCCACCTTAAGGGATGTAGGATTGCCTGTAGTCAGGGTCAATGTCATGGGAACCCAGGCTGGTCTTGCATCTCACCGAGGGAACACTCAGCATGGTACAACTGCAGGCCAGCAGCACATCAGGCTGGCCACCAAGTACAAAGTAGACTTCCCTGGGCTTGAGGATATGCTAGTGGTCATTGAACACCCCCCAAGACAGTGAGGACTTTTTCACGTGACCTCAGCGCTTCTCAGATAATTAGGATTGTTCGAAACAAATGACTATGGGCTTTCAGGAACCCTGTTCCTCTTGTCTTATTTATTCCATAGTATAAGAACCTCTAACTTCAGGCATTCAGGGTCTTGGGCAATTTAGGCGTTAGTTGCCCCATGATCAGTAACTGATAAGGCTTACTAACTTTAAATAAAGTTGGGTGTGGATTAATTGAGCTGCCCAGGAAGCAGGCCTGGGTCAGAGAGCTGTATCACGAGGCTGATCAAGGGGTCCTTGGATCCAAAGCTGCGTTGAAGAAGGGAAGGAGTGGGCTTGGACAGAGGGAGATGGATCCAGATGAGATCATAAGAAAGACCTTATTGACCCTGTTGAGAGCTGGGAAGAGGAACTGTTGTCAGGTGTGTCCTCAGTTGGGAGGAGGAAACTGAACACGTGTACCTGGTGACTCCTCACTGAATGTGAGCTGACCTAAGAAGAAGAGACTTTGCATAAGAACACTCTCTGCAGCTGAGTCAGTCCCTTGAGAAACCTACAGCAGAGGCTTATTGCTTGTCACCCAACCGGCAGCAGGTGCTATGTCAACGATGCTAGAAGATAAGTCAGCTGGACCCCATTGAATATTTTTCACGAATCCAAGAAAATATTGAGTTACTCTTAAAATTAGACCTATAATTTTGGAGGTGGGCTGGCTGGTGCATGTGAAGGATGACTGTGCCAAGAAGGAGCCACATGAGGTGCTAATAATTATTACATTTGGAGCTGGAAATGTAGTACAGATTCATGCAGGCATTTGTTGATCACTGTTACTGCAACACAAATGCTCATAAATACAAAACAAGAGAAAAAGAAGATGAGACATTTTGTTCATTGTATTTTAATAAAACAGCACTGTTGACCTCAAATATTAAATGATTTTGGCCTTTCAGGAGATTTAGGACTTGGGCTACATGTGAGCCATTGTTTTAAATCAAATTATGATCAGCAAAAGTTGGGGTATAGAATTTGCTCTGGAGTTTCTCTCAAAGAAATAAGGAATGAAAGATTTATCCATTCTCCCTGTGCATTCTACATGGTAAAGTGGTATTATAATAGATGGAGGGTTGATTTTGATTCTTCCTTTTGTTTTTATTGTTGTCGCTGTTAACTGCTGTCAAGTAGGTCTTTGATTCATTGTGACCCCACGTACCACGACTGCCTGGTTCTGTTTCATCGCCATGATCTATGCAGATTGCACCATTGTGATTCAGAGGCTTCATTTTGGTGATTTTAGTAATCTATCTGTCTGGAGTCTCCACGGCAACCTAGTCAGCATTTAGTAACATGTAAGCCTCCATTGTGGATGAGCATGAAGTTTGCTGACTGAAAGTTGAAGGTAAGAATTATTCCACCAAACCACTGGTGTTCCCAGACTACTCCATTTTAGACAGGTCTTTTTGTTCTGAGTGACCAAAACTTTCTTTAAGCATAACAAAAAGGAGGAGAGGGTCCAGGCATTGCCAAGTTCAACAGAACTGGGGCACAGTTTGTTTCTCTGGGTTGGCTGTCCTCTTGGACTGTATTACAAAGATGGCTATTGGTAGTCTTGGAATGGCATTTTCCCAATTTAAACAATGCACAGAATCAGAGTTTCAGTCCCTGCTGAAAGACTGAATCACTTTGACTCTAAGTGGCACACTTGGATCTTGTTCTTATTTCTGAAACGACCACTGTAGATGGGTGCAAGAGTCTCCTCATTAGCCATTTGTGTGTCATGTGCCTACCATGAAGCCAGGACAGCCCACCTGCTGAGCCTTCTAATTATTCTCCCATTTAAAGTGGAATGGACACTTCTGACTTGTGGAATTGTTGTAAGTATTGTTCTTAATGTGTTCATAAAAGTTCTTTGGCACCTAAGAGTTGCTCACTAATTAAGCACTATTGTTACAGCTAATCGTGAGTGGATTCTGAGCTCTATGCTGGCATTTCCATACATAAAACCTCACTTTCAATTAGTAAAGTATGAAACCCTTTAATTGGACCAATTGATAATGACTTCTACCTTCTCCAAGACAGTTCATTTTTCCTTAGGACTATGAAGAGGAAACATACATGTGTTATCTCAGAATTTTCTGCTTTATCAACAAATTGAAGATAGAGAAATACCATATATCATCAAGTATAAGCTGACCTGAATAGCAACTAAGGCATCTAATTTCTTTATTTTTAGCCCATTGATTTTGCTATTTTAAAAAGTTATTCTGATTCATGCACACAAATATCAATGCTGTGACCAGATTAAGGAGGCTTGTTCTCCCCACAACTGCCTGATTACTTCACTGAAGATCCCATCATGAAGTCATATCATGAAAGAATCATGGCCCACCTAAGAAACATAAACCCTATTACAGTGCCAAAATAGTGTATGAAAATCTGTTAGCACATAGCATTAATCTTTCCATCACTCTTTTTTGTGTGTGCATGTTTCTTTTCTTTTTATTTTTACATCATTTTACTGGGGGCTCTTGCAGTTCTTGCTACAAACCATGCAGCAATTGTATCCGACTATCCATACATATATTCCATCGCTCTTTTCTTGACATTTGCTTTCTATTGATCCCTTGGGGTCAGCTCCTCCTTCCCCCCACCCCCTCTGCTCCACCAAACCTCATGGCCCCTTGATAGACTGTAGAATGTTAATTATTTTCAAATCTTACACCAACCGCTGTCTCCCTTTCTCTCTGGTTTCTGTTGTTTCCCCTCTGGATGGGGGTGTGTGGTTATGTGCCATTCATTGAGATCAGTGCTCCTCTCCCTCCCCCACCCCACTCTTTTGGTATTTCTATTCTCATTCCTGTGCCTGGGATCCCTGTATTGTAAGTTTTAACTCTTGCGTGTACCTGTGTTCATGCTCCCATCTAGTCTGGGCTGGGAGGCAGCACTGAACTGAGGTCCTGATAGTGTGTGGGGGGGGGCTCCAGGGAACAGAGGTATATTATGTGCTCTACTGCCCCCGATAGACTCACCCCCTCCCTGAAACCCCTCTGGTGGGGGATGCTCCATTGTCCATAGAAGGGCTTTGTGTCTCCCTTCCAACCCCACTCCATTCTCACCAATGCATTTTTGTTTGCTTGCTTACTGTTTGTTGTGCACCTGATGTCCATTGCCCAATCTTGAGGACACCACAGGATTTCACTGGCTGGCGTGCTTCCTCTATGTGGGCATGTTGCTTCATTGTTGGATGGCCACTTATTTAACTTCTAGCCTTTAAGACCTCAGACAATTGTCTATATGCTGATGTTTTTTACTCCTGGAATTCCTATTCTTTTCCACTGGTCTGACTATCTGTCACTGTGAGACACCTATTTTTACCACAAAAACTGCATTTAAAATGTCCTGAAAAACTTGACTTATACATGAATATATACACGTTCTCTGAAAATCATTATCAACAGATATGTTTTGTAGCCAGATTTTTAATTATAATCCAAAAGAATTGGAGAGAAAAAAGCAGAATTCCTGTCAGGTCTTTCCACTGAGATTGCATTTAGCATATTGTAGTAGAACTAATATCTCCAAGTAGTACATGGTGGCCGTTAAATACATCAAAGACAAGGAACTTAGGAAAAAATGTTGTTTCTTGCTAGTGAGTTGGCTTTGATTCAGAACAGAATCCAATTTGATTCAGATTTGCCTGGTCCTGTGTTAACCATGATCATAAAGGTAACGCAGTACCAGGCTTGAATACTCTGTTGCCACTATTCTGTTAAGCCATCTTATTGCAGGTACCCCTCCTTTTCATTAGTGTTCTGCTTACCACCCATTGGTCTGTAAGTCTTTTATACGTGTGAGTTGTGATGGTGGAAGCCATGTTACTCTTATCTCCTAGGCAGCAGGATCACCCATGGTACAATGATTTCAACCACTCTTCCATTATCAGACTAGGAAGGGAGGAGAGACAAATCATTTCTGGAAAATTGGCCCCTGTGAACCTTACAAATACCACTGGCATGTTGGCAGACATGTTCCACAATATGAGCCCCTCAGCATGGAGGAGGTCAAGAGTTGCTTCCTCCAAGAAGAGTGTACCTTAATGCTATAGATGGAGCAGAATGCTCCAGATCTTCATTTGCTGATGGGGCATAAGTTAAAATGAGAGTAGCTTCAAACACCTATTAATAATCTGAACATTGCATGTATCCAAATAATGGCATTGGAGAAGAATATTGAATATATCACCAGAAGAATGAACAAATCTGTCTTGGGAGACACATGGCCAGGATATACTTTGAAACCAGGATGGCAAGACTTCATCTCAGGTACTTGGACTTGAGGAAACAGTCCTTAGAGAAAGACATCAGTCTTGGAGAGTAGAGTCATCAGGAAAGAGGAAGTCACTCAGAGAGCTTGATTGGCATGGTTGCTGCAACATAACACCAGTGCTAAAAGAGTGGGCCAAGCCTGACAACCACTGTGAGGGTTCTGCAGAAGAGGGCCGTCTTGTGTCATTGTATGCACAGTGTTGCTATGAAGTGGAACTTTCTTTACCAACTGTTGTGTATGTTCTGTTCCAATGACTGTTCTCACCATCATCCCTTCTAGAAAGAAAGAGTCGAGTTTTCTTTTTCTTTTAAGACAGATTTTTTCCAGTGCTTTGGCAGTCCACAGTATATCAAAAAGATATACAGTACGTTTTGGGCTGAGCCCTGGTGGCGTAGTGATTGAGTGCGGGACTGCACCCACGGGCTTGGTGGTTCAAATCCAGCAGTGGCTCTCTAGGAGCGGGGCTAGGTAGCTCCCATGACGACCAGAGGGCAATGATGCCCCCCCTCAAATAAAACAAAATACAGTATGTTTTGATGTAACAGAAAAGTTAGAGATAAATGAGAGTACACACTAAATAAAAAAGGATCTGGGTTGATCCACAAAAGCGAATAGAGTGTTATTACTGATTGCTTTCTGCAGACATGTGCCCTTATGGGACTAGAATGCCAGCATCACCATGTGAGTGATAATAGACATGTTCATGAATTGTCTGAGTCATGAGAAGACAGACTTAGCTGTACATACTGTTTGTGAACTTGCACAGGGCATTTTATGACATAATCCCCAAGTTCTTCATTCCTTCACATAGTCTCTCTTATGATTTGGTTCCAGCCTAACTGATTTTTCAGTCTTAAAAAACGCACAGGCCTGGGGCGCCTGCGCAGTCGGAAGTGCCTGCCGATAATCTCTCCGCTTGGCATTCTGTAACACGCAGGGTCAGTTTTCTATCAGAATAAGAAAGTATGGAGGCCAGGTCCAATGTGCTTGCACTAATACAAGAGGGCAGAAGGCATGGAACTGGAGATCGGAAAGATGAGAGAATGTGGCTGCTAGCTGAGACTCAGGACGGCCAGAGATCAGGAACTGTCCAGAGACCCGTAAGCAGACCAAGATCTGGAGCCGGCTGGAGATGCTGAGGGGCACAGCGGAGCTCTTGTCTTCTCTTGGCACTGCACATTGAGCGGAGCTGAGTCCGTTTTCAAGGACATCCTCAGTCAAAGGCACAAGGCAATCAAACTGCCTGTCCTCGCATCCCCTTGTAACCCAAACAGCAGAATTCCAGTCCTGAGGATACAGGAAGAGGGGGCGGAAGGGGGCGGGCATAGTACAGATGACTATATAACCCCACTCAAGGGAAGCTAACAATAGAATTATATGTGAAAGGAGACAGTGGATGGGGTAAGATATGGAACGAATGAATGAATGAAT
>PVJH01001726.1:0-195223 GCA_004026705.1 Nesogale talazaci | reverse complement strand
TACATACAGGTAGTCACAGAAAAGCGTCACCTTAAACCCATAAACTGATGGTCTAGGACTTCTACTTCAACCCCAGCTTTTCAGCAATGTCTCAGGATGTCTAGTTGGGCAGAAGGTAGAACATATCATTAATTCTAAATGATGGGAAATTAGAGAAGCAGGAGTTGATGCAAAGTTCTTCTTGACAAAATAATTTACAGTGGTAGAACTATTCTCACTCCCTTCTTCCTGAACTCCTACTAAGTAAGGCTTGAACTCATGATCTCTGATTTAATCACCCCCCCCCCTAACTCTAAGCCACAACTATGATTTCAGGACATGATGAAAATATTGAAAACACAGAGAATAATTGAGCACTCCAAGGTCCTGAAAATACAAAGTAACGGAAATATAATTTAAAAACCAGCAGCTGAAATATAGTCTTCACTTTTAGTAACAGTGCAATAGTGACATTTCCATTTGTTAGGACACTTCAGACTAAGGACAGAATAACACAGCCACTCATCCTCCCAACAGACACAGTCTACACTTTACAAGTTCACTATTTCAAACTGAAACAAAACTTTCCACCATCAAATTAGAAGCGATTCATTCCTTGGAGATTAGCCATGGTGCTTTCTCAGGTAGTGGAGCTCAGTTTGGACCAAAGGAGAAACCAAAATCTTTGTCTCCATCTCTACTATTATTTCCTCTCCTTTCCAGGAGTGGAGACTCTCAGCCATTTTTAAATGAAGAGTATCCTATAAAATCATATTAAATTACATGTGTTGTGTGTATTTTGAAATGTACCACCAACTTCTCAACTGGTGAAATCAGCACAGTGGTGATGTGATATTGTGATATTGTGATGAGTTTTATGTTTATCCAATACAGGAATGCTTAATTTTATTATGAATTTCTTATTGTATTTCAAGCAAATCAGTGTTTGATGAATTATTTAGTGAAAGCTAGATATGAATCCTGCACCCCGTGCACACAAAGCTAACTTGATTCTAGTAAATGCATTTTTGACAAATGACTTCTGCCTGCATGATTTATCAATGTAATGTTGAATGGCCCTACAACAGCATGGAATCTGGCCTGCTTTGCATTTGATCCTTCTCAGCAAACTGAGAGGAAGATGCCAGAAAATATAATTCATTTTACAATGTGGTAAGGAAAATATTAGGTTTGTGTTAAATTGATGGTATTTGGCTCAAATACCAGAGCAATAAAGAAATACAAAATTTATTTCAATCTGCAATTATGGACATTATTGTGATCATTGAAGAAAGAAAATGTATCATTACAAATAAACAAGCTTATTATAAAATAACACAAAGTGCCTTCTGACATGATAAACAAGAGACTGTCAGCTGGAAGTCATTGCAGAACAGACCACACCAGAGTAAAAACTGTGCCCTCATGGGAAGATTGAAAAGGATGGGAATGACTATAACTGGAGACTTTACAGTGGTTTGCCTGAGCGACTAAGTTTAGAGATGCTTACGGAACTTAGTTGTAGACTATAGAAAAAGAAGATGACAGACATTTTTAAAGTACATTTTAGGTGTTTAAGTTTATAGTCTGATAAATATTTAAAAGTAGCCATTTTGGAAACTGGAAAAATAACAAAATGTGGAGAAATGAACATCATGTGTTATTTTTGCCATATGCTTGATTGGAATTTCTTCAATTTAGCAACTTGGGTGAGGCATAAATAAAAAGTCACAAGGGTGCATCCAGCTAGTGTTGGGTATGAATACTGGAAAGTATAAGTTAGGTTTTATAAAAGTAGTGCACATCTTTCTAGAAAAAAAATGAATAAAAAGGATTTTCTAATTTAATTTAATTTAATTTTCTAATTTTCAATCTTCCCATCAGCTTGGTAACCTGATATGCCTATTCAGGCATGTAGCTCTTATAATCACCACAGACGAGGCCACTGCTACTGTTGTTCAAAGAAAGAATTATTATACTGTGGTATAAATGATTAATTTTAACTATAACAACTGTTTTACTGATATCTTACCTTTGGGAGTGGTAAAACACTTTTCTAGATATTTTAAGTACATTATTTTAAGGTTACAATACATTAAATACAGTTATTTTATTGGTTAAAGAACCTGAAACTGGTGAGACATCAAGTAAGTTATCCAAAGCCACTCTCCAAAGGTCAAGCGTGGCTTGTGCTTAGGTTGTATGTCTACAAAGCTCAGGATGTGGAACACAGTAGTATAAGCTTCAATAACTTGTATTAGAAGGATAAGACTGCAAATTTCTGGCAATCACTTTACTACTGCCTCAAATATTTTGCTTGGGGTCAATAGATTGCTTGGCTTCATCTGACTTGGGATGTGAGGCCCGTATATTACACCTCTTAATGACTTGAGGTTATAGTTCTTCTCTCTTTGAATGAAACCCTTAAAAAATCATTGTTTATCTTGTCCATGCCCTATTGCATCTTTCAGCCTCGATTGAATTTGGCAAAATGTTGTTTTGCTGAAGACACTCTATTGATGTGTAAAGGCTGCTTCCATGGACATTTTTCTCATGTCCTGTCTTGAGAGATTAAATCTGTCATGAAGAAGTCAGTGAGGAAGTTACAATATGTACAGCATGGCAAAGTATGCTAAATTAGAGTTGCATTGTACATTGTCTTTTTCCATGTAAATCCAACTCTGAGAATTAATCAGAATGAAGGTATACAAATAGTCATCATTTGAAGTATTCTAAGAGCAATCTCCAGAAGAGTCTTAGCTCATTGAGAGAAAAGTATTTTTCATACTCTATTCATTTCTAGTCTACTGTCACCTTACTTAAATATTTTTAAAAGAAAACAAATACCTATCCAGGTCAGCGTTCATGGGCACAGGTATACTAAAGGAAAATAATTTCATTCTAGATGGTTTCTGAAATATTATACACGTTATTCCCACTATTCACTAGCACAGCTACAGAGCAACAACATAATATCACTATCACAGCTAAAAATATGAAGGTTTTCTCTAAGGAAGAGTCTAAGAAGGAGTACACAGGGAAGCTCAAAATCAAAAGCAAGGATACTGAAGCAGTTTAGTGAAATCTGTGGCACTTAGAAATACAGCAAACATTAAACACAGGCCAACTCCTAGACAGAAAAATACAAATTCTTACACTAAAGACCTATTTACCTCAATTTCTATAACTGGATATATGTGCAGCTACAAAGAAAAAAATACAAAATACAAAAAGTGTAGACAGTAAAGGGACATTAACAGACTTATCCAGGCATGATAAAAATATTATAATTTTTAGAATGGAAAATTAAAATATCTATGATAAATGTGTGAAAGGCTATAATCTAACAAGTAAATAACCTATAAGAACAGATGAGAAATTAAAGCAGAGATGTGAGGACTCGGGTTGTCCTGTCAAGTCCTGTTGACTTGGTTGTAACACATGAGATCGTATGTAAAACAGAATGCAAACTCTTCATGTTCTGTACTCACAGTCATTGCTCTGTTCAAGTCTATTGTTGCAGCCACTGGGCCAATCCATCTGCTTGAGAGGCCTTCTCTTTTTGTTGACCAAATAGGATGTTGTTCTTCAGGAACTTTTGATGAAATCATATAAGAAAAAGCTTCTAAGGAAAATTCAGTTGTATTTCTTAAAAAAGCAATTCATTAGTTATTCAGTCAATAGAAACATTTCACAATTCAAATTTATCAATTTGGGGGGTGGGCATCATTGTCCTCTGGTGGTCGTGGGACCTACCCAGCCTTGCTCCTGGAGAGCTGCTGCTGGATTTGAACTGCCAAGCCCGTGGGTCATAGTCCTACACGCAACCACTACGCCACCGGAGCTCAGCCCCTCAAAGTTATCAATTTTCCTCTGGGCTTCCATAATCATTGCTCAGCTTTTATATGCATTTGAGGCACTTAAAAATAACAAAACTTGAGTCAGAAGCACCTTAGTCTTCAAAGCTACATCTCTGCACTTTAACATTTTAAAGAAATTGCTTGTAGAAGATTTGTCCAGTGCAGTACAGCATTTGATTCCGGCAGTTGATTCCAGGTTTGTTGATTTTGGATCCAAGTAAAATGGAAACCAACTTCAATATGTTCCCCATTTATCATATTGTTTATTAGTCCAGTTGAGAGAATTTTTTATTCTTAATGTTGAGATATTGATATCAAAAGATAATATTAATATCTCTTTTTTGATAATGTTAATATCTAAAGCTACAAGCTTTGATTTTTTTTGGGGGGGCATCACTGCCCCCTTGCTCCTGGAGAGCTGCTACACACAACCACAGTCCCACACACAACCACTATGCCCCCGGGGCTCAGCCCAAGCTTTGATTTTTATATGCCTCAAGTATTCTTTATTTTGAGGTAGCAAACTTATGTCATCTGTGATACAAGTTGTTAATAAGTCTTCAATCTTGACACCCCATTCTTCTTCATAAAGTCCAGCTCTTGGTTTATTTTCTCAGCATATATAAACATGGAGAAGAAGCAAAACACTGCACATGTTTCTCCTGATTTGAAACTATACAGTACCTGTTCAAAGAAGCTGTTCATCTTGGTCCCTATATAAATTCTGAATGAGCACAGGAACAATTTGCAATTGATCAAACATGCAATTAAGCTACATTAATATTTATTAGATTTGAATTGTGAAAGTCTGAAACAAACTAAAAAAAGATTAGTAGTTGGACAATATAGGCATGGTTAAAAAAAAGTAATGCCAAAGAATACATGATAAAATCTTGCATAAGCAATGACTTATTCATTGCAGTTGCTATTTTCAATAACATCGATGATCACTATACAAGTGAACCTCAACAGACAGAATCCACAGAAACAAATCTTCTATATTTATGGATGTAGACGATGAAGAAGCTTGATATCATTAGTGAGAGAAAGAACATGGGACCATCGTAAAGAACCATCTCATCACTGGCATGGTGGGTCTCCACTTGGCTCCTCCAGCCTCTGTGAGTGTGACTCCACACAGCTTGTCTACAAAGAAACCAAAGGAGAGAAAGTGCGTGTGGCCTGCCTCCAGGAAGAAAGAGAGGAAGTTCCCAGAATCCTCATGAGAAAACCATGCCTACAGGAGGCATCATCAAGATGTGACCAGATTGACATGCTAGACTTCACTCCTTCATTCTCAATATCCTCAAGTTGACAGAAGATTATTTAACTATAAGAGCTAGAAAGAAGAGGTAGATGAGAAAAAGCAGCATACCATTTGAAACTCATTTGAAGAAAAAACTGAACTGTTGTTTTTAGCTCATGTGAATTCATTTCTAATTCGCAGAGCTCTTTTATACAACAAAAGGAAACACTACCTGGTCCTAGTATTCTTGCTTTTTAAAAACTTTAAAGAGACATTATGCAGCAATGGGTCCTTTTATTTCTTAACTACTGCTTCCATAAGCATTGATTATGAATCCAAGAAAGAGTAAATCCTTAACAATTTCAGTCACTACACCATTTATCCTAAGGTTAACTATTTGTTCGGTTGTGAGGGTTTTTGTTTTCACGTAAATTGTAATCCATATTGAAGGCTGCTTCATCAGCAAGTTTTTCAAGTTCTCTTCACTTTCGGTAAGCAAGGTTGCATTGTCTTCCTCCCATCTTGAGGGATGCCTCATTCTTCTTATAGCACTCAGCTTTTCTGGTTATTTTCATGTAATACAGGTTGAATAAAAATGGTGATGGAATGCAACCGTAGCACACCTTCCCTGATTTTAAACCATGCAGCTTCACCTTATTCTTCAGCACAACCACCCCTCAGTCCAGCTTCAGACTCCACATGAGCACACCGAAGTGTTCTGGAATTCCCATTCTCCTCGAGGAGATCCATTGTCTATTAGGGTGCACACAGTGGAGACTGTCTAATACATGCACCTCTTTAACAACGGAGTGAACATGTTTCAGGTTTTGTTGGGGTCACATGTCTATATACAAAAGAAGTAAGCTGTACAACCAGATTTATGGAATACTCTATGTGGCTAGGAGAAGGTTCCAAGGACCTCTCCAATCAGTCAGAAACAAACTAAATAGACTGGTTAGTGAAATCATTCTCCACAAGAACTGTGATGGGAACAAAACCAGAATCTTCTATATGTTCCATGACAAGATCCCGTTTTGCATAGATGGAACTCTGATGTACAATTCTGCAAGTGGCAATTTCTTGGAGCATTGATGACAGGTCTGTAGCATAAGAATAAACATGATGAGATAAAATGTTATTCTATTTATCTGAAGTAGATTCACTGACGTTTTATAGTTCAATTACTTATTTTTTAAAATGCCCAGAATTAATGCCTTACCATGTCCTTCTTATATCTAAATGACACTGATTCTCACTTCCTTGCTTTTGCTTTTGTATACATGTGGCTGGAGAGCAATTTGATGTTCGAACTCTCTAAGTGTTTGTGTGTATTACCTCATAGGGAGTTCTGTTTTGCTTTTTAAAAAATTTAAGTACTCACATTTTGAGCTATTTATTTGTTCTGTTTTAATGTTTGTTTTTATATTTTATCTCATTTATTTCTACACTCATCTTTATTTCCCTCTACTTTTTAATTCTTTTGCAATTCCTTTAAAATATTTATTTTCAATAACACTCTTGTCTGGATTTTTTTTTCTGGAATTGTTTTTGTTACCTGAAAATACATATATTTTAAGAAAAAAATACACTAATTTTATTGGAAATCCCATGGAAGTGGAAAGTTAAACAGCAAGACTAGTGACTAGTAACCTATTTGGGAAAAGTGATTAATTTTTATCTTATTCCGGGGCCAATTTTCATTCTAGAAAATCTTATTTTCCTTTTAAAACAGTGCACAGAATATTCACATTCCAAGAGAATATAAAAAATAAACAATTGTTATTTTTAAACTAGAATAAACATCAAGGTATATAAATTTTACACTATGATTATACATAGATACTTATGTCCTTTTTCATTTTGAATGTCAGGATTGTTAAGAAAATTCTCCTTCACAGTTAGACTCAAGAAGGACACCAACTCTTGTGATCACAAGATATCCATGGGATCTGGTACCAGGCATCAGAAGACCCAAAACAAACAACCATTTTGATGTGAATGAAGGCATTCTGAATGGAGACCCAAAGCCCATCTGTAGATAACTGGACATCCCCTCACAGAAGGGTCACAAGGAAGGGTGCAGAATAGCACCAAGGAAACATACAACATTCCTTTAAGTCTTAAATGTTTCCACCCTCCCCATCCCCACAACTACCATGACCCCATTTCTGTCTCACAAATATGGCTAAAGCAGAGCATAAACAATACTACAGATAAGAGTTCTGGACACAGAATCCATGACAGATAAACCCCTCAGGACCAATACTGAGAATAGTAATACCAGAAGGGTAGGGGGAGGGTGGAAGGAGAAGGAGAAGAAGGGGAAACCAATCTCAGGGATCAACAAACAACCCTCTCATCCCTTCCACCCCCAGGACAATGAACAACAGAAATGTGAGTGAAGGTAGACAGTAGACAGTGTAAAATGTGCAAACAAAAATAATTTACAAATTATCAAGGGTTGAAGAAGGTGGGATAGTGAGAGAGGGAAGGGGTAAAAGTGGAGCTGATACCAAGGGCTTAAGCATAAAGAAAATATTTTGGAAGTCATGATGACAACACATGAACAAATGTGCTTGATACAATTGAGTTTGGATTGTGATAAGTGCTGTAAAAGCCATCAAATAAAAACAATGATTTATTTAAAGAAAAATCTCTCTAGATGATGGAAATAGCATGTGGAACTGACTTTACAAAAATTATTATCCAAAAGAAAAAAAAATATTCCGGACAGTTCATGATTGGTGCTTAAAATTTCATGCTATGATTACTTCCACTACATATTCTTACTGTCATGGTTGTTAGTATCTTAACATAATGTAGTGTTATGCCATGATGTAGGTAGGTCTATGAAAACCATTCATAATTTTACAAATGGCAATGAACAAAAAATTCTCATCTAAAACCTCACCAACATTTATTAAATAATGAGCCCACGAACTATAGTGCAACATTCTATTGGACCAAAAGTTATTATAATGAAAATAAAATGCCTCAAATGATGTACAACAGTCCCTGGATTTCCTGAGATGCTTTAGAAGCAGACTGCTGGGAAGCAAACTTCTCAGATCAGTAACTCTCTGCAATGACTCAGAAATTTCATTTTTAAAACTTTGACTCGTGACTATGTTGGCCTGAATCTTTGAGCACCGTGTCAGAGAATGTTCTAGGCACTTGAAGAAATGAAGTAAACACTAAAAGAACAACTTCTGAATTATTTGACTCAGGAAATCCCTTTTTGGAGGAAGATAGCAATATCAATATTTGAACCTAAAATGTGTCTGGAGATATTTCTCCATTCTTTTATTAACTTCAAAGAAAATGATGCCATCTACTCTTATAAAATCCCTTTTTTGATCTTTTCAAACTCCCTCCCCCAATCTCCACAGAACAGTAAACTTAACATAGGCTGTTCTCCTGTGTTGATCAAGACAGCAGGGATTTTATTTTCTTGTTGTGCAGCATTGTCTATGTCTCTCAGCCAACATTCACTCAACCCTCAGTACTTGAAACAGCCTACCAGTCAATTCCACGTTTGTATCACTTATTGGTTTTCTACTTTTCATCAGTTATACATTCCAACAAATGTATTTTCATGATGAAAATATCCCCACACCTCTAAATCTAAAATCTGACCTTCTTACTTCTTGAGGGGAAGAAAACACCACAGAACAGACTTAGAAATCATAGTGGTCTTGAGTCCTATTTAACAATGTAATCATGCCTATTCCTACATGCTTTTCTCTCAGGAATATTTTCATTATTGATACAAATAAGAGAAAATAGATCCATGTGCAGAGAAGATGATCTCTTCTTTCCTCTCTTTTACTCCTTAATAGACTTTTCATTCTCATGTCTTTGTTTATAACAAAAGAACTGTTGCCCTCTACAAGAAGCAGTACCCTCTACTTGTCTGTCAGTTTGTTGTGCTGTGGTGGCCTAGGTGTTGTTGGGACATTACAGATATATCGCTGGTATTTCAAATACCAGCAAGATCATCCAAAGTGGACAGATTTCAGGCAACCCTCTAGGCTAAGAAGGAATGAAGATGGAATAGATTGTCTGCTTCAAAGTAATTTGTCACTGAAAGCCTTATGGATAGGATAGAAATTTTGTTGGTTACTGAAAACTTAATGAACAAAAGCAGACTTTGTGAGGGATAGTGTGAGAAGATGAGCCACTCAGGACAGCTCAAACTGATTAAGGAAGAGCTACCGTCAACTGATTAAGGAAGAGCTACTGTCCCAAAGTAAAGTCTACCACAATGACAAAGATGGAGTAAAGTCTTCCAGACTTTCATTTGTAAAGGGGACACTACACAAAATGCGAAGAAAGACTGGAAAACATAATAATAGGAACAAGGGATGTAAGAAGTACGAATCTAAGAGAACTGGGTCTTCACAGACATAGATATGCCAGGTGTTGCTGAGCTGAAATGAACTGAGATTTATCAATCTTAATGAGAAAATTACATGGTTTACTATGCCAGGAATGATACAATCCAAATGAATAGCCTTTCATTCATCCTCAAAAAAGGACATTTCAAGATTTATCCTGATGTAAAGTACTGTCTGTGATAGGATATTATCTATCTGCATACAACAAAATCCAATCAGTACAACTATTATTGCAATTTATGCAGTGACCACTTGTGGGATGAAGACAGAACTTTCCCACAATTATTATACTCTAAAATATTAAGCAAGCAATTTACCAACGTTTAGTGTGCTAGCTATTCTCACTGAAACTCCCAATGTTATGAGGACTTTGCATGACTCAAGTTAGGATAGTGATCTGCTTTCCTTAAGGCCTATGGGTGGGATTCAAGAGTCATTGTCAATATAGACCTGTTCACCTACCCGCAGGAGTCTGGAGTCTTTCCTTGTCACATTCCTCTCCACTTAGTCATGAGTCATCCCTAAGCCATTATCATATTATAGCCCTAAGACAGCCCCCGCTTGAGAGAAATGATGTGCCCTATTAGGCTACTTAAACGGGGAAAAATAATGTTCGTGACTCTCACTCCTGACCTTCACTGCTGACCCTGAGCGCCGGACGCTCTCGGCTCCTTGCCTTCATCTTATAACTCCTCCCTGTCCCTCCCCATCTCCACGCGGACCACCATACGGGGTGGAGGTGAGCATGTTACCCTGATGTTATGTATGCCTGACTCTTATTGTTACTTTCTTTCTCTCTGTGTCATGATCTCTATATTGTTATTATAATAAATAATAATAATAATAATCATTGCACAGCTGCCTGTTGAAGCCTTATGGTGAGTATAACAGAGGATTGATCACCCCCTGATAACCACTGAAACTAGTGATGCAGAATCTGAGCATTCTCTCCTCTTCTATCCGAATTTGATAAAAAAAAATGAAGTCAAATAAAAAATGCACTCATGATTGAAAGGCAAAAGTTGGAAGCAAAGAGGAAGGAATAGTAGTTGGAAGTATTATCTTGATGATAAAAAGGAAGCTGGGGATCACATGCATTTTGCAAGACCAATAACTTCATCAAAAATACCGTTCCTCAGATGTAATGTACATATATCAAATAGCTTACATCTGTGGGAAGAGATAAGAGAACCTCAAAGTCAGCAGCTAAAACCAGGCCAGGGGCCAATTGTGGAACATCAATATGTAAATTCAAGTTGAAGTTGAAAAAATTAAAACAAGTCCATGAGAGTTAAAATGCAGCCTTGAATATAGCCCACCTGGGCTTTGTAAACATCTCAAGATGAGACCTGATGATTTAAACACTAATGCCAGAGTCCCTGATGAGCTATGGGACGACATCAGGGAAATCAAGCATGAAGGAAGCAAAAGGTCATTAAAAGGACAGTCAAGAAGAGACCAGAGTGAATGCCTCAAAAGATTTTGAAATTCAAATGGAAGAAATAATGATGTAAAATATCTAAATAGAAAAAAACAAAGAACAATATCATTGATATCACATACAAATAAAATTTCACTGAAGATAATCCAACAATGATTGTAGCAGATTCAGAAGAGAACAGAGAACAAGGTGTATTATTAATGATATCAGCTAGGTCTTGTCTGAAAATATAGTATACTAGAAAAAATAATTGACTATCAAACTAGGGAAAGGCATTGAACTGTTAGGATCATAACAAATGATGGATAGATGTGAAAAGAAAATGGAAATTGCAGAAGAGGTCATTGTGGCCATGCAGAACTTGGACATGGATAAAGAGGCAATTGTTTGAACAGAACAAGGGTTCATGGTTTAAAAGCAGGAAATACGTGTATCAAGGTTGTATCCTTTCACCATAATCATTCAGACTGTATGCTGAGCAAGTAGTTAGAAATTGTATGAAGGAGAATATGACCTCAGGATTGGAGGAAAACTTATTCATATCCTGTGATATGCAGTTGACAGAACTTTAATTGCTGAAAGTGATGAGGACTTGAAGCACGGATGATCAAGGCCAAGGATTACAGCCTTTGTTACAAATCACAATCCAATGGAAAGAAAACCAAAACTCCTCACAGGACCGATCAGTGGCATCACAGCACATGGAGAATAGATTAATATTGTCAAGGATTTTGTCTCGCTTGGGTTCACAAGTAAGGTTCATGGAAACAGCAGTCAACAAATCAACCAACACATTGCATTGAATAAATCTACCACACGAGAACATTTTTACGTCTTGACAAACAAGGATGTTATTTTCAGGAATAAGGAGTGCCTCAGCCAATCTATGACATTTTCATTCACTCCCTGTGCATCAAAAGTCGGATTTTAAAAAAGAAGATGGAGGAAAAACGGCCACATTTGAACTCTGGTGTAGTAGATTGAAAGTACGATGCACTGCCAAAACATCAAACAAATATGTCTTGGGTGAGGAAAAGCTAGAGTCTTCCTTAGAAGCAGAAACAGTGAGATTCTGTCTCAAGTACTTCAGACATGTTATTAGGAGAGAACGGTTTGTAAAGAAGGACGGGATCCTTGGTGAAGTAGAGAGGCCGCTAAACAGAGCAAGAGCTTCAGATGGATTGACACTTTGGCTGCGACAATGGGCTCAGGTGAATGAACAATTGTAAAGATGGTGCAGGAGGAGGCCATGTTTTGTTCTGCTACAAAGAAGGTCACTGTGAGTCGCAAGGGACTTGGTGGTACCTAACAGTAAGAGACAATTTTCATAAAATAGCAATCCATTTTGATTCTTCTCAGACCAAGTCTATAGCAATGATATGCCTACAGTTTGGGTTGGCCAAAACATGTCAGCCACTGAGCTTTCTGCCTTCTCAATGGTTCCTCCAAGAGACAGCTAAGCCCAGCTTAAATGAATTAAAGACAACACTAGAAAGAGCACTCCTTTGTGTGGTTGATGACTAAAGATATATTCCCAAGGGAAGCTACTTTCCAGCATTTTGTGGGTATTTTAAAAAAGATAGTTGAGGTGAGGTTAAGCCCCACATGTTTATTTCTTATTTCTGAATTATATTTACAATTCTATTGGTGATTCTTAGGGATCGTAAATTTAAACTACAGCAATTGTTGTAAATTGTAAGAATAATGATGCCATGAGATACTCCCGTCTATTGGTGGGTCCCCTAAAGAGCCCTTTTCACTAAATAACTCATCATATGTGCACTTCCTGGAATGTTTAAGACTATAACTAAAGAATATAACTCAATAAATGATGCATCATAAATTTGCTAGAAGCTCTTTCCTGCTAAGCATGTTAGCCTCTCTTTATCTATCACCTTTAAACAAAGGACACTAAATTGTGGTCCAAAGTACCTGAGGAGCCCCCAGGCCATTTCAGGAACTCACAACCTATTTGCATGAACTAAGATGGTATTTGCATTTCAAGTATCATCGTTTCACAAGTGAAAGTGGAATTTTTCAGAGGCTACGTAATACTGAGTTTACAAAAATATAAAAACAATGGCCTGACCCTGAAAAAGCTGCCCTTGAATCTTGCACTTATAAATGAATAAGCTTCTTTAATTAGTTAATCTCATTTGAGTTGAATTTTCTGTAACTTTCAGCCAAAACTACTGTGATTAAACAGTAGTTTAATAATTTTAATTTAGTTTAAAGTTGCTGAAAGGAGAACTTGGAGAGTTTGCATTCAGGGCTGACGGCATCAAAGGCAGGAGCGGCAAGTTCTGAGACTTGAATCTGGCTCACTATAATGTACAAACCAAGCAAACCAACAAAAACCATGCATTTTTCATTGAAGATACAAGTTGTGATGACAGAAGTCAGATATATCATAAGTCATATATAGGACTGCCCCCAAACAAAACAAAACACAAGTTCACGACTGTTGAGTTGATTCTGATCCACAGTGGCAGCTCAGTAGAGTAGCATGGCCTCATTAGGTTTCCAATGTAAAATAAATCTTATGGAAGCAGACGCGTCATTCTCTTGATAACAAACTACAGGTTTCAGCCTTTTGATAGCAGCCAGGGGCTTTAAATGCTAGGCTACTAGGGTTCCAACTCTAAGAAAAAAACAAGAGTTGAATTTTAAAACAAAATCTAGGAAATAACCCCCCACCCCCAGGGTACATTAGCTTACCAGATATAAATGTGCATAGATGATGTCAAATTTCCCACCATTTCTACCCAATGGGAGAAGAAATGTAAACTGCAAGCTCTCTTGGTGTTCATCTTATAGTTAATCTCTGATGGATCCCCTGTCCATCCTGACCTTCATAAGAATGTCTAGAAATAAAAGAAGCATCCAAGCTGTCTGATGAGACTGAAGCTGAGAATGACAAATGTACACCAAACTAAAATGCTTGTGAGCACCTGCAGGTTGACTCGAATGTCAGCACAGTTTATGACAACATGAGAGGCATGCCCTCCCTATTCCAGAACAAAACTGCGTGAGCAAATATTTATTTCCTTTACCCCAGTGTTTATTCCTCTGCAATGCGCTCAGTCTCCAAAAAATGATGCACTAATGGCTTCAACTAAATAAAAACACAATTGTTTTATATATTTTTAAAATTTAAAATAGTAATGATGATGACAGATAATTTTTAGAAACAAAAGAAATGGTAAAGCAATGTCACTTATAAGCCCATCTCAGAAATAACAAGAGCATGTTTACTTTTTGACTCTGTGGTTATAAATGTTTATGGTTTATGATTATGGTAATATTTATATGGAATTTTATATGCATTTTTATTATATACCAAGGATTGGTAGTCCCAATCTACTGAGTGTAGTTGTGGAAGAAAAAGTCCTAATGCTCTGCTTCCATTAAGCTAATAATCAAAAAAGCCCTCTATGTACAGTCCTATTCTCTAACAGATGGGGTCTCCGTGAGTCATGATTGCCTCAAAGCAACTAACAACAGTATGAAATTCTTTCTATATGCCTTGTTAACTTTACAATGTGTTGCAAATCCTCCCTTTCACTAAAAATATTTGTGCAAATGATGTGTCAGTTCCCTCCCCTTTGGTATGCTACAATTTACTTAACTGCTACTCCATATGGCCTTCTGAATATAGAGCATAACTTTAAACTTTCATGAAAAATAAACAAACAGAAACTCACTCTGGGACTTCTGGCAAGCTTATTGAGTAGGTAGACATACTATTCAACTATGCCAAAGACTCAAGAGACAAATGAAATAGATATAGGTGGAAATCTGAGCTTCAAAGAAAAATCAATAATAATAGGGAGATAGGGACACCTTAGAATAATCAATTATTTGTAATCTAATGGTGAGCATTTACACAAGGACAAATTACACAAAGACATTTAAATAAAAAGATTTGAGGAGAAGGCAGAACAGAAATGGGAAGCACAGAGAAGAGAGAAGAATGAGGTTACATTGAGTGCATGGCAATCAATGGCATGAAATAAAATTGTATGAGTTGTTGATTGAAAACTGATTTGCTTTTTCTTCCCACATCAATGTCTCTGTGGATTTTCTCTACTTTGGATAGTTCTCTTTGCCCACTGAGAAAGTTTACTATTTTACATTTATAAACACTTTAGAAAGATAGCAATGACATTAATTTTAAAATTGTTTTAATTATTTTATTAACTAATTTTGCATGATTTAAATGTGAAAACCTTACTAATTCATGCATTACATTTGTCATATAACGTGGTTGTTTTCATATCCTTCCTTAAGACGTCTCTTCTCACTCATTTAAATATATTTAAAAAAATTTGCACCTTATTGAAGAGCTATATTCTGTTTGGTTTGGTTTGTATCTACCCTCAACCACGTAAGAGTAAGTTGATATTTTGCTAGAAGAGAACCAACTTTTTTAACATCATCTCTTTTATCTATTGATGTTTTCAAAGGATAAGAGGGTACACTTGATGAACAGCTTCTTGGTCCAACTCTAGATCGGCTTGTCTCACACTACAGACAACTTATGAATAAAGAGTAGTTGATTTTCTAGGATCTTAAAGGGTAAAACAGTTTTCCCCATTTTCAATTCCTTACTTTTATTTTATAGAGTAGCTCATGGCTACTATTAATGATTTAAGATATTTAAACTATACTGTCTTATTTATAAGTCCTATGCTTGGGCAAAACTTTAAAAAAATAAAATTTATTTTAAGAAATTCTCAAGGAAAGTTTGGAAAATAACAGCACTAATAATTGAATGATTCTGCTTGATGTGATTGAACTATGGAATAATGTGATATATATATTAACTCCCAACAATAAGTTTTAAAAAAGAAATTCTCAATTTAGCAACCCAATGAACTAAAAAATAAATTTTAAAAGCAGAGTCTTATTGTACTAAAATCAATAGCATAATTAGACTGACTTTCCTGTGGGCTTTTAATTACTGAGTAGTTCCTTTGCAAAACAAGACAAATGTAGCAATTTGACAATCAGAATAGAGTGTCTGTTGAGGAATAGAATGTTTTCCTTCAACTTGGCAGCGATTTTATGATAATTTTACAGGCAGACAGAAAAAGAATGAAAGATAGTGCTTGTTCATACAAGGCAGAGACTGGACATACAGAATTGAGGAAGAATCTGTCCTATCCTGTTAATAATCCTATTCTATAGCCTCATTAATTTGCTTCTGTGTCCATTATAATAATAGAAAGCCTGAGTAAAGTAATTATAGACAGTTATGAAGCCGAGGAAGGGTTGGCACAATAGGCCAAACTGACTAGGTTGAAGGAGTTCACTTAACAGTAGAGTATTTGTGATTTGAATTTTGTATTTGCCATTGTCTGATAGAAATTTATTGTCTATTTGTGCCCTTTGCACCCTCCAGTGCGTTCACTCCAGAAGAAGTACCCAGAACTGCAAAGCTGTGCTGTTTATCTGGCCTCTCCCTTCTTCCCATCTACAGACCTGGGTTTAGCTAGTAAGCTAGTAGCTCATACTTCTAGACACAGCTTAAATATGTGGGACCTTTAAAAAGTTCCTGGAAACATTTCATAATCTTTTGATTTCAGTTTTTCTCAAACTGTTTGAAGTCCCTTCGTGGTTCTTTCTCTTTGATGCTGGTATTCAATCTTCTCTTTTCCATTATAGATCTAATTACCTTCTCCCCTGTACGTACACCGTACTTGTCCCATAAAATTATTAGTTTAAATTGTATCTTCTCATTTTAAATATATAGGAGGTTGTTTATTACTGGACAAAGGCTAAAATTAGTTACTGCTGTTATCCAAACCCTTAACATAGGAATTGTCATACTTTATATTCATGAACAGCAACAACATCAGTTAATAATCCTAAAATATTTAAGTACTTTACTGAGAGTTTAAATGCATCTCTTCTTTCCAGATCACACATCTTCAAGGCAGCTTATTATTTAAGGTGGCTTTTCTAGCCATTGTCTCAGTAACTTCCAACAAAATGTCTTTCCCTGATGGGTCTAAGATAAGGTAGGATAAGATACTACTAACCTTTGGGTGTATGTCCTTGTTAATAACATTCACTGTGATTGTCAGCCTGCTGCATATAAAAGAAGCCCTCTCAGAAGCCAGATGTGGAGAAATCACTGCCAGGAACATTCAGGAGTGGAGCCCATCTTCTGAACCCTGAGACCCTTGTGCTGTTAGCCTCCTTGGTCCAGAAGAGAGCCGTGACAAAGGAGTGGCAGAGGAGCAACCTCTGGAGCCATAGAATGAGGAGCCAGAGCAGGGCAGACAGAGTGGTGCATTGACCAGTCCATAGAGCATGGACAACGGAGTGCTTTGGAGTAGGAACCTGGGTCATAGAGTAGGGTGCCTCTGGGGACTTCATTGGGGGTGTTGATTTTGCTGAACCACAGACTTGTAACTGAGGTTTGGGGTTGACGTTCATAGCTGAGGGTTATGCCCTTTGGGCATTGGCTAGCAGCCCCAAAAGAATTTTGCAACGTGTTTGGATGGAACAACTGAATCCTGAACATTTCTCTCTTGTAACAAAGCCCATGAATATATCCAATAAAACTGTGAGTCATGAATACTGTCTGTGAGTTCTGAGGTCATTGCAATGACTCTTTTAACATTATTGCTGAAAAAGCAGTGCCGTGTATGATCGAGCCCATCAGGGGTAGGCTTTATGAATTTCTTATTTTAACGATGTGGCCCTCGATCAACAGAATCCACAAATTGGCTTCGGTTTGCACCAATGGTTAGTAACCTATATGTGCCAATATGTTGGATTCAAAAGCTTTTCTCAATTAAATCATACTATCTCACATATAATTCTCAAACCTAGGACTATGCCTGATATATAGCTAATACTCAATAAATGGTAGTAAACTGACAGAATATTTATCAAGGAAAACTCATAGACAACTGTTGTTAACAACAATACCATCACTGCAAAGTATTTTTTTTAACTAAATGACTAGTCTCAGCCAGCCTCCACATTAACTATTTGAAATGAAATGATGGACAGTGAGGTGTAATGTCTTTCCCAATTTACAAAAGGCTGTGTTGACCTCTCACTTCACTGTTTTCCCTAACTCCTGATGGGCTCATTGGACTTACACCCAGCTGATGCATTTCAGTGTTCCTCAGCTGTGAAGCAAATGCTAAGAAATGTTGCAGGAGGAGCCACCACTCTGTGGGGGTCCTGGAACTCAATTTATATATCATATTAGCATCTAACCATGCATTTCATGTTCTTCCATTTTCTTGTACTAATGGTCTGCTTCAGGGACAATTCAGACATTTAGAACCATGATACAGCAGAATTCTCTGGCTCCTCAAAAGCTTTGGTATTATCAGGGAAATTTCATTTCATCATTAAGAAGAGATTTCAGACAATACCCCAACCTCAGAGAAGCTTATCTTATTGTCTGAGAAGCATAAATGCATTGCTAAGTCCCATGGCCAAGATGTCCAGGAATTATATTTATTCTCTTCTTTTATGTAGGTCAAATGCCAGAAGATGTTTATAAGCATAAGAAATGAGGAAATACCAAACCCTTCATATGTAACTTTTATCTTGCCCCATACATTACTAAATACATCTAAATACAGAGTGGAAATAGTGGGAAAATGTATGCACATATAACTAAGAAATGTTGCTTATAAAGCATAAAAACATTTACTGAGCAAGAAGACCAAAATATCAAGTTCCTTGTTGTCAATGTGATTTCCATCCACATTTCTACAAGGATCTGAAGCCTGCATTTTCCCCCTCTCTAATCCTTCCCCTAGGAATTCTAAGATCTTCAAGACACACCACTGCCATCGGGATGGCAGTCTGGGCATCCAAAGAGATTCAAACCTTGTTCCAGTTAAATGCTCTTTGAGATGTGGGTACAAAAAAATAGGGTGACGAGTTAAGATCAGGGATGAAGAGTGAAAGGAGGAAGACTTCCCAAGGATATTTATATAGGTCAGCCCTTGCTACCCTCAAAGAATGAGCAGGTTCTTTTCTCTAATGGACAAAAGAAAATCAGCACAAATTCTGGGTCTTTCTCTCACCAGAACATTTTCAATTGTCATTAAACTTCTTCCTAGTATGCTTTTATAAGCATTTTATGTCCACTAAAAATTCTATCAAGATTTCACCTTTAAGATCCCCCCAAAAGAAACCACTATAACCTGAGCTCACCTCTCTGCCACGTATTATAACTGGTCCAGATTCCCTTGGCAAACACAGTTCTAATTGGACCTAACTCGGTGGATCATATACTGGTGAATCCAAGATTCTCCCTGATTATGATTAGCTCCATAAACTAAATTCATTAGCTTAGATTTCACTTAAGAGAGTTTACTAATTTCAGTCTTTCTCATAAAACATTGGCACCTGTCATGCTGCTTACTGAGAATTAAAAATGTTGGACTATGTGGGATCCCCACTTCAGTATCTATTTTATCGATGGCCATTCTATAGTCCTCTTTCACCAGAGTCTGGACTCCAGGCAAAGATTCTTCATATTTGTCTTTTCTACTTTCTTTAAAACGCTTCATCCATCTTAAAAAAAAAAAAAAACCTGATTGTTTTATGTGAGGCAACAAGTCCTTTAAACTCTGGGTAAAGCTTCAATTATTTGGCAAGTTGTGAAGTGTTATTAAATATAAAACTGACTGACTTCAAGATAGTTTGCTTTTTATCCAACATGGTACCAAAAACATCCCCCTTTTGAAGATATTCTAAGGAAGGATATTGCTGAAAGAACTTGAGTGTAGTTATACAATAAGAGCAACTATGTTTAAATGTTTTTGTTTAGAATAAATCAAAGTTTGTGAAAAACATTTTGCTTCTGTGTGTGTGTGTGTGTGTGTGTGTAAGATTGGCATTCAAGGATGAGCACCGGTGGCATAAGTGGTTGAGTGCAGGACTGCGGCCCATGGGCTTCGCAGTTCAAATCCAGCGGCGGCTCTCAGGAGCAGGACTAGGTAGTTCCCATGACCACCAGAGGTCAGTGATGCCCACACACACACACAAACACACACAAAAGATTGGCATTCAATTGCTCAGATGCAACTGAGAAAAGACATCTTTGATAACAAACAACAGTAGGTAATTTATGCGTGTCGCTTATTATGCTTAATAACACTGCCATGCACCTTGGAACAATTGAAATCTAGTAAAATGATGTGGAGATGCATGAATGGCACATTTTGCCATGAATTACTTGTATCTTCAGACCTAAGAAATGTCAGCATGTGCAATGTGGGGTAAATCTTGAAAACCACATGAACTAGAGATAAGAAAAGGCACAAACCACCATGTAGCTTTTTTCTCTTCTTTATCCTTTTCCATCAGGTCAAACTCTGCATTAGCATTATGTACCCTTCCTAACAATTCTATGACAGCCCACTTCTTCACAGTAACAATGACTCTTCATTTGCCTAAATTTTAAGCTTTCATTGAAGATAGTTTTGCATTTGCATTAGATTCTGGGCACTTGCAAAGATTTTCAAATACTGAGACAGAATTAAGATTTCCTTCAAAGACATTACAATGCGGTTATGCAAATATACACATGCACATTAAACAACAGAAGGCTAATTACAAAGTAATTGTCAACAAAGCAAAATAAGGCACTTCAAAATGAATGCATAAACATGGCAATTAATTAAGCCTTTATGCTATCTTTGTAGCATTTCTTTACCATCATGTTGTTCCATTCAGAGTGTAACACTCAAAAGAGATAGTAAAAACATCGTGCAGACCCATGTCACTTATCTCAATAATAATTGTTTCACTGTTTCTGTTATTTGTGAAGTGAGTGATTATTAAGCTAAGTCCTTCACAAGTTGAAACTCGGGGAAATTCATCTCAAGGTGCACCTCCTGTACAACTCTCAAAAATCATGAAAAGGAATGGGCTAAAGTTTTCACTCTCTGTTTAGTGAGCTCTTGGACAGAACTTGTGATGCTCATTTAAGACCACAATAAAGGACTGGAAGCCAGTCTCTGGGTATCAACAAAGATGGAGTGACTCATAGGAAAAAGTAATGAAAGCAGTATTATCATAATTAATATTTTACATTAGGATTTAATTACCAAGGCAGGGGTCTGGGCTTGGATCCAGTTTTAAAAGTGCAATACTTTCCTACTTTAGCTGTGCTCATTTAAAAAGCTCACTAGGTAGAAACTTCCATGGTTCAGAAGATCGTCCAAATGAGAAGAGGGGTAGAAATAAGCAAAGTCTGGTTTTCATGGAAACCTTTGTCTGTGTTTGTCAACACTTTCTCTTGGGTTCAGTAGATAACACCTGCCCCAATTTGCCTCATCCTTGCTTTTCAGTAACACATCCCCTAAATAGAGAACCAGGGATCACTTTAATAGGTACTTGCACTGAGCAAACGCTAGATCTGAGTTTACTACAGCAATGATTCTAGTGAAGCTATCATTACATTTAATAAGAGCTCTACTTAAGTCATGAAGATTTGACGTGAGCACCTGTGGCAAAATGGCTTAGCTTTCTTCAAAGTAAAAACCTCAATTCTTGGTCTTTTGGAACTATTGCCAATAAAAGAGTGTTTAAAAGTAATGTTGAATACACAGAGGAAAAGAATCATAAGTTGCTATCATCACATAAAAAGATTAAGGAGAGGAGGAGAAGGATGCAAAAGAGGCGCAGAAAGAAGAGAACTAGAGAATCAGAGAAGAGTGATCTATTACTTTATAAAGTGTCATGTCATTATAAATTGTTCTCTTACCATTCTTCAGGTGAAATTTTTAGGGAACACTAGATATTAGAATTTCAAGGATGGACATTCATTCATTCTTATTTTTTCATTGATTCTACTAAAATTGTCATCCTATATAGAAAATAAAATACCTTTGTACGATATTAGCACTGTTTTAATGCTTCTAAAACTATTACTTAAATATTTCCCTATAATAAATGGATAAGTTCTACCTGAAAAGATATGTTTCAAATTGGATAAAAAATCAGGGTTGTATTTATAATTATGGAAACATGTATCTTAAATACCCTAGAGAAGTATAATATTATGAGTTATTATGAATAATAACCCCTTCAATATTAATAATTGATAGTTCTTTAATGGAGATAGATTGAGCACTGTATATGTAAGCTACACTTTTAAATGACCAAATTCAAAGTAGTTTATGCGATGTCTTTTGAAGACAAGATACAATTAGAATCCTTTCAGCCAGCCCATTTCCATCACAATGAGAATTTTTTAAAGTGAATTCAGAGAGAAATAGGACCCCTTACTCTCAATCACCAGACCAAATCAGACTTTTTTTGTCAATTCAGACTTCTTCCATATGATAATATCTGAAGGGTTTGGCAAGCTTAGCTTAAATGGACACATTAATAATACACCCAGATCTCAGTGGTTACACTTTATGTTCAGTTTAAAACTATGTTTTCTCTCTGAAGTACCAGTAATGACTAGCCTGCTTATTCATTCACTTCCCATTAATGAGCAAAAAGACAAGTGCTTGCTGAGTGATTAGATGGAGAACAGGACTGACTCATAGGTCTCAGATATTGTCAAGAGGGTAGCTCAATGCATGTGGACTCCTTTGTGCTTCAATTCATATGGTGAATTTTCAGAGCAAGATGGCAAAATACAGTGTAGCCTAAGGAAAGTAGAAGGCAGTTTGCATACGCTAAGTCTCACCTATGAAGAAGACAACCACTCTTCATGCTGGAAATAGAATTCTATGTGTCAAATATTCCCACATGGATTCTGATGTCACATCATCCACAGCTCAGCTTCATTGGCAAGAATCGAATCACAGTTTTCTAGCTGACTGTGATGGTTATTAAACCATTGCAAAAACCTTAAACTTTTGAAACACTAAGAAACACTATCCTCACATGAGTCCATGTCTTTCTTTAACATTTCTTAAATGATGGGCAATGGCCAAAGAAGCCCTGTGCAATAGTAAACACGGGATTTCTAACTGCAGTCTTTGCACTTTCAACTCACCGGCTTTGCTGTAAGAGAAAAATGAGATCGTCTACTCCTGTAAAGATTTATAGCCTCAAAAACCATGACACTAAAAATTCTATAGGATCCAGTCCATCCTATAGGGTCCATTCTTTAGGGTCACTATATCTCAGAATTGATTTCATGAGAGTAAGGTTGAGTTTAAGTTGGATGGTCAGCATATATAAACTTCTGGCTAAATTGCTCAGGCTAACAGACAAGTACTCTGTGTATGCCCCAAATTCAAATTTGTGAACTTTTTACCACAGGACTTTAAGGATTATTTGTAAAAAACAACATATTGAAGAATATCAGTCTGAAGTAGTTGACAAGGAAATCACATTAAGCAAACATTTATATAAAAGTTCTACATGAATTAATAGCTAGCAGTGACAACTTTTATCAAATGTATTGTTTCTTGGGGGTCAAATAGTAAGGGCTCAATTATTAACCAAAAGGTAATCCATTCAAACCCACCTACAAGTGTGTCAAGTGACAGGAATGATAATCTACTGATAAGTCCAAGCCTTGAAGACTCAATGGAGCAGTTCTGTTCGACACACATAAGGTGACTTTGAGTCAGTATTAACTTTTGGTAATAATCAAAAAATGTCATTTTGAGGTATGGTATACCTAACCCCAGGCATGGTGTTTTTAACCACCTCATATGCCACTGAAATCTAGAGAGTGAAAAAGAATATCTGTAAAGAATTGATGTGTTTGTACTTTTGGTTGAAGAATATTGCAGAACAATACTTGCAGAACAAACAAATCTATCTTGGAAGAAGTATAATCAGAGTGCTTCTGAGTGGACAAAAGATGAGACTTCATCTCATGGATTTTGGACATTCCATGAGAAGAGAGAAGCCACTGGAAGATGACATACTACTTGGAAAAATTAGAGAAAAATCAAAACAGACAAAGATCCTAAACCAGATAGACTGGATACAAGAGTGGAACAAAAACTAACAACAGTTTTTTAGGATAGCACAGGACCAGCTGATGCTTTGTTCTGCAATGCATAGGATCATTATGAGTTTGAAACAACTGAGTGCCAACACAACACAACAAAAACAATATGATAGCGAATGAATGATTCATTCATTCCTTGCTCCAGAGGCTCCTGTTGGACATGTTGAAGAGTCTGATAATACCTCCAGCATAGTTCTAAGTATCATCCCATCTCCATTACTTGAAACTCTAATGTTCTCAGCCCTTTACCCCTCTATTCCCAAGTATCATGTTTAATCCATAAACAAATTGTATTAGTATTGGTAGACCAGAGAAACAAATCTATAGAAACTCTTACGTGTACAGCAAAGTATATATACAAGAGTAATTAAACATTGAGAAAAAACATCTCAACCCAGTCCACATCAAATGTATAAGTTTGATATTAGCCTGTATGTCCGACAACAATCTACAAAGTCCCCATCAGACTCATGAAGCGCATGCACTGCTGCCAAATGCAGGACAATCACAGGCCAGTGCATAGACAGGAGTTCCCAGGTGCTTTTTCCAGATTCAGAGGTATGGTTCCAATAGGATAGATCCAGCTGGCTTCTTCTCTAGGATATCTCACAGGAAGTCAACCTTGTCAAAAAAGTGTATCCAATGAAGTGGATGAGATAGTGTCTCCTGCCTTCAGGTAGGAATTACCACATAGAATTCTCAGGAGAAGGCCATTCCCACACAGAGGTCTCATTAGCTATCTCCAGATCAACAGGCTAGACTTCCCCCTTATACTCAATCCTCAAATTGACACCAGATTAGGTGACTGCAACACAAATGAGTCCACTGTCTTTCTTTGTCCTCAAGCACAATGGCATTGTATTGATAAACTAAACTAGGGTCCAAGTTAGATTTTCATATTTTCTACGTGAGTGACAGATGAAGGAGACTTCCTGGGCATAAATGAATATAGTACTTTCAAGTTGTAATGCTGTGGAAGATACAATTAAGTCACAAAATAATTCAGCTATTTAAAAAAAACATACTGAAGCATGACCAAGGGAAATGAATCATTCAGATGATGAAGTGACAGGTGCACCTTGTTAAAAGTGAATTAATGTGAACTTGAAAGTTTGTCTAATGATAATTAGCATTAGTAACATATCATATGTTCTCAAAGTACTTGATACTTTTGATTTCAGAGAATGAACAGGACAGCGACAGTCTGCTATAGGTTACAGTTACAAGTGGACCATTCAAAGGGGATGCCAGCTTGTCACTCTCACCTATGACTGACCCTCTTAGATAAATTAAGATCCTGGAACATGAAGTGCCTGGAGATGAAAGGGAAGTAGTAAGAGTGACCACTGGTCAGTAAAGAGGAGTTTATTTGGAAGAGATGAAGGGCAAGAATATGGCTGTTTTCTATCTTTTATACACACAAACACACACACATAATCTCTCTCTCTCTCTCTCTCTCTCTCTCTCTCTCTGTCAGGGCTCAAAAATTCATGGACAATTTTAATAGTATTTAATTCCTTTTTCCATGAACATTTTTAAGTCTCTTCATACATGTACACATGTGCTATCTCTATCTACATCTACAGCTATACATATGCTTCATTCTAACCAGTCAAAAAGTAATGCTACTACAGTTCTGGTTCCTGCATGCCTGTGTTTATTTCAGAGACAGTGTGTTTAAAACTTCCTCTGCAGAGAATGATGGTTACAGACAAGTTGTTCAAGTGATATGTCTGTTTCAGTCTTTTCAGGGTGCCTTCCAAAATGAAATATGTATCAAAATATTGTCTTACAAGGGGATCATCTGGATCAGCTAAATTCAAAAATTATATTAAATTCCTTTTGGAATTTCAAAGGGTAATTTTCACAAATTTTCTTTAAAGACATTGTTGAGCTTAATAAGAAATCTCAAAAAAATGATTTGAAGGTTGATCCCCGGTGGTGTAGTGGTTGAGTGTGGCACTGCGGCCCATGGGCTTGGCAGTTCAAATCCAGCAGCACCTCTCCGGGAGCATGGCTAGGTAGCTCCCATGACCAGCAGAGGGCAGTGATGGTGCTCAAAAAACAAAACAAAACAAGAAAACATTGAAAAAAAAAAAAAAACAGGGCTGAGCCCTGGTGGCGTAGTGGTTGTGCGCGGTACTGTGGCCCACTGGGATGGAGGTTCAATTCCAGCTCACAGGAGCAAAGGCTGACCTCCTACTCCCACCACCAGAGGGCAGTGATGCCTAAAAAAAAAAACTTAAAAAGAAAAACAACAAAAAATAATTTGAAAACTGTATTTTTTGGGAAAAGACCTAGAAAGTTTCACCCAGATTTTTTTTTTCTATCATGAAAATTTGCTTGCTCATCTTTCCAGGAAGCAACTTCATTGGAAAGCCTTTTCTCCTTCACCCTGAAGTCCTGATCTAGAAACTCTGCACTTCTTTTTGCTCCCAGCACTGAAAGAACATATCAAGGGACCATAATATGAGTCCCTTAAGGATGCTGAAGCTGCCATTTTGATGTGGCATCCAGGGAAGCATGCAGAATTCTTTGAGGAAATGCTAAAACCATAAAAAGCAGACTCCCACTCCCTGCCATCAAGTGGATTTCTACTGAGAGTGATTCTGGGGCACAGAGTAGCACAACTGTGGCAAGTACAAAGCCAGAGTGGTTCCAAACAGCTAATCCTGAAATCCGTAGCCCGATGTACAACCAATCTACCACCACGTCTCT
This sequence comes from Nesogale talazaci, assembly GCA_004026705.1. Taxonomy (NCBI): domain Eukaryota; kingdom Metazoa; phylum Chordata; class Mammalia; order Afrosoricida; family Tenrecidae; genus Nesogale; species Nesogale talazaci. The sequence goes on along the minus strand of PVJH01001726.1, from coordinate 168,609 downwards.
GGGAGAAAATAGGAGTGAAATTGGGGACAGCAAATATGAAAAATGACTTCAAAATATTGTGTCATCAAAGAAAAGAAAGTGGATTTGCATAGAAGTGGGAATGGACAAAAGAAAAGAGAGAGGGAAAGCAAAAGAGAGAGAGAAAGGAGTCTTCTTCTCAAGGGAGAAATAATCATTAATTCTGTCTTCCAAGGGAATGTGTACTACAACAAAGACATAAAGCTATTTTTGTACCGTATGAGGAACATCCAAATGAGGGGAAAATACATCGACTGCAAATGGCTTAGTGGGACATATTTCACACAAGGATGCTTTAATGCTCTGAGCTTCTACAGTGTCATTTGGAATATTTTGTATTACACTGAAGTAGAATTTAGCACCTTAATAATAAAACTTCCCAGTCTCTTCAAGAGTTGAGACACAATTTATCTGACATGTGCTCTTTCCCTGACAACAGTAAAACTTCCCACCATGACTGAGTAAGTCCAGAAAGGTTGGCCAGGCAAAATGTCCTATATTCTAAACAACAGATAATATTAAACATATTAGGGATAGAGTGCAGCCAAGAAATTGAACAGCACCTATAGCTAAATGGCAGAGTTTTGAATACTATTTGTGGCACCAACTAACAAAAGGGAAATCTGCATACCGCCATGTAACATAATAGTTAGTACATTTTAAATGTTTAATAATAAGGACACTTATTCTTCTCCTCCACACTGTTCTCAGTGTGGATACTTTTTTAGTTTAAAATTTTCAGTACTGTGAATTGTTTGAAGGTCTACAGAGCAAATTGGTTTGCTATTCGACAATTCTTACCCATTTTGCTTCATGCCATTGAATGCAAGCCCCACAATGTAAAACACTTGTTCTTAATAGGAAGTTAGGAAAGATTCCCTTTGCAATTTCAACGAGAATAAAAACTCACTACTGCTTCATGGATTCTCATTCATAGCAACCCTATAAGACAGCTCCATGGGGTTTTTACAACTCTAAATATTTAGAGAAATAAAGTGCCTCATCCTTGTCCCATGTAACAAGTGATGGACTTGAACTGCCAGCCTTTCAGCTAATGGCCCACTGCTTAACCCACTGTAATCACCAGAGATCTTTAAGGAAAATGAAAAGCATATTGAGGCTTTCATAAGATTGTTCTTCCTTTTTGCTGGTGATGAATTTAATTAAATAGAATAAACAAATATAATATAAGCCCATGAAATATACTTTCACAGGTATAGGTTAAATTTGTGAATTATTAATTATGACAGAAATCTGCAAGAGACCCGAGGAGCTCAATGGAGTCCTTTCATCACAAACTTCATTTCTACTCATGTCCTAGACTCGTTTATAGTTGAGTTCTAGTACTACATCTTTCAATTTATTGCTAAATAATATTCCTTTACATACTCAATTTAGATATTTCTTTCTTTTTTTTCCTCAAATGCTTTTTTTGAGAAGCAGTGTAATCTGCCTATCCTAGTATGTGACAAAGTTTCAATATCATCCTTAAAGTTTTCAGTGACTAATTCCTCTGATGTGGACAGCCTGTTCCTTCCTCCTAGTGTATTCTTAGTCTTGAAGCACCTGTGCAATTTATCTAATTTGAATACCTCTCCTAGAATATGAAATACCAGTGATACAGCTTCCAAATGGCTCCACTGATAGACAAAGACAAAGCTTCAGGGATTGAAAAGGTACCCCAAACTGATAAAGCACTGGAAGTACTCACTTGTTTTTGTCAAGAAATTTGGAAAATAACTATTGGGCCAACAGACTGGAAGAATTCTGTGTGCACTCATTCCAAAGAAAGGCAAGCCAATGAATGCTCAAATTATAGAACAATATCAAATTATAGAACAAATGTGATATCACATGCAAGTAGAATTTTTCTCAGGATCACACAACAATTACAACAGCACATTGCCACAGAACTTCCAGAGGTTCTAGGTGGATACTGAAAAAAAATAGGAAATAAAGAATATCATTGCTGGTGTCAGATGGATCTTAGTTCAAATCAGAGAATATCAGAATGATGTTTACCTGTCTTTTATTGACTATACAAAGACATTTCTCTGTATGGATACAGAAGAACAGGGATTCCAGAACACTTCATGGAGCTCATGCAGAACTATCCAGGAGTCTGGGGTCTGGTGTTCCCACATGTGATCCCAATACCTCCCTCTCCTATATTGTGTGCACCCAGCACAAGCCCTTCCTGTGACATATGTCCTTACCTATAATTAGGGACCTGGCAAGACTCCAAAGGGAATATAAGGATTGGGCATGATAGAGGCCCTCTCTCCTCCCCTCTCTCTCGTGCGCCTTCATCTCTCTCCTGCCATCAGCGCAGGGCACTCTTGGGCCCATCTCCCTCATGTAATCCCTTCCCCTACTTACTGTCTCTCCACAAGGAGGGCCCCATCAGAGAGCATGCTACCATGATGTGAAATGTGTCTGACTCTTATGATTTCTCTCTGTCTCATGTTCTCCATAACTTTACTATAATAAATATTAATTATTGCTGTACAACTGTGCTTTTCGAAGCCATGATATATATATCATGTGATATATATCATATATACACACATATATGATATATATACATATATATCAGAGGCTGGCCTTCCTCTGATACCTTATATAGTTGAGTTTCCCATATCAAACTACATTAATGAATATGGAAATATTTTATTTCACATAATAAGTATATGACAAACTCCTAAAAGTTACAAATAAATTGTTATTTTGACAACACCATATGTTAACGAATTCTGAAGAAGGTTGTGACTTATTCATTGGAGATAATAAATTATCCCCTCCATGAGCTAATTTAAGAATTACTGTAGGCCTAGTGAGTAATTTGTTAGAGTGCTAATCACAAGGACAGCAGTTCAAAATGACCAATCACTTCAATGGATAAAGATGAGGCTTTCTAGTCCAGTAAAGAGCCCCAGAGGCAGTTCTACCTTGTCCTATAGTATAGCTATTAGTCAGAAATGACTTGGTGGCTATGAGGGCATTTATAAACTAATTTTACATAATAATTTCTTCCCCAAGGAACCTACCCAGTGCAACCATTTGGTCAGGAAAATAGTATGTCAGTTACCAACAAATCTCCATTTATAATGATGAGAAGATCGAAATCTAGGTCTGTTAAAATGGATTCCCCCAAATCTTCACTTAGCTTTGTTTGCACATCCACACCTTTCATTTACTTCAATAAATGACACCATCACTTCTTGTAAATGATCAAGTTAAAGTACTTTTTGAATGTAAAGTAATAGTTCTGCTATAATCAATTTTGATAAACCCACATCTTGAAAAATGCTTTTTCTATGGTTGCTTGATATATTAATAGGAAAGAGAAGTTAGTTGGAAAGTATCCAATGACTGTGTCAAGGCTGACAAGGAAACTGTCTCCTACAAGGAGTAATTAATGGAATCGATTATACTTAGCGTGGAAGGGAAAGTTAAGTAGAGGCATGTTAGCTCCTATAAAATATCAGAAGGATTGTTCCCTAGAAAAATGGGGAAGCTTATTCTACCCTCCAGGAACTAGGAACTACATACCAAGATTAGAAATAAAGAAGATTAGAGATCAAACAATATTAATCACTAGAGTTGCTTCATATTTGAATAATGGTGAGTAGTGCTTAATATTTGAATAGTCAGCTCTCCTTTGTTTGAACGTTTGCAGAACATCTAAACTCACTACGGAAAGAGGTGCTCTTAATTAAAGAACACGTCTATGTGTCCTGGAGACAAACCTCTTCTAAGAGTCTAAGCATATGTCGTAGATTGCAACAATGATCCCAAGAATGTAGGTTCCTTTTATAAAGAGAGGGATACACCCGCAACCATCATGGTCCCAACTCTACCTTGCACATCCAGATGAACTGGAGAAGTCACACTGGCATAGAGGGGAGCTGGAGATATGGGGAAATCAGGATGAATGGGCCCCTTCGGGCCAATGGTTAGATTGGAGATACTGGAAGGGTGGACAGAAGGGGGGTGGGTGGGAACCAACAGCAAGGATATATACACAAGCTCTTATTTGAAGGACGGGCATCAAAGAAGTGGGTTGGGGGAGAGGTCCGGCAGTGTACGATATGAAAAAACAATAACAATGTATAAAGTATTGAGGGTTGGAGGGGAGGAGAGACCAGGGGAAGAGGGGAAGGAAGGGAAAAGCCGATAGTAGGGGCTTAAGGGAAAAAGGTGGATGATTGGAGAACAATAATAGAAGTGGACATGTGAGGGTGCTCGATGAGTATGCTCAGTTATATATTGTGAAAAACGATGTATGAGCCCCTAATAAAATGATTGGGAAAAAAAAAGAGAGGGATCCATTTGTCACTACTTATTGATGCTAGGATTGCTTATCAAGGTAAATCCAGGAAATGAAATATTGACTGCAAGAAGCATGAGAGGGACCAGAGTAGTATAACTTGTCTCACCTAAGTCCCTTTGGAACCCTCTGTTGTATATGAAACCATCATGGTCTTCAACTAAATGACTATGTGACTACATGGGGGACCCTAACCATTTCAGGCTGGAAATGGCACTACAACCAATAATCTTTCTGTTATTTGGACTGACACAAAAGAGCACAGGTGATCACAGAATACCACCAACTTCCCAGCTAAACTCAGGGCAATTTCAAATGTGGAGCACTGAACTTTAAATCAATGGCTTTTCCTTGAAGGCACAACGTTTCCAAGTTGCCGTGGAAAACTGGTGAATGCACATAAAGATTTATGAAATGTGATGGTTGAGTGAGTAGTACAAAGAAGCAAACAAAAATGATAATTATCACCCTAGTGGAAGACATCACTGTTGTGGTCTAGAATTTTAAAAGAGCATAAAGCAAAGCTTGAAGTTTGGACACCAGTTGACTAGATGTTGGAATTGAAAAAGTAGGAGATTGCATAAACACTGTGTTCAGTTAAGGTTCCTTAACTGCAAAAAGAGAAAGCAATTTTGGCTATGATAATGCTAAAGAAGAATTTGCCGAAAGGATATGGAGAATCACTTAGATGACTAAGAAAGAAGAAGCTATCTCTTAAAAGGACAGGAACTGGATGACTATGAGGTTCTGAGTAGAAGAGAAAACAAGACATTGTCTTAAAACAAGTGTACCATAGGATGCATCATTTACAATCACTTCTTCTAAACATCTGTTCTTCTACGACCCTTCCCAAGGTTAAACCCTGTGGGGAAAAATTGGAGTTTTCCTACAAGGGTCACTTCCTCAAAAGGCACTTTAACTGACCCTGTGATGAGGACCAGGCAGAATAGAGGCAAAGTGGCTCCAATGGGAATTAAAAGAAAATTTAATCCAAAGGAACGTGGTAGTGCTTTTTAACCAGGATTCACATAGCATGCAGGGTATATGATTATTGCAAGTTATTAGTGGTCACTCCTAGAGTAAAGGATAACATCTGAACAACGTTATATTAGCTTCTTGAATGACTAACTCAATTCTAGGAGAAACAGTACTAATACATTGAATTTTACAGGTAAAGAAAGGGAGGTTAAATAGCTCATTCAAAACCATAGAGCTACCAAGTAGCAGAGCTGAACTCAGGTGACCTCTATTTGGAGTCTAATATTATAAATGTCTATACTAATTTGATTTTCAAATGTGAAAAGTTGATTGGGGGCGGCCAAGTAGACCAGCCAATCTGCAGGGAAGACCAGATGAGGAAAGGAAAGATGAGAATACACTAAGCTGCTCCATGCTATCACTTTATTCTGCTTACAAACAGAACTTAGAAGTCATTATTTAATAAACCAGAAGAAAACCATCACCCTTCATTCATCAAACACAAAAGATGAGACACACTTGTACATGTGAGTGTACGTTCACCCACATAGACACATGTTCAATTGGGAGTTTAGAGTTTATTCTAAAAATTTGGAATCCTCTGTAAAGTACAGGGAACTTGGAGATTATATGCTGTGGAATATTTTATTTTATATTTATTTAAAGATTAAGGCATTTCCAGTGAAACAGATGGGTTTACTTAAACAATGTCATCTTACATACACCACAATATTGAAGAGTCTTATAACTGGGAGCTTTGTAGAGAACAACAGGTGTTAGCAGCTAATGAACAAATCAATCACAAATCAAGTTTAGCGCTAACAAACTTCAGCTCTTTCACAATGGATAGAATTGATCAATTTTGATAGAAAAATAAATATGAAAACTTCAAAATGATAGCAATACCCACATCTCAAATGACTATCTCAATAATTAGAATTAGTGAACCTAACGTATATGCTACACGATGCAAAAAGATTTTCCCAAATATCAGCCTATATTGATTTTTGCCTCAGAATAAACAGACATTTAATGGTATAATAGAACAGATACAAAAGAGTTATCCTTTAACTATTAGCCATATCAACATTATTATTAAATCTAGTCACTCTCTCAATAAGATCTATCTCTCTCTCTTTTAGCACTAAGCTTTCATTAAAATTAGAAGCTCCAACTTGTGTGGCCACAAGGTGTTGAAGGGATCAAGTATCAGAAATCAAAGAATTAAAAATTATATCATTATAAGTGAGGGGGAGTACAGATTGGGGACCCAAAGCCCATCTATAGGTGAAGCAACATCCTCTTACAGAAAGGTTGCAGGGATATGAGCCATACAAGGTACAGTTTAACAACAATGAAATACGCAACTTTTCTCTAATTCTTAAATACTTCTGCCCCCCCCCACTATTATTATCCCAATTCTACCTTATAAATCTGGCTAGACCAGGGGATGTACACTGGTACAGATAGGAACCAGAAGCATGGGGAATTCAGGACAGATGATCCTTTCAGGACTAGTGGTGAGAGTGGTGATACAAGGAGAGTGACGGGAAGATGGAGTAGAAAGGGGGGAGCCCATGATAAGGATCTACATATAACCTCCTCACTGGGGTATGGACAATAGGGAAGTGGGTGAAGGGAGACATAGGACAGTGTGCGGTATGACAAAATAACAATTTATAAATAATCAAGGGTTCATGGGGGAGAAAGAGTAAGAAGGGGGTGGAAATATGAGGAGCTAATACCAAGGCCTTAAGTAGAAAGAAAATGTTTTCAGAATGATGATGGCAACAAATGTACAAATGTAGTCTACATACACTAGATGTATGTATTGATTGTGATGAGGGTTGTATGAGCCTCCAATAAATTGATTTTAAGAGAATAAGTAAAAAAAAATTAAAATAAGAATGAAAAATAAAAACCCGGAAAAAAATGTGACCTGCATTTTGGACTCTGACCACCAAAGACTGTTCTGAATAATTCTGACTTGAATAGTGTTCACTGAAAAACATTGATATGTTAGTCCCTAATTAGAAAGGACTTTGTAATAGAAAACTGTAGGAATGATGCAACACCATACTTAATATGAAAGATTATTAAGCCTTCTTTGGCAGAATATATTTATAGAGTTATTTCTCTGGAAATAGAGAATGTCTCATTGAACAGTTTCTTCATTTAGAGGCAACACCATGTCAGCAGGAGTCCCCAAAGAAAGACCTCTGTGAAAGGTTGGCAGGAGAATCAGATTAGGAGGGTGTGTGGATAACAGCACAGTAAAATCTGATTATAGGCATGAAATAAGGCAATATATCTGGGTCTGAAGAAGCAAACCATAATTACTGAGCAAACGTAAAACTGATTAAGCACACATTCTAAGTACTCTAACGATTACCTTAGATGTATTATCTCCTCTATCCCCTAGAACAATTAAATTAAAAAGAAATTACTATCACCTGACCCAAGCAAGATATTTTCAATAGCCTTACGTGCATGTGAAAATCAGGCTTTGAATAAGGAAGACTGAAGGAGAAGTGACGTGTTTCAATTATGTTGCTGGTGAAGACTATTAAAACCATCATGGATGGTCAAAAGAGCAAACAAAATCCGTCTCAGAAGTACAGCCAGAATGTTCCTCAGCGGCAAATCTAGTGAGACTTCATCTCACATACTCTGGACATGTCAGGAGAGACCAGGTCATGGACCAAGGCGTCAGGCTTGGTAAGAGAGGCAGTGAATGTGAGGAAGGCCTTTCACAAGACCTATTCAACCCAGTGCTGCAACAAGGTGCTCAACGAATCAGAACATTTGTGAGGATGATGCAGGACTGGCCTGTGCTCTCTTCTGTGGGACACAAGGTTGCTGTGAGTGGGAACCCAGTCACGGGCACCTAAAAATCACACCATCCACATTTTGTAGACGAGAACCTCAATATTTGACATGGTAAAGGAGTCGTGCAAAGTCCTTGAGCATAAAGCGACAGAATGGGATTTTAACTGGTCTTTTCATAGCAAGAAGTGCCCCAAATTTTCCATTGTACTCAGTGCTCTGATGAGGGTGATGCTGATCCCCTTTCCCATTTCCCTGGGCTGCTGGAAAGACCAACTCTGCGCTGCCTGCCAAAGCCGATTAAATAAAATAATCTCTATCTCTGTACGTTTTTACCTTCTGTTGATGTTTTAAGGTGCTCTGGGAATCCTTTCTTTTCCCTTTTTGCTCTCCAGCCACTAGCATTCATCTCTTTCACTGGAGAGGGAGCTTCTGGCATCTGAAATCAGCCCAGGAGGCATTCCAAAATCAGAAGCTCCCCCAACAAAGCCTTATGAAAATCACATTTGGGTTTGCTGTGGTTATAACACCAATCAGAGATGTAGGCTGGCATGAGATTCAAACAAAGGAAAAGAAAAGGAAGGCCTGAAGTGAATTTCGGGCTGAGAAGCAAAGGAAGAGACCAGCAGAGAGCCTTTGAAAAGCAGGCGCAGCCTCCTGCAACAAGGAAAAGAGATGAATAATGTGGCTGGGGGAAAATCCCCACTTAAGAGTAAAACTTGAGTACACTTCACAAGGAAACCGCTCCAACTCTGCTTACTGGAGACATCAAAAGCCAAGAAAGCACAGATGTTGTCTTGGTGCATAATGTAAAATCAGGCTTCTGCAAACAGTAACATAAATACACTGAAACTACACATAATAAACAAATAATTAAGTCCTCCATGAAGAAAGAGAGAAGTTGTCTCAAACTGAAAGATATGAAAGGAACCATGACAACCAGGTATCAGAAGCTGTCTACCGCTTGATGCTTTATATATGTATCTATATATCCAAATACTTGTTTGCATGTTTTTCTATATATATATATACTTATGCCTATACCTATAGGTCTATCCACAGCCATATTCATATCTGTATCTACATTTACACATTTATCTGTACACCAAAAGTTACATACCTATCTATATACTTATATATACTCACATACATATATACCCACATATATATCTATATGCACATATACAAATGCATACTGGATTTTAAAAAGTAGCACAGAGCTCTATTGTGTTTATCTAATCCATACACAATCTGTAAGAAAAGAATGATTACCCATTTTACAGAGTATCAGAAAATTGAAGCATGAATTGATAAATATGAGATCTTAGACCATACAGCTATTTATTTTAGATGAATAGTTGAAATACAGACCTATATAATTTCTAAGTCCTTTTCTCTTAACTACTACCTTCCTCTTAGGAGCCAATTTTGTTTCCCCAGTTGATATTGGAATGTCTGCCTGAGCCTACTAAGAAACAGCCATGCCCATGAACCTGGAAGAGCATGTTCCTTTCTGTTGTTTTCAGCGACTTGTTCTTCATGTTTACATGATATTTAGCCATGGCCTATTAAATTCATAACATGCCTTACTGTGTCAAATGGAATTTCATTTAAACAAGCAATTGTGTTTTGTTCTTTTATTTCAACACAGCACCCTCACCCCACCCTTGTGTCCACTCTCTTTCCTATAACACAGTAAGGCAAACGGCCCCCAGTTTAGTATAAAAAAAAAACCTTTATAGATGGGAACCGATATAGAGATTGTCTTTGTATTAGAGCATTTTACTCCATTGGCCAAAATTCTTCTTGGAAAATGCTTGAGAATCACATTTACTTTGTTTTGGAATTATAGGAGAATGCAACAACTATCCATTGGTTACATGTACTTAAACTCACCATGAGTCAACAGGACACAGAAAACAGCCCCTATTTGGTTTCTGAGCATATAAATCTTTACAGGAACAGAAAGCTTCATCTTCCTCATGAGGACTGCCTGCTGGGTTTGAACTGGCAACCTTGTAGTTAGCCCAGCTTTTAATCCACTATGAAGCCCAAACTCCAGTAACAAGAAGTTTGGTCATCAGTGGGAGTTTTGGAGGTTCATTCGGCAAGGAATTTGAATAATCAGTTGAATAGAGACTATTCTTGGTGAAACTAGCACAATTTGTCTTCCTTTCTATTTGCTACTCTGTCTCTAGGAAAATAGGAATAACTTTGTTAATACAAAAGTTGAAATATTTTTAAAAATGGAATTAAAAGATAAGAATAACAAATATTCACTTTATCAACACAGGCTCTCTCAAGGTCAAGATACTTTTTGAAGTGATGATACCAGCCAGTTAGATCATCACTAAATAATTGAGAATCCTGGGAATTAACCATGTCATGATGATTTCCACATGGAAGAAAACTGAGTTCCTCTTAAATATTTTATAAGAAGTCTAAGGGGCGAATGAAGGAAAGTGCAGAGCGGAGACCCAAAGCCCAACTGTAGACAAGTGGACATGCCTTACAAGGAAGAGATGAGCCAGTAAGTGTGCAATGTAGCAATGATGAAACATACAACTTTCTTCTGGTTCTTCAATACTTCCAGCCTCCCACTATCATGATCCCAATTCTACCTTACATATCCAGCCAGACCCCAACAGGTACAGATAAGAGCTGGAAATACAGGGAATCCAGGACAGATAACCCCCTTATAACCAATACTGAGAGTGGTGATACTAGGACGTAAGGGTAAGGTGAGAGGAAAAGGAGAGAACTGATCACAGTGATCTATATATAATCTCCTCCCAGGGATCAGACAACAGAAAAGTGGATGAAAGGAGACATAGGTAAGCGTAATACTTGAAAATAATCATAACTTATACATTTTCAAGGGTTCATGAAGGAGGGAGGGAAAATGAGGAGCTCATATCAAGGATTCAAGTAGAAAGAAAATATTTTAACACTGATGATGACAGCATGTGCCTAAATGTGCTTGACACAATGGATATATGTATGGTTTATGATATGAGTTATATGAGCTCCCAATACAATGATAAAAATTAAAAAAGAAAATGTAAATGGGAAAATAAATAAATTAAGTTTTCTAAGTTTTCCCTGAGGTGGGGTGGGGGATGGGGGTAGAAGTCAAAAGGAACCAAATCAGGGCTGTACAGTGGCCACCTAATGATTGTCCATTACAGCACTCACACAGTTATTCTTGGTCGATGGGAAGAAAAAGTGGTGGTGAAAGGACTGGTTAAACTATCATGGATTTTTTCTGCAAAAATATCAGCTAAGGTTTTCTATCCTTTTCCTAAAAATGGTTTTTGACAAATGATTTGACATAATTTTGCTTGAATTTGTCACTCCCACCTAAATAAACCCTAGGATTTTCTTTGTTTTTTTTCTTTTTTGTGTGTGTGCATCACTGACCTCTGGTGGGAGTAGGGGGCCCAGCTTTGCTCTTGGAGAGTTGCTGCTGGATTTGAATCGCCAACCCTGTGGGCCACAGTCGCGTACACAACCACTATGCCACTGGGGCTCAGCCCTGTTTTATCTTTATATTTGTAATGAACTTGTGTGTTGCTAAAGGCTCCAATCCCACTTCCGTTTTACTTGTCCTCCTTTTGTAGCTTCTCAGACAGAGATATAGATCTGACGGCTGAGGAATCTGAAGGGTTTTGTTTGTTTGTTTTTTGGGGGGAAAACCCTTTATTTCATTTACTTAAAAATTTTAATTTTTTTCACATTAAACCTTCCTTTTTTATTCTTTATATTATGCCCTCCATTTATAATTATTTTTTCCACATTAAACCCTCCTATCTCCCATTCCCACATCTCTCCCACACCTCTTTGTAATCCTCAAAGGCTTGTCTATTGAGATATAAACCACACTGCTTCGTCTATGTTTTCCCTTACAACAATGGGATTAAATGTCTATCTGTGCAAGATTGGCTGAGTTTGTGAAGCATGATGTTCTCTCCTTTATCCATGTCTTTAAGTGTTTAAGAGAGCTTTCATTGCCTTTTACTGATACATAAGACTATAGTGTAAATGTACTGGAGCTTGTTAATCCATTCCTCTGTAGTTGAGTTATTTCCGTGTTTTTGCTATTGTGGAAATTTTTGTGACAAACTTTTTTCAAAGTACTTGTATAATAAGCAGTTGCTATTATTCTTTAACCTCCTAGAAAGTCAACATGAAATGTTCCAGAAGCACCACTCACACACCCTGAAAAAAGGAAACCATTGTCAAAACTTTTCCTCTTTCTTAGGCATCTGCTTGTGTTTCAGTTGGGTCACTTAGACTTCGTTGGTAGTTATTGCTTTGATTGATCTCTGGCTTCAGTACTGTACTGGTAAAGGCATGCTTCATCTCCTACAACAATTTTTAGAAGAAATTTTCAAGGATCTTGAGCCCAAGACATTATTTATAATGTCCATAAAAAGCTCTGCTTTCTTCTGCAATCAATTTAAGGACAACAATTTTGGGATCCAACAAATAGAAAGATGGCACAACTTTAACTTTTCAGTCACAACTGTGTAAACAGAACCAATGGAGATGTCAGTAATGTTAGCTATCATTTCTACTACGAATTGGTCTTCTTCAAATAACCCGGGAATAAATTAATATTTTCCTCTCAAATTGATGTGGTCTGTCCCTGTGGGCTTCATTTGAACACCATGCCTTTCCCCAAGTTTTGTATTTCCTAACTGATGATTTCTTTTTTTTTTTTTTGCCATCACTGCTCCGGTGGTGGAAGTAGGAGGCCCAGCCCCACTGCTGGAATTGAACCTCCGTCCCAGTGGGCCGCAGTCCCGCGCACAACCACTACGCCACCGGGGCTCAGACCCTAACTGATGATTTCTTTGGTACATTATTTCTATAAAGTTTTGATAAAGCATAAATAATTTCAATTCTTCCACCCAAGTTTAATTACAAATTTGATGCTTGGTCTGACTTTTGTTTTAGCAGGATCTGCATTGCTTTTAATGGGGTTGTTTTCAAGTTGATGTCATATCCTTCTTCTCGCCTCAGGATAGATGCTGTTTAAGCATGCTATTGCAAGTTAATATGAGTTTATTTTTGTATCAACATGTTTCTAATTCATGTATACAATTGCTCATATTTCGCATTTTCATAAACTTCTTGAAAACCTTCTTACTGTAAAGTTAATGATCACTTCCTGACAAATCAAGAGAACTTGCCACTAGTAGCTATTTCTTAGTAGTGGAGTAGTAGACAGGATGACCCAAAGAGAGAGGTTCTGAGTGTCTGGGTCCTTTACATAGGAGCTGAATATGTCTTTGCAGATGACTCCTCACACAATTCCTTCCTGCATGACTGAGAAGGGTCAATCTAATTTTTTCTCTTTTTATAACATGGTCTGAAATGATAGGATGTACAGGAATATAAAAATTCTAATCCAGTAAAGTTCTTTGTTCCAATACCAACTCAGGCATGAGTGCACATTTTATACCCATCCCTACAAAGACTTTATGCATTTCATAGATAATAAGCCACCGAAAAGAAGACATTCATTCCCATATTTCCATTTTTGTAAAGAACTCCTGAAAATCCAAATTTTATGCTTTTATATAATGTTCTAGGTTGAATTGTGTTCTCTCAAAATACTTATTTTACCTTCCAACTCAGATTCCCATAAAATGAACTTGTTAGGAAATAGGGTGCTTGAGAATTTTATCAAGTAAATCACTCTGAGGTTGTATGGGGTGGAGCAATCCTAATCCAATTTAAATAACTCTTTAAATAAAAGAATATTAGATATAGAGACTCCATTAAAGCAGACCCCTGTGAGATCATGAGGGTCTGCTGCAGCTGGCACTGGAGGAGTGACTGTAGCCACCAGTAATGGCATACAAGGTCTTCCTTAAAGGCCTTGGAAAGAATCTAGCCCTGACAGTACTCTGAATTCAGATGAATCACATCGAGAACAGAAACCGTACATTCCTATTATGTAAAGTTAACCACTTTTGGCTGTTTTGGTGCTGCAGCAGTAGGAAATTAATACATACACATGTCTATAAACATAACTTTTTTTTCTAAAATGACCCATATCACTCAAATCCTATAAACCTGAGCATCTCTGAATCACATGAGCTTCCTAAGAAAAGGATGGTCTCATCTTATTCATAATTATACATCTGTAAATGAATAGTAAACACAAATCAATGTACATATTCAAAGGCATGAATTAATTACTGGCTGAAAGTAATGATGAAAATTGAGGAAAAATGAACTGTTTTAGTATAGGCATAAAATGACCAATTCATACCATACCCAGTATCCCCTCATGTCTATTTCAATGTCTCCCAATTTTTTTTTATGAAGTAGAAACTAATCCATATTTGAAATGTCTAAATTAGGGTATGATTTTTAAAAAAGCAAAACTCAGCAACATTGACCCACTATGCCTTCCGGATCCCAAAAGGGTGGATCAATTCATTTTATAGCAAACACTGAACAGCTGTCAGCAATAATTTCTAATGGCTTCATTTGATTCTGACACATGATGTCCTGACCCCATCATCTGGATCCATCTGTGAGAATGGCAGGGAGCCCTCCAGCAAGATTCAGTTTGTCTGTTATCTGGCACAGGTAAGAGGAGAAGGGTGGGTGGAGCTGAGCTGGCAAAGTGAAGCTGTTACCAAGCCAATTTCTTCCATAGCAACAGCCCGAACAATTCTCAAGTTTCTACTTCTTTGCTTCCACACATGGCCCATAACATTCAGAGACAAGTAGCAATAAAAGAGAGATGGAAAGTTCAAATTTTAAGCATTTAACACTAGTGATCAAATACCTGATAATTCTAGAATGACAGGAAGAACATTATACCCAAAGAAGGTGACCTCACACACTCATCCACAAACATGAGATTGATTCTTGCTCTTATTGACCTTTTAGGACAGAGTAGAACTGTCTCTTTGGATTTCTAAGGCTAAGTCTTTTTAAGAGGTCCCTTGGAGCAGCTGTTAGTGTGGAACGGTTTACCTGAGCAGCCCAACTGAGAAGCCATTGGGTCACCAGAGCTCTTTGAAGAAAGTAAAAGGTCACTAAAAATACAATAAATAAAGAAAAGACAAAAGTGGATGTGAAGAGACACTGCAACTTTAACTTTAGCATATAGTAACTGTGGCAGACACCTAATCTGATGTCATTTGAGGATTAAGAGTATAGGGGTGGAGTTTACCTTGTCAATCTGGAAATAGCCAATGATCTGTGTGAGCATGACTTTCTCCTCTGAGGATTCTGGGAAATCTGTAATTCCTTCTTGGAGGGGAGAGACTCACTCCTCAGTGCCTTGGAGATACTCTACAGACAAGACACAAGGGGGACTCCCTGTGAGACATCCTGGAGGAGAAGCCACTGGGCTTACCCTGATGGAACCAGACCTACAAAGTGGAAAAAGATACAGAGAGGCTCCTGCCAGCCCTGAGATGCTTACAACACCACTGGATCCTATGACTTTTTGCCATCTGGCCTGGAATTGTCCTGCATTTGACATCGTTGCATGTGCTTTGTGAATCTAAAGAAGACTTTACAGACTGGTAACTAAAGTAAATGAAAGAAATTACGAAATAAAAGAGTTAAGCAGAACGTTTTGAGGGGCAGCTTAAGAAGATAAGATAATCTGTCTATTGTGATGAAATGTGAAAAGACCAGAGGTTTAAAAAAATCAAAAAACGATGTGCATACTCAGCACATCTTAATCAGAAATAACTGAAGGAAAGAAACCTCAAGTTGCAATACTTAAAGAGTTAATGGAGGAAATACTGAACAAAGCAGGATGCATTGAAGAAAAACATGGAAGAAGTACACAGAATCGCTATATCAAAAATAACTTTTCAATGTTCAAGTATTTCAGTAGTAAGCATATGATCAAGAATCAATTGTATTGGGGGGAGGGGAAGTCCAGAAGGACATTTTGAAAGGAATTAGTGAAAAATAAAGTTCTGTAAGGATTAGCGATAAATAAGTTACTAGAAATTGATGGAAACTCAGTTGGAATGACTAAACAAGGTGATGCAGCACTGGAATCATTCAGTCATCTAAGCCAAGATACTTGGAAGAGAACTGCATGGAAAGTCAACTGGAAGATATTCATCTCTGTGCCCATTACAAAGAAAAGTGACCAAACATAATGCAGAAATTACTGAGCAGCAATTTCAGTCATGTCCCGTGCAAGTAAAATTCAAAGTAGTTGCAGCAGTACATTAATAGAAAACTACTAAGAATTTGATTCAGAATCAGAAAACTGAATGAAAAGAACAATCTTATTGCTGATATTAAATGGACCTTGGTTAAAAGCAGAGAGTATCACACATATGTTTTTATTGACTATGCAAAGTTATCAAAAGTGTGGATCAAAATAAACTATGAACAGTATTGGAAAGAAGGTGAATTCCAGCATACTGTGCTCATGTGAAAGTTGTACATAGGCCAAGGGAAATACTGCACTATAGTTATTCAATCTGTTTACTTAGCAAATAATCAAAGAAGTTGAATTATATGAAAAAGAATGGTATCAGGAACAAAGGAAGTTTTATAAATAACCTATAATATGCAGATGCTACAAACTTGTTGTGGAAAATGAGGCAGACATAAAGCACTTGCTTATGAAGGTCAAGGATTATAGTTTTCTGAATGGATTACAACACAATATAAAGAATACCAGCAACTTCCCAACTGGATCAGTAAGTGACATCATGGTAAGTGGGGAAGAGATTGAAGTTGTCAAAAACTTAGTCTTGCTTGGGTCCATAGAAAATACTCAGGAAGCATCAGTCAAAGAAAGCAAACAATATATTGCATTGAGAAAACATGCTACATCAGGCCCTTTTAAAGTATTGAAGAGCAAAGTTATCATTCTAAGTTATCTGAGGACTAGGGTATACCTGACCCATGTCCTGGCATTTTCAATATCCTCATTGCATGCAAATGTTGGGCAATGAATAAGTCAGACTGAAGAATTGAGACAGCACAGTGAACTGCCAGAATAACAAACAAATCCATCTTGGAAAAAGTACACCCAGAAAGCTCCTTAGAAGTGGTAAAATGTTGGATATTCTGTCAAAAGAAACGATTCTTGGAAAAGGACATCATGCTTGGTAAGGAAAGGGATCAGTTAAAATGAACAAGATCCTGAAGGAGAGAGGTTGACCTAGAGGCTGCAACCGTGGAGTCAGGCATAGCAGCAATATTCAGGAGAGCACAAGACTGTTTTGTTATTGTTGCTTTTCTGTTGTGCACCAGGTCTCTGTGATGGAAGCCAACTAGACAACATCTAACAACAACAAAAATAAATTGGATTTCCGTCAGGAACAAAATGAAATAAGAAACTTAAAAATAATTCTTATGGTCACTGAGCGAAATGATAATTTAGATTTAAAAGTTGGAAATCTGTAGTTGACAATTTGATATCAATTAAGGAGTGATGCATTATTTATTATTTATTATTTTTATTATTCATATAATCCATATAATTCATATAAGATTTCTCCCAGTTTACTATTATCATATAATAGACTAAAATTAAGTTGGGACTTTGCATCTGTTTGGTTAAATAAAGTACCACTAGTGCCAAGAATAATGCCCTACACATTAAAAAACAACAACAAAATCTATTGTGATTGAATCAGTTCTGACTCAGAGGGACACATAATAGCTATTACATGCATGTAAATATATGTCAAACATTTTTGCTGTTGAATTCAGTGTAACTCATGAATATTTATAACCTTAAGAGCAGAGTCAGAGAAATATGAATCTTAAGGGTAATTACCACTTATTATTTAATTAACATTTCATGCTTAATAGAGGGAAACATTTTATGCTGAATAGAGTCATTCCACCTTTTTGTCATTCAGAGAGATAGGGAAAAGGGTGGGGGTGTAGGAAAGGGGGAGGAAAGAAAGGAAGAAAGAAAAGAGGGGGAAAGGGAAGGAGGGAAAGAGAAGGAGCAGAGAAGGCAAAATTGAAGAATAAGGGAGAGAATGAGAAAAATAAAAATAAATGACTGGTAAGAAGATAGCTGCAGACCAAGATTCTAAAAATGATTTATTTTTAATATTTATCAGAGCCAGCTCTGGATGAAACCCAAGAGCCAACAGTGACACTGTGTGATCTTGAAAATCAGGCAATTCTTAGCTGAAAGAAAGTTTGTTGGACTAAATATTAAATAAAGTTGTTGAGAAAACGGAGCAAATAATGTATTGGTATTATTAAGCGCTCAAGAATTATTAGGTATTCTTATTCTCACTGACATGTAAGTATCAGAGATTGAAATGAGCATAGATAAAAAGAAATGTGTCATGCTTGAGTTAAAAGCAAAAAATGAATCATGTTTCTTTATAAGTCTTGGGTTTTAACAATGTTGCTTATGTTAATGAAAGTGTAGTCCATTTTCAGGTTACCATTTGTAAAGCTAATTTAAAGCAAATATTTAAATACCTTCCCTACCTTCATATTAGTCTTGAATAATGAAATGTTCTCCCAAAGTTGACATATTATTCATAAAAATACACAAAGGAAATATATTTAAAAATTAACATTCTAAGGCCTCATTTCACTTGCTGAACAGCCTGACAATTACCATTGTTTCTTGAGAAGCATGATTACTCCCAAATTGATCATACATTTAAACAGATAACAATGTCATTAAATCAGGGAACATCCTTAGTCAAGGGTATGAAGATAAAAGCTACCTCATGGGAGATGTGATTATTAAGCATGATTTCTGGCTATAGAACGATGTGTCTCAACTTTTTATTTTAAAATTTATATGTTTTATTTGTTAGCATCTCTATTTGCCTTAGTCTAGTTTCACTGGCTTCACCCACGTTTGAGAGTGATTTTCCCATCACCAAAAATAACAAATGTCTCCGTTATAGAAAGTGGCTACCCCGACTTCAACCTCCCAAATTACCTCCAAATAACCTCCTGAGAAGCTCCAAATAATTTTGATTTCTGCATTCATATATACTTCTGGCTTTCTTTGTTTTGTTTTGGGGGCATCACCATTATATCTCTAAGATGTACACCTAGAAGTGAAATTGCTGGGTCATAAGGCATTACTATACTTAGCTTGTTTAACGAAGTGTCATACTGATGTCAGTATTTGGTATAACAACTCATAATTACTACAGCAACATTTAAGAGTTTCAATTCGCCCACAACCTCACCAGAATTTGTTGTTGTTCTGTTTTCTATTACTGCCATTTTTGCAGCAGTCTGACAGTATCATGCTCTGGCTTTGCTTTGCATCTTTGATGACATGACTGATTTTGAGTCTTCTCATGTGTGTTGACTGCCTGAACATTATCTTTTTAGTGGTGTATGCTCATGCTCTTGCCCATTTTTTTATTGCATTGTGTGTCTTCTTTGGCTGTTAAGTTGTTGAGGCCATCTACATATTTTAGAAATTAGAATGACCAGATATATCATTGTCAAAGATTTCTTCCCAGTTTGTAGGTGCCCTTTTTAAGTCGTTCAGTATTTAATTTTTAGAAGGTCTCCATTACCTACTTTACCTTCTGTCATTTGTGCATTTTGAGTTTTGATAGGCTATTTATGGAAAAAATAAAGCCCCGTCATTTTGATTTTATGTTGTTTCTCATGAACATAGAGTTTTGGTCTTAGCATCTAGGTTTTTGATCCAACTGGAGCTAGCTTTTGTATAGTGTGTGAGATATGAACCCTCTTATTTTTCTGCATGTGGGTAAATAATTTTGCTAGCACCATTTGCTAAGAGACTTTATTTACCACCGAATGGACTCTACTCACTGGTTGTCTTTATATGAATTTGTATTGGGTTCTTGTTTATGTTTTATTGGCCTGTGTGATCATTACTGTAACAATAGCAGGGTGCTTTATTTACTTTGGCTGTTTCGTTGATTGTGAGATTAGGAGAGAGTGTGCCACCTGCGACTCTGTTCTCTTTCAATATTGTATTAGCTACCCAGGACTCTCCCTTCCATATAAGTTAGTTTTGAAACTAATTTTGGAAGCTAGTTTTCCATTTCATTAAAAAATATTAAGATTTGAATCAGGATTACATTACATTTTTGGTAGTGTTGATGTTTTCACAAGGTTGAGCTTTCTAACCTATAAGCATAGAATTGTTTGCTCATTTTAGTTTCTTTCAGTAGTACTTTACAGTTCTTCTTGTATAATATTTTATATCCCAGTTAGATATATTCCTAGAAATATTATTTTAAGACTACTGTGAGTGGCCTAGAATAAAGTATGTTCTTGATTTCCTTTTCAGAGTCCTCCTTAATCAAAGGGAGACTGAGGATTTTGTGTGTTGAATATTCCCTGCCCCTTTGCTGAAACCTTCTATTTAGCTGAAATAGCTTTCTTATGGAGGCTCTGAAATTTTTTATATGCATAATCACAAAATCTGTAAATAAAGATAGCTCTCCTTCTACCACTCAAATTTAAAGAGGAGCCCCAATAGTGCAGTGGGTGACAAAATGAGCTGCTAACTTCAAGGTTAATAGTTGAAACCATCAGCCACTACTTAGAAGAAAAATGAGACCTTCTAGTCCTGTAAGACATTCTTACTCTCTCATCCAAGATCACTATAAATTGGCATTTTCTAGCTGGCATAGTAATTTTTGAGGAGGGTGGGGATGGAGAGGTGGAAGTTACATTACATAGAACATTGAAGAACAGTTAGAGTTTCCAGTTTGGACAACCTTAGATCCTTTCCTTGTTTGTTAGCTCTTACTAGAACTTTCAGAGGTACACTGGCGGCATAATGAGTGAGGAGTTGGGAGTGCAAACCACCGAGTCAATAGTTTTAACCCACCCTCTCAAAAAGATTTATAGTCTCACAAACCCTAAGGACACTACTACTTTATCCTGTTGGGTTGATCTATAGAATTGTGATAAGTAGCAATTAAAATTCAATGGTAGTGATTTTAGTTTTCTGGGGAGGTGGAACGTGTGTGTGGGGAGAGGTGTTAGTACAACACTGAATTTTTAAGAACTCATTCTTTGCCATCAAGTCAATACTGATTCATAGTGACCCTATGAGTCAGGGTAGAACTGCCCCTATTGGATTTCAAGACAAACTCTACAGAAATAGAAATCCACCTCTTTGTCCTGTGCAGTGACTGGTAGGTTAGAACTGGTAACTTTGAAGTTAGCAGCCAAACATGACTAATGATAAAGGACAGCTTTTTCTTGTTCCCAATCTCAAAAAGAATGTTCTTCATATTGCTCTGTTATGACTGATGTTGACTTTTGGATTTATATATACAGATTACCTCTGACTTAAAAATGAGAACCATTCCTAACTACAAGGGGTACGAAAAGCCCTAGATTTTTTTAAAGATATGATATAATTTTTTTACAAAATGAACTTATCACCTTCAAAGTACTCTCTATTACACTTAATACATGTGCCAAATCTGAAATTAAATTCTTGCAATTTTTCAAATGCATCTGTTTGATGGCTGACAGCACCTCCCTCATTTTTATGTTCACCTCTTTTATGACATCAAATGTCTGTCTTTCAATATCTTTCTGCATTTATGGAAACAAAAATTGGCAGCATGAAGCAAGGTCAGGAAGTAAGATATATGGGGTAAGAGAGACATGCTGTTTTTTGCCCAAAACTGGCACACTGAGATGGTTGCATGAGCAGTTGAATTGTTATGGTGGCAAAACCAGTTCACCATCTTCCCAATATCAGGCCTTTTTTTTTTTCATGTTGACACTGTTTCACAATCTTTTCAGAACCTCTGAATAGAAAGCTTTATTAACAGTCTGCACTGGTGGAATGAACTCTAAATGCACTATCCTCCTTATATCAACAAAAAATGAACATTATACTTATCTTTGATTTCACGTAATAAGCTTTTGGGGGATGAATTGAAAATGGTGTCTCCACTGACTTGATTGGTGTTTGCTTTTGGGGCATAAGAATAGCACCCTGTCTCATTACCAGTAATGACCATAGAGGAAAAAAAAATTCTGGGTCATTTCCGATATGTTCTTTCAAAGCAGTGCATGTTTCCACTTGATGCTCTCTTTTCTTCTCAGGCATAACCTGGGGCACAAATTTTGCAGCAACCCACTCATTCTCAAATCTTCCATTAAAATGAACTGATCTGAGCTCCAAGATACTACAATAAATTCCCCATCTTACCAATGTTATGCCATACATCTTAGAGCACAAGTGTATGAATTTGCTGACATTTTCATCTATCCAGGTGGTTGACATATGCCCAGAATGAGATTTATCATCAATCAGCATCTCACCTTTTATGAAACAAACAAAACTCTTGTACATGTGATTTTTCCCAATAGTGTTGTCCTTGTAAGCTCTGTTCAACATCACCCCTGTTTTGTGGCATTTTTCCCAAGCAGGAAACTAATGTTCACAGCCACACATTGTTCTAACAGCCATCACAGCAAACTAGGTTTGAACAAAATTGATTTTACAAAAAAAAAATCACTGTAAACTTAAAGAATCTTTCCAGGCCATGCCACTGAGTGTGCTAACTCAGCTCACCTACATGCAAAAATTCTTACTACGAAAACTCATCCTATTTGAGTTTTTTGGGGGGTTGTTTTGGGGTACCACTTCATATGTCTCTAAATCTTTAGTAATTTGTAGGTAAAATAAACAAGTGCATTAAGTTCTTATTTAGTTTTATTTAGTGCTAGAAAAGACTCAAGGCCTTTTCAATACTTTAAGATTTGGGTGTACCCAAGGTGATTGTGTTAAAGAGTTTATTCTGTGTAGGAATGTACTGAAGAGACTATCCAGTCAGCAACCATATGAAGAAATGTTCAGCTCATTAGAATAAGAAATATATATTAACATAACAATGCATTTCCATTTCACACTGATGCTCTACACAAAAAAAAAGTTAAGAAATTAGTAAATGCTGGAAAGAAGGTGGAAAGATTAGAATGCTCATACATTGTTGATGGTATTATTGAATGGTAAAGCCCTAGAGAAATAAAGAACAAAACAGGAACAGACTATGTACACCTAGGTTTATTGCAGCTATTTCTATCATTGTAAAGAGAAGGAAATAATGAACACTAGTGGGGAATATATAGCAAACTCTGGTATAGTCATACATTAAAAATTAATGGCAAATGACTTAAGCACTTAAGACATGGACAAAATTAAAGAACTTCATGCTTAGCAAAGTTAGTCAATCTCCCCACAATAAGTATCTTACACCATTATTATAAAGAAAAAGAAAAGTAAGACTAGACTTTAAAGATTTGAGGGAAGGGACAGGAAAATATAAAGGGAGAGTGGGGAAAAATAATACTGAAGACTGCCAGAAGAACAAAAGAATCCTTAGTGGAAGAAGTAAAACCAGAATGTTCCTTAGCGGTGAGGATGTCAAGACTTAGTCTCATGTACTTTGGACATGTTGTCAGAAGGGACCCATTCCTGGAAAAGAGTACCACACTTGGTAAAGCAGAAGATCAGAAAAAAGACGAAGATCCTTATTGAGAGAGACTGTCACCCAGCTGTCATAAAGAGATCAAACATAAGGTTTGTGATGATGCACAAGACTGGGTAGTTTTTCATCCAGCTGTAATAGGGTCTTTATGAGTCAGAACAACACAAGGGCACCTAACAACAGGAACAGCAAGATAACTTACATAAACTTACCCTCACACTGACACAACTCAACCAACCAACCTGCAATGCAACAATATTCTCAGAATAATCACCTTCACTTGCTACCTGAATTGTTGTGAAATGATTGACTTTACATTCAGTGACTCTGTAGGACAGAGGAGAATTACTCCTTTGGTGGGCAGATAGTTTCATCTCTCTCACACTCCAGCACTAAAATGAGGCTAGATAAGGATTCTAGACACCTCGTCTACAAATTCCAAGTCAAGAGAAAAAGACACAGGAAATATTCACAACCGGAGGACTGCCTGTGCTCCGAAAATTAGCTTCATCATCCTGAATTTAAAACGACTGTTATCTCTTGGTAACCCCAGCTGGTCTCTTCATATGAAAGCTCTACATAAGAAAACTTTTTATTCACAACTTTATTTTGAAATTGTCATTTATAAATTGACCTCCCTCTATTTTTTTCTTTTCTGTTTTCAGCATTATTTTATGTTTTGAGAATTTTTGAGCTGGGTTGGCATCAAGGGGATCCTATCCTATTTCTTGATTTCAAATTGTAGTCTGATTTAAATGAGTCTCTGCCCAAAGAATTCCCTATGATATTTCTTATAAGAGTGGTCTGTTTTTCACAGATTCCCACTATTTATGTCTATTTGGCGAGGGCCCAGTTTTGCCATTGCATTTGAAAAAAATATTTTTTGGGGGGATGTCTGGGTAAATGATTCTTGGTCGGTAATTTTTTCTCTGCATGATTTTATATGTTGTCCCACTGCCATCTTGTCTTTCTAAGTGGATACTCACAGTTAGCATTCTCTAGGGAGTTCAGTGGTCTCCACAACCACTGTGAGGGTATCACTCAAAGGAACAGGATGCACGCCTGAAATAGTCTTTTAGTAGGTTGTGGGTTATCAAGTAGTCTCAGTGTAAGTTCAGAAAATCTGCAAGTACTGTTTGGCTGTAGGAATCAGGGCAAAAGTTGAATAACAGCGGTAAGTCTCATATTCATTAGTTACTAGAGGTGAAGATGGCACCTATCAGAATATGACTGCCATTTCTTGTGAGATAATATATCTGTCTGTCCCATCACCAGGACACAAGTGCACAAAGTAGTCTCCTTATCCTTGGGTTGGATGAGGTATACATATACCTGCAAAGTTCCCAGGTGGTCCAAGTGAGGGTGCAGGGCTATTGATGACTGATTGGGTAGCATGGGCACCTGTACTATTAGTTGCTGGGAAGGGCAGTGGAATTAGGGGCTCCTTTGCACTCCTATCACTGGTCTGGTAGCAAGAGTGAATACCCCCTGTCACAAAATGGGAAAGGTGGTATGTGTCAATACTAGCTGCTGGAAGAGCCCAAGAGTGTGTGCTGTGGATTCTGGGCAACCACAACGCGGAGGTCCCACTGTTGGTCTTTAGGAGGATGTAGGGAGTGTGTTTGTACAGAATGACGCTAGAAGTTAAGACCCCACCCTGATGGGGCAGGCGTAGGAACTCCTCAGACTAGTTCAGTGAAGGCTTTCTAGCCACCACCTCAACTATTCTCCCCGTTCGGCTAGTTCCAGTGCTCCAAATGATCAAGGACCCCTCTTGGTATGTGGTTCTGCCCTATTTTCTGGCACTATTCCTACCCTATCAATTCTTGGACCTCACCCCCTTCCTGCATGGCTTCTCCTTAGAATCTGGCTCATCTTGAGCTTTTCTTGCTATACACCCCATCATTCATCTATGCAATATCTCTTTCTCCTATGAGAAATCCTGTGAACTCTCCTTTCCCTGCTTCTCACCTGGGGACACTGCTCATTTTGTTTCAAGATGGCCATGTTGTGCTGGCCCAGCTGGCAGATGGCTACAGTCTGTATAGCATTTCATTCTCTGCTTTAATCCTTTTACGTGTCATCTAATTCTCCTTCCTTCTGTTCTGGGTTCCCAGAATGTAATCTATATTTTTTTCACTTGGTTTCTCAGTTTTTTTTCTTTAGGGAGACGGCATGGTGTGTGTGACTAAGCTGTCATCTTGAGTAATCTTGTATGTTTCAAGTAAAAAAAAAAATCCCCAAATCAATGTTTACTAACTTCCATAAGAGATAAGCAATGCCAGGGTTCTATTTACCTAGACACATATAAAACTGTATTTGTATATTATAAAGTCTTGTGATCAGGCTTCTTACAAACAGCATGTGGAATGAGATATGAAGAGGGCAGCTGGTAGATTCAACACAAATCTGTTTGGACAGTTTAAAAAAATATGAAATTGGAGGAGATTTCTTGTTTTAAATCAAGTAATTTTCTTTTATAGAAGTGGAAATTTTTCACTGTAAATCATTGAGGAATTCAGAGTTCAAGCAGGAATAAAAGTGAAAATGAATCATTCAGAATCATACCCAAGGAACTGCACTATAACACTTAAAACATCTTTTCAAACATTTTCTCAGTGTTATATCCCTATATAGATACATGTGTATAATTTCAAAGTCAGAGTGTGATTTTCCTTGCAGTCTTTCCGGGCATGCACTTTGGTCAATGAAGTTTTATATCATAATTTTACATAATAGGATATCATGTTGTATCTATATCCTCTAATATAGTTGCATATTTCTTACTAGAGTAATGTGGGCATATTTCAATTGCCTAATTGTGTTGGCTGAGTTCTCTAGAGCAGGGCTTCTTACATATTTCCCCCTCTTAATCCTTTTCCATCCAAGAAAGTTGGAAACATGGACAAGTGCTGCAAAAAAAAAAAAGAACTTTGAATTTTTACACCTCTGATTTTGAATTACTTATTGGTCACTGTACATTCAGAAACCTTCTACTATTTTCACAATTTTTCACACATCTAACTATCAGCTACTTAATCTTACATGGGTCAGAACCTAGAGTTTTAAGAAGCTGTGCTCTAGAGAAGCAAAACCAATGAGAGAGAGAGAGAGAGAGAGATTTACATAAAAAATCTGGCTCACACGATTGTAACAGTGGTAAGTCCAGTCCAGTTTCAAATCTGTGACTGAGAAGTAAATCTGGAGACTTTTGCTGAGAGGTGCAGCTTCTGGTGTGGATGATGGCGGGTTATGTAGGAATACCACAGACTGCAGAAGGGGATGAGTCCAAGACCTGGAGGGGAAACTTGTGACTACAGAGGTGAACGAAAACAAAATGAGAAGATCATACAGCAAGTCAGATATCAGGTCAGAAAATAGGCAGACAATAAAGGCAGGCCATTGACTGAAGTCTGGAGAACTGACAATTGATGAGGTAGATTCAGGGTAGAGACTCAGTTGAAAGGCAAGCAAGCTTCCCTAGTGTTCACTAATGTAGGAATTACGCCAAACTCCAAAGAAATGTCCTTTGAGATTCATCGGTGCTTTGACCTGAATAAGGGGTTGCCTTGCACCCCACCCTTCTTACAACTTATTGATTGGTCACAGCAGCTTCCATTATGAGATTGATTATATTGTATTACATATCATCATGGAGGATTACTCAGACCTGACTACCAAACCACTAGAAATCTTAACCAGCCAAAATGACAGGAAACTTAATCATCATTCTAATATTAGAAATGATACTAATTGAAGATCTTTACACCTCCTTTATACTTGTCCAATTGTCTCCTTGTGGCAAAGAATAAAACCAAACCAACCAATCATGACACAGGGAAACCTGATCTAACAGATTAGAGGTGACTCACAGGATTTTCCAAAGCGGTTATCTTTGTGGAAACCAACTTCCATCTCCCTCACCACCGCCCTGTCAAGATCCCTGAGGGAATAACAGTGCCACTATCTATCTAAGAAAAAATATATAATAAAATAATACATGTTACTTTGATTTTATTCCCTGTTCTTTTTCCACATCTGTTTTACTATGTATATTGGTAAAGTGGGTAAAATGATAATGATAACTGTAAGTATCCTCAGCTTAAAAAATCTAACATATTAATATATATTAATAGAGGGAGACTACAAGAGTGATAACTTTAAACCCATTCAATAGAGAGCAGTGTAGATGTTCATATGCAAACACACTTTCCAGAGTCCGGTAATTGGTGTCCAAGGAGCTGGATCCTCATGATTTAGAATATTATGATATTTCAATGAAGTATGTTGAACAAAGTTTTATATATTTTCTTCAAACAGGCTTACCAAGCGATAGGGATGAAGTAATCAAAGAAAAATCAATGGTAAATACTCAATTTCAAATATACATTTTGCAAATCAAAAAGAGTTATATTTTAAGTCTCTCTTTTCTCATTAGTTTACTGTTTATTTTCAAAATAGCTACAATGTATATCTCTAGTTATATTCAGAAATGTGGTTAATAATGTCATTCCAGCATCCTTGTCAGAAGTGGACAGTAAATCATTACTAGCCTAATACAGCCCAGCTTTGCACTCTACAGCTAACCAAAGGTTGGCAGTTCAAACCCTCCTAGCAGTTTGGCAGAATAAGAGGTCTGATGATATGCTTCCATTAAGATTACAACTGAGAAACCTTGAAACATAGTTCCACTCTGAAACACTGTGGCACATGGGGCACCATGAGTCAGAATCAACTTGATTGTAACCAACAGTGACAATAGCAAAAATAATCTGTACTAAATTTAACAGATATTTCTCTCAGTTAGATCTAAAGTGTTCTCCGCTCTGATCATAATCAAATGAATTGGTCTTCTATAGCTCAGTTTCCTAATCAGGAATTTATAGATAACAATGCCTGCATAACTTTTATTCCAGAATTAACATAAAATATTTCTAAAATTCAAAATTATCAGACGATGCAGGATTTACCAATACACAATAATTTACTTGTTGGGAACAAATCCAAAGAAATGTGATTCTTACCTATTAAACTTATTGCCAAATTTAATCACTCAAGAAGAAATTAGGCTAATTTCCAATCATGACTAATCAGATTAGGGATTTTTCTTTAATATTTAAGAAATGTTGAGCATCTGTTTCTTAATATCTAAAGTGGACACAATGCATTTGTTTTCACTTAGTGAATAATCTCCTGGCAAAGCCACTTTTCATCACCTGCTGAGTTTTGTCGTTGACTCACATACTGAAGCTCCTTTACAACATCTGCAAAAGTAATTAGGGAAGCCATCTGGAAGAAGCAGAGGGGAACAACTGGCACTTTAATAGATGGTGTGTCAGGGGCACAGTGATATTAAGAAACCAGTTCTCATTAAGTGTGGGAGGAAGAGATTTACCTAAAGGACATCGTGACTGCTCATTCCCAGGCATGGTGGCGTCATTGGAGAACGTACCGCTGAATCAGCCTGACCGTCATCTCTTTTGGTTTACTGAGTCACAAACCTGTAACTCTAAGCTAATTTATCAGGGCAAGCAGTTAGATCTAATGCACGGAATGGGACTATGCTAGTTGGTGACTCATTCAGGCATTGTGGACAAATAACTCGTGCTTTCACGATACTGAAATCACTGAGAAAATGTGTAATTTTAGCATGTGATGATTCCAGAAGGTTAGGGTTGGGTTGATGAGCGACAATAAAATACTGGTAAACTAAGCTTCATTGTGTACTTGTGATTGAGGTAAAAAGATCCTTAAAAAGGCACAATTCAGAATCTACCTGCCTCAATCCCACACAGGGTCTAGCCATATGTACTACTTTGATTCAAGTGGCATTCAGTAGAATTGGTGCTGAAGAGGGATTCGGTAGAGTAAAAGCCAAAGTGCTCCTTTTGGATCTTAGTTTTGCTTGTACTGCTGTATAATCTTTTGGAGACCCTAGTTTGCTCGACTGGAAAGTGTGATTATTGTAGTCAAAGGCTCAAAATTGCAAGAAGAATTAAATACGGCAATTGGTGTACAGCACAAAGGAGTCAATAGCAATATTGTGAACTATATGATTTCATAAAATGTGAACCATCCAATTCACAGAACTAATTTTTTTGCCTTCCCTTTCATACCACCCTTCAAAATCTTTTTGTTTGTTTGGTTGGTTGGTTGGTTTTGGTTTTGAGGCATCACCGCCCTCTGGCGGTGGGAGTAGGAGGCCCAGCCTTGCTGCTGGATTTGAACCTCCAATCCAGTAGGCCACAGTCCCGCGCACAACCATGACGCCACCGGGGCTCAGCCCCTAAAATCTTATAATAAAATCCATAAATAGGATAGAATTGAGAATTAATCAATGATAACTGAATATCACAAAAGCAGCTTCAAATTGAAGAGCAGAGCAAAACAAAAAACACCTCCTTGATTTAATTGATTTAATTGAGTGAGAAGACTTCTTTTAGATGATTATCATTTGATCCAGACCTGGCCTTAAAAAAGCAGGTTATCTCTCTTAGGCTTTGCTGCTCGACCTGCAAAATAGGGGAATTAAGATCCCTGTGAATAAAACAATTTTTTTTTATCACCTTAACAAGTCCTAAAAGTCTTAGATGAAATGTTTCAATTTACGGAAGCTTATATTGAGGAAGTAATTCAAAAGAGGAAAGAAACCATGTATTCAAAGACATTGACCATAATTTAATTAAAATGATTTAAAAACTTTATGCCAGATAAAAATACTTCACATACCACAATGCCATCATAAATTATATTAAAGTTCATAATTCTCTTTGAAAAATGTCATGACTTCTTAGTAGAACTAAATTACAAAATTACAGCATACTGAATTAAAGTCACTGAAGATATAGCTGATTAACAAATAATGTAAACACACACACACACACACTCATAAAGGAACAAAAGTCTTGGGGTTTGTTTTTTTTGTCAAAACCCATGAGATGTTAATACAATTTTGAGGCTTAATAAATTTCAAAATATTAAAAACACAATTATGAGCAAAGAAGGATCGCTTATGGCAAACTCTGCTCTGGAGAAGCACTGTTAGTCATCAATTTCAAGTGACCCTATATCATTTCTTCCCTAGCCCAATCTGATTTAACTTCTTCACGAATGCTTCCTCTTCTTTTTTTTTCAGAGCACTGTGAGACAACAGCAGGAGTGGTTACATCATTACTCTAGAAATACATTTAGAATTGAGTCACCTGCACAACTCAGAACACACAATAAAAGGTGAGGCTTCACCCTACTCAATTAAATATTCTTTAAAACTGCATCTCAAGCCATCTCCTGCATGGAATTCCCAGTACCTTGGTAGGGAATTCTAGAGGTGAAACTTCTAACATAGGTAGCCTTTGCCTCTAATGTTAGTTCTTATCATAGCTCTCAGTTGCCTGGACTGTTGCCTTGGCTTAATATCTTTAAAGAGTTTGTAGCCTTAAGCCTGAGCCCTGGTGGCATAGTGGTTGTGCACGGGACTCCAGCCCACAGGGTTAGCGGTTCAAATCTAGCGGCAGCTCTCCAGGAGCAAGGCAGGGCCTCCTACTCCCACCAGGGCAGTGATGCCCAGAATAAATAAATAAATATATAAACAAATAAATAAATTATTAGATTTTGTAGCCTTAGTATAAGCAAATGTAATAACATGGTGTCCAGCAATTAAAAGATACAATGTCTGGGGTCTTAAAGGCTTGAAGTTAAACAAGCAGTTATCCAGCAGTGAAACAATAAGACCATATGGAAGAAGCCCACCAGCCAGTGCGATCATGAGCTGTCATCGGGACTGTGTAACAGGCATCAGAAGATTCATAGCAAACAACAGACAAACAAAAACACATTGTTGAGAACCAGAGGGTTTGGAGAAGAGAACCAAACTAAAATGACCAAATTTTAAGCAGGACACCATTGACCAGGGGTGGGGCGTCTACATGGAGCAACAAAAATTTTCATAGAGCACAAAATAGTATTGTAATATATTTTAATTTTAAAATGCTGTGGGACATTGTCAAATTGTTAAAAAGTGGGCTATCTGGTCATCTTAAAAGTCTATCTGTAGACATTGGAACATGCGCCCACAGATGGGCTCACAGGGAAGGAAAGAGTCAATCAGGATGCAATAGATCACCAATGGATCACACAATGTTCTTCTGGTTCCTTGAGGCTTCCTCATGCCCCACTGTCATGACCATAGTGTTGCCCCTCACTCTGGACTGGATCGGAGCTTGTGCAGAGGTACAGATAAGAAATAAACCTCATGACACACAAAATCCAGAATTAGGAAAGGCAATAACGATACCAGAAGACTGGGGGTAAGGGGGTTAGAGAAGGGGATAAAGGGGGAATTGATCACAATGATTGGCACATAGCCACACACACACTATCCAGAGGGAAGAACAATAGAAACCATGAGAATAAGGTGAGATATGAAAATAATAATAATTTATAATCTATCACGGGGCCACAAGGGTGAGACAGGGAAGGGGAGGGAAGGAAAAAAAGAGGAACTGATACCAAAGGTTCAACAGAAAGTAAATTTCTAGAAAAGAACAATGGCAAACATATGCCTGATACACTTGATATATGGATTGTAATTAGATGTGGAAGAGGCCCCAATTAAATGGTCTAAAAAACAAAACAAAAAAGAGATTGGAGCATTGCATTGTATTATTGTCAGGTTTGATGTTGTACTCAAACTTAGATTCACGTTCTTGAATTCTAAAGACGCTTTGAACTCTTCCATTCAATTCTCCACATTTGTCCCACATAAATGATCTTCAAATGTCTCTCAACATCCAGGAAATTCAATAATAATTGTCTTTGTTTCATAGTTAGAAAGTGAAACCCAGAGATCTCTACCCAAGTTGTCACAGCTGGTAAAATGGCACAACCAAGGATATTTTACTCTAACACTAGCGCTTTTTCCACTAAAACACTGAATTGATTTTTCACTTTAACTGAAGATATTTCAATAAACCACATATGGGCTCAATCTTCAGGGATTCTGATTTAATAATGAGTAAGCTTTGGTGATTTTTAAGGACAAGGAAGGGGAGGGCTGTAGACCATCCTATGGGCCTCCAACAGGTTTTCAGGCAATCCCAGGGTTATGCACTTGTGACTCAAGGAAATCTCATCCTTGCCCTTTGATGTCATGCAAATGTTCCCTCACTCTTCCATTTGCTCCTAATTCTTCATCATCATCTTCTTCATTTGTTACATATGCAGTTTCAGAATCACTCAAAAAGATTTCAACCCGTTTATTGCCATAAACCTACCCACTTAGCCATTGCGATTGAGCCAAGGATTCAGAGTGACCTTAAATAGGATTTTGGAGGCTGCAAATAGTCTAATTTTTCTCCTAGGGATGATTGTTGAGTTGGATCCACTAGCCTAGTGGTTAGCGGGCCCATGGTTACACAATGATGCCACTAGGGCATCTTGCACTAAAGTGATATCCAATAAAATTACAAATTTAAAGGCAAGCTAGGAACACATCTTATTCATAGCCCAGGGACTTCCCATATATTTTTCTTTTTTTAAAGAAAAAAGTGTTTGGATGGTGGCATTTTATAGTAAATTAACAAGAAACTGGGCAGGTTGCCTCAAAAACTAGTTTCTCCTGGATCTTGGAAATAAGGAAAAATAATTTTTCCTTAAACTATTTCTAAGACACAAATTAGTTCCATTTTAAATAGAATTTTACTTTTTGAGGGGTCTTCAAAAATTTTGTAGGGAAAGTGGAATTATAAAATAATGGAGTTTTAATATGAACATTTTGAAGCCTCCTGGAAAATGTAATTAATTCTAGAACTAGATGTGTATTATTCCTTACACATATCAACTTAGTAAATATTTAATACATAGCATCTTGTTCACATAGCATACACCTGTAGGCAAAAGAGAGTGTTTGGGGAAAATGAGCTATCTCATTTACTAAAGAGAAAACTAAGACCTGGGCATTCATTTTTTTTAGCTTTGCTGCTTCACATCATTGCAGCTTTGAATCATTTCAGCACATTAACGTGTTTGATCAGTACTTTAAGAAACTACTTATTGAACAAAGCAATGGTAGGAGCATATTTAAACTGATCACTTCTCTACAAGATACTATAAAAGCTCAAATGAATGATGTGCCTGTATTCACATTATCTTAAATTATGTTCCAAATTAATTACCTATATAAGCATACCATGAAAATCTCTTATTTTGACTCTTATGTCCATGTCTCTAACTCCCACCAAATAATTGAGAGGTACGATGCAAATAGGACGATGTAACATGAATAGAGGTGTTCGGCTTTTGTTCTCCCTCCTCCGACCCTCCAGTCCACCTGGCTATAACGATGAGGCAGCTTTCATGCAGGAGCAGAGAAAGCAAGCTCAGAAGAGCAAGTTACAGAGTTCTGTCTGAAGTGGCAAAGGTCACAACCAGAAGTACCAGAAGCTACGGCACAGAATATATGTGATAAGGAACAGTGCCCAGATTATGGGGCTGGAAGACAAAACAACAGGTGTGCTTTCTGGTCCAAGAAGGTAGAGGCCAATGGGACATGTGGCTGAGAGACTAAGAACCACAGAAGGAGAACTGGTTGCTGGCTGAAGAGAGGGATAGCTGTGGACCAAAAAACTGTATCCTTACTGTCTGCTGATCTTGACTTGTGATAATCAATTATCTTCACTACTACTAAAGCTCTGTATCTTGAGTATTATCTGTGGGTTCGGTGTGGCTGTTGCAATGAATTAAACCCAGCAGAGAAGTCAAGTGTGATGGGAAGAAAGGTTGGTTTGTGGATTTGATATCAGAATTATGGACCACGGAAATATGTCTGACCCATACCTCCTGGCAATATGGAAAGCAACAGAAGTCATATATAGCTTCCCATGTCATTCATTGCAAATACTCATGACCATTACCTGTTGGTGAGATGTGGATAAATACAGTTACTTCCAGGGTATTCTATCAAGGGAACACATCTACAAAGCAGAGTGAAAGTATCAAATTAACCATGGAATTGAATAAAGAAGAATGAATATGAAGAATGCATGCTGCTGGCAAAGATATTGAAAGTACCATGGACTGTCAAAATAATAAAAAAAATCTGTCTTGGAAGTACATCCAGAATACCCCTTGGAAATAAGGATAGCAAGAGTTTATCTCATGTACTTTGGATTGTCATAAAGAGAAAACATACACACACATACACATGCACACTCCATGCAATTGAGTTGTTTATCACTCCTGATGATCCTATAGGATAAGGTAAAACTTCCCTTGTGGGTTCCCAAAACTATTACTCTTTGAGGGCGTATAAAGCCCTAACTTTCTCCTACAGAGAAAGTGGTTTTGAAAATCACAGCTGAACGTGTAACCACTACATCACCAGAGCTCCTTCAGGAGAGACCAGCCTCTGGAAAAGGATATCATATTGATGAGAAAGAGGAATTTGGATTGACTGCAAAGATGCTCTTAAACATAACTGTGAAGACTGTGCAGGACTGTACAGTCTTTCATTCTGTTTTTCATAGAGTCACTGAGTTAGAACAGACTTGGCACCCAAGTTATGTTTTCAAATTGTTATTATAGAATTAATGCAATAAAGAGAGGTGGCTATGTAGAGGAGTTTAGAACAGTGAGAGATGTCAAAAGAAGTGCATGACAGGGCTATCAATGAACAGTAGATATTTGCAGGTGAGTTGAGATCAGAGGTTTAAAAGATCTCAGGGTAAAAAGAGGTGGAATGGAGAAAAGTTGCTGTTATCAGTCACAGTTGTAGAATACTACATACTGTGAAACACTAATTGGGTATGAAAATCCATTTGTGTGAGGCCGGGAAAGAAAAAAAAAACATTGTTTCTCTTGCTCTATTATTAATAACAAAAATTACTTGAACAATCTCAGAGATGGGAATTCTGTCCCTAGAAAGCTAAATAAAACCCCCAAACAAAGTAACCTTATGTGGAAATGAAAATGTGGGTTCATGGGAAATGGTGAAAGAAAAAGAGATCCTCTTCTGAAACTCAAAAAATTTTCCACATAGCCTGAGGAGCCCTCTTTTCCGTTGACTTCTGGTCTGCAATTGGGTTTGTCAGAGCTTCCTTCCATGCTATCTCAGGTCAGCAAGAGGGTGTCAAGACCTTTTGAGACTTAGTGTCTCAAATGCATATAGTATCTGCTCTCCCAAATGTTATTGACAAAAGCAAATGAAAACTCCACATATTTTAAAAATTAAATGTACTGTCTTTTCAGTCAAACTTTGTTGACACAGTCAATTGGATTTTTATTTAACAATTTCTAATCAACTTGATCGGTGATGTGGGTTACACTTCTTTCCAATGCAAAAAATAATAGCAAAAATTAATTTTTAAAATGGACCAATTAAAAACAGTTAAAAGGCGAAAATGATAAGATGCTAACTTTTAACCCAACCATCTGCAATAATCCTCTTCCAGTTGTATTATGTCTGTGAAAAGGGTTGGCAATTGGTTAGGGGTGTTTGTTAGAGACTTATTTGCCACAGGGACTCTGCAAATGGATTTGAGTCTTTCACTGTCACCTATGAGAATCCCTGGTGGCATGGTGTTTATAGGTTTCGCTACTAACAGCAAGGTCAGCCGTTAGAAACCACTAGTCAGACCTGAAGGAGGATGATGGAGTTTTCCCACTTCCATGAAGACTTAGAGTCTCAGAAACTCACAGAGGCAATTCTACCTATTGTGTCGGGCCACGGAGAGTCATAATTGACTCAGTAGCAGTGAATTTGGGTTTGGACTGTCATCTATAGCGTTCTTCCAACAGGTGCTCAGAATTTAAGCTCTAAGACATTTTTCTCCTGTTGTTACTTTCCCTCCTTGGCTCACTCAGACTGATATGGCTTCTCTGTGTTTGCTTAGCTGT
This sequence comes from Nesogale talazaci, assembly GCA_004026705.1. NCBI lineage: Eukaryota > Metazoa > Chordata > Mammalia > Afrosoricida > Tenrecidae > Nesogale > Nesogale talazaci. The sequence goes on along the minus strand of PVJH01001726.1, from coordinate 132,120 downwards.
TACCTCACTTAGAAGCAGACTTACTTTAAGAGAAGTCATGAAGGTCTCAGATGCTATGCGTTCAGGCATCACCTGACTCCTTGACCACACTTTGCTGTAACCGCCATATCCATGCACATAATTACTGGCTGGGATCAGATCATCTCACCTCTTAAGTCCATACGTTTGCAATGTGCTTTTCTGAGGTAGCTCTCTTCCTCATTTCTTGGCATAGATGAGTGAATACTCCGTGCTTCACCAGCTTGCTGAAATATTACAATTGTTATTCCATCAACACCTGGTGGTTTTGTTTTCGACTAAGACCTCAGTGCAGCCTAGATTTATCTTTTCACACCACTTGTTCTTAATTGTATTCTACCACGGCAAATGACGGAATATTGGTTAATTCTTTCAGGCACAGTGGCTGTCTGTATTCCTTCCATTTTCTTTGAATGCTTTCTGAATCACTCAACACCTTTCCAATATAATATTTTACTAATGCCCTTGAAGCTTGAATTTTTTCTTTCAGTTTAGGAAAAACTGAGCTTCTTCCTTATGGCTGGTTTTTAAACTCTGAACCTTTGTGTATTCCATTATATTTTTTTTCAAATTTCCCTGAAGTATCTTTTCTGACTTTTGACTTCATAATTTTGTCCATTTGTTTTTTGTTTTGTTTTGTTTGTTGTTGTTGTTGTTGTTTGGCATCACTGCCCTCTGGTGGTGGGAGTAGGAGGCCCAGCCTTTGCTCCTGTGGAGCCACTGCTGGAATTGAACCTCTATACCAGTGGGCGACAGTCCTGCGCACAACCACTACGCCACCGGGGCTCAGCCCCATAATTTTGTCTATTTGCCTTAGATAATCAACAATTAAGAGAAAGATTCGGTCTCTTCAATTTGATCTTTTCTTTCTTGTCTTTTTAATGAGTGTCCCCCCCCCATGGGTTATATTCTTGATGTGATCCCACCATTTATCATTGGTATTGCATCGTTAGTGTTCAACATGTCAAATATATTCTTGAGATAGTCTTGAGATTCAGGTGGACTATATTTAATATGTATTTTATCTCTTGGAGACTTGATTTTGTTCAGCTACAATCTGAACTTACGTATGAGCAATTGATATTCTGTCCCACAGCTGTCCTCTAGCCTGGTGTCAGTTGCTAGCTTGAGCTTTTTTATTGTCTCTTCCCACAGATGTAGTCTATTGATGTCTGTGTATTCTATCTGGAGAAGCCCCTGTGTTGCTAAAAAGGTATTGCCATGAAGAAGTCATGGGCCTTGCAATATGTCTTCGTGTGACCTCCAGTTCTGCTGGTGTCACCAAGGACATATTTTCTAACTACTGTTCCTTCTTCCTTATTTTCAAATGTTGTATTCCAATTGCTAATAGTTTCTAATACAGCTTAAGTGCATGTTTGACCAAATAAAGATATTAGAAAATTCTTCAGTCTCTTCATAATTAGCTTTATGGTTGATGCATAAATTTGAATAATAGTTGCACTGACTGGATAGCTGTGTTCCTTGTGATGATAGCCCAACACATAACCACAACACCACGAGGGCTCCTATGTTCCTTATAGGTGAATAACTATTATCCTATGACTGACAGCCCTGTACTTAAAGAAAAATAATGGAATCATTTTAATGATAAACTCCTCTTGAATTTATCAATGCCACATAGTAAAGCATATGAATATGATTCAAAAAGGCCAATACCAGTGTATTTTAGCTCATTAACATGTAGAATAACAAGTTTCATGAAGTTCATTTTATTTTTAGCATCTTCTAATTTTTTTGGATTCATACTTTAGTTTATTCTGATTTCCAAATACTGCTAGATATTACAGCTGTTTTTCTCATATTGACACATGTCCCAGCAGGTGATACAAGTCTCCAAAACCCTACCCCAACCATGTCATTATAGTTGAGAAGGAAACCTTTCCTCAGTCTTATTTTGAGTGAAATTCTGGCCTGAGAAGGGTATCTCCTGGCACTATTACAGACAATACTGTGATGGTATTCTTCAAGTTTTTCACTGTCAGTTCCTCAAAAGTGAACAACCTATTCCCTCTACCAAGTCTGTTCTTAATTGTGAAGCTCTGCTGAAATCTGCTCTTTTTAGATGGCCTTGCTGGTCTATGAAATACCAGTGAGATCATTCCAAGCATCACACCCACATACAAGGCAGCACAGTATGACAAATTGACTGACAAGGAGTGGTTGAGAGAGAATTACTCTGGCAAGTTGAAAAGATTTGAATCACTATCTAAAATTAACTCGAAATCACCACGGGGCTTCAAGCATCTATTAACAAGAACTCAGTTTAGTAATAAAATCACCCAAAGAATTAAAAAAACAAAGCAACAACAACAAAAACAATGATGCAAATACAACATAGGACCACAGAGCTGTATGGTGGCATAGATTAAAATAATTGGGTGTATACTGAAGTCACTTTGTATCAGGAAGAATTTAATCATGGAAGTAGAACCTCTATACTTACTATGGGCATGGTGTAGATACTGATCATTGTGTTGTTAGGCACTGCTTAGGTGGTGCCAACTTGTGTGTTTCTAAATAACACAGAAAGCAAAGTTGTCCAGTCCTGTGCCATTCTCACAATCATTGCTATGTTGGAATTCATTCTCGTGGCCGTTGTGTCAATCCAATGCCACTCAGGAGATGGCTATTTTGGCTGACAAACCACTTACTGAAATCAACTAGCTTGCAGTGGGGTTAAGTTTTTATTTTTGTCGTTGGATTTTTGGGGGGGATTCTGGAATGATCAACAGCATTCTCCTCATAATAGTTCTTCAGTGGTAAAGTAGCAGGGTCCTCCTTTAAAAGGACCCAGCCTCCCCCTCATTCAAGAGACTGTGGTTCTATAAACTGGCTCAGGTTTGGGAATTGATTGAGTGACCTTGACTGTCTACCCCGCTGTTCACCTGATCTAGCATTCTTCAGCCTGTACAGATGACATAAATAGTTAGTAGGTTTCTCATTTATTTCACTCCTAGGGACACCATGACTAAGTAGCCAATGCCATAAATTCACAGGAGACAAGTTGGTTTGATTAGTATCAAAACATTGCTGTCTATTATAATCACATCTGCCTTGTCTCTGTTGATTCAATGATGACACCTGCCTTCTATCACCACAGAGCCCAATCAGCCCCATCATGGGCAAATGTCAGAGTTCATTTAGGGAAGTTCCCACTGTTAATCCTGGTACACATAAAATAGCAATTACAGAGGTTTTCAGAGATGTTCGGGCCCACTTCACAAACTTGTTCCTAATGGTTGCGGTGAAGGGTATGTCCTCAGTACACCCCTTTTGGGGTCTATCGGAGTATCCTGATAGATACACACCAATGTCCCTAAACTTCTGGGTGCCTTTGTCCACAGTGTACCAAGATAGGTCAGGTACCTGAAGTCGGTCTAATCTTGGCCATCTGGCCATCCATGCTTCAGTGAACCAACCAAACAAGGAGTTAGATCCTCTCTTAGTCTCTCTCGCTAAGACATTAAAAGAAGGGTCTGTGCTTAGGGGGGTCCCACATCCAGAAATTCAGACTTGTTTAATATTACATTTTTTGCACCAATATCCTAAACCCTTAGTAATAATCATTCCCAGGATTTTCCCCAGGTTTCTGCTTGTACCTATTCAAAAGCTTTAGCAGCTCTTTGTTTGAGCATACCGCACTTCTTTTTGGGTAATCACCGCAACTTCACCTGTAGGGGCTTTATGAGCCTTAATTTTAGTTACAGGTCTAGAGGAAATGATGGGTGGTGAGTGTATTTCCTGGGTGTTCTCAGCACTATCTTGTACGGCATCTTCCTCAGGCAATGCTAGAGATGCAGCCCCACCTGGCATCTCACCTTGGACAGTTTGTTTAATCAGATCAGGTGAGGGTTGTTTTGTTGAGAGTGGGATTAACATCTTCAGCTGGGAGGGGTGGCTCTATTGACTGGGCTGGTTTAATTGTTTCTAGAAGCGCAATATCCTCCTTTTCTGGATCATCAGCCCATATGTCTCCATCCCATGTTTCAGGGTTCCATTTTTTTTTCCTATCAAGGCCCTCACTTTGGTGTCAGACACTGATCTAGTCCTGCAATTCAGCTGAGGTTGTCATTCAGTTACTCACATCATGTGACTCTGGCCCTGGTTCTCAGCAATGTCAGCTCTCTGACTAGAGGCGAACAGGCTCTCCTTTGTAGCACAGGCAGAACCTGTTAGGTGTGTTAGTCACACCTGGGGAGCACACCCTGAGACCATCCCTCTCCTTAATCACACTTCTCATTGTAAGGAACATCAGCCAGCCAGCTTCCCTATACTTGCCATCTTGATAAAACTGCTGGAGAATATCAAACATATGATCACCAAGAGCCCCTCCTTTATCCAGCACCCCATCTACCAGTGCTGCTACTTTAGATATTAGCTTTCCTATTTCACACCATGGGATTAGTAAGAGTGGCAGAATTATCCATGCCTTTAGGTATAGAAATAACATCATCAGTGCTGTTCACACTAATCAGACTGGAGAGCCAATTTAACAAACCCATATTTATTAATTTGTTTCTCTAGAAGCACTCCTGGTGCCACTTGTGTTAGACGGGGTTCTCTAGAGAAACAAAACCAGGGCACTAATAATTTTATATATACTTATACAGGCAGAAAGACATCTACCATAAAAATAAACCATTAATCTATAAAGCAGTAGGAACGGCTCGGTGCAACTCACTTCCATGAGACAGCTAGTGCACTGGTAATCCTATGAGGACTGAGGGCCGCCGGTTAATCCTCTGTAGAGCAAATCAGGCTATCTGGCCACAGGCAGCACGCAGTAGGACCACTCACCGACAGCTAGATGATCTAGCATCTCAGCAACGTGCTTTCCAGAAGCGTGGTGAAGCAGGGCTTGAAAGAACCTCAACTTACAGCAACATAGTCCATGGATTAAGTGTTCCACAGGTAGTGTAGTTTGCATATCGGGCCACAGAGCAAGCAAGGCAATCAACTGCAAACTGGCCCAAGAAAAGGAAAGAGAAAGGCAAGCCTGGCTGAATCATTTATATCGGTGCCCTTAAATTAATCCCACGTGTTCATTGGCCCTGTTAGCACAACAAACCTGCCTATCTCCATTGGCCATGTTGGCACAACACACCTACCCACCACAGTAGCATATGTCACATGATCAGTAGGCATTTGTGACTTAAGACTACCATGTTTGATAACCTGGATTTTAGAGAACATTTTCAAGAATGCAGCTTATCCTAGTGGACAGAGCTACAATTCATAAGTCTGTTTCTGCCTCCTAAACCCACAAGGAATTTCCCTCTTGTGTACCCAAATTAAAAATGACCATTTTACAACTTGGACAAGTGATATGGAGGCCGCATGAAGGTTACATAATAAGAGATTGGCAAGGCACAGGTAGTAACCATGCATCTAACAGTTAGAGAGCGTCACATAGTGCCTGAGTATTCAGACATGAGCAGGGAGACAGGCAGGTTTATGTGTCTTCTAAGATTTCATTATTCGTTATCTCTATTCTGCCTAGCTATCATCCATCTCCAAACATTGTCACCTCCTGTGACATATGAGATGCTCTGTACAAAGCAGTTCTTACCTCAGTATGAAGAACGGAGATCAGAAAGTGAGATATAATTCTGAAGAACACACCAATACTCTCTTAAGGAACATAAAACAGTTTTACTTACTTGCAGATGGAAAAATGTGACTGATAATGTATATTTTGCCACTTCTCACGCATTCTTTCAAAGAGACGATCTCCAATTGCAAATGGAAAACTAGTTTTAATTATTATAATTGCATGCTTTCAGTCTTGGAGGAGATCATTCAAACTTTTGTTCCAAGAGACTTTCCATCGTTTCTATAACAGGAACAGGTCTGCCAGAATTTCAGATTAAGTAAAGAGAAAAGAAGCCTACAAATAAATGGATAAACAAAAAACTCATTTTAATGGCATTTTAGATATGTTTTTTAATCTTTTTGTTTCCTCACATCTTCGCTTTACTAGGGTTGAAAAATTGTTTTCTTTAAGTTCCAGCTCAACAAACAAACAACAAAATAAAACATTTTTTAAGGGGGGGAATTCTGATTATACAAGTAATTCTACTTGCAAATCAAAACTCATGTCATAGGATGAGGTGGGTGGGCAGGTGAGAGAAAGAGAATCGTGTATATGCAGAGTGTAACATAATATTACTGATTTCATTTCTGGAGATGGTTCTGTAAATAAACAGTATGTTTCTTTTACAAATAACCCCTCAAGATCCCTTATTCTTCAAACCTAAGTAATGGTTTGAATGACTTTAAATAAGAAAGAAAAAAAGAAAAATGAAAGAGGAGGAAAAGTGAAATTGAAATGGATTTGAAGTCTTTAGTGACAAACAAGTTCATCTCAAACCAAAAAAAGGAGAAAAAAAGTCTCATGACAGCTCTTTCCTTTTTTTTAACTTGCTGTCTTTATCGTCATTTGAACCGAAAAGTTCAAACCAGAATGCTGCCATTTCAAAGGTTTATATTGTGATAAAGAAACAAGAACAGCAACAAAGCTGTTACAAAGAACACGTGAAAAATCATAGACACATGAATAAGGAGAAAATTGCAAGTTGAGGTTAAATAATAGAGGGTAGTAGAATCTGAACAATTTACACCATCTAGGGGAGTAGCTAATTCTTAGCTTCAGTTTTCTACTGACAGAATTTAAGTCCATATTGATAGATTACTCAGTTTTAAAGGGAAGCTTTTAATTCTATAATATGAAGTCGTGTTTTAAAAATCATCATAAATATTCTTTTAAAAAAACTAAAACTTCATAAGATCCAAATTAAATTTCCACTTTTTCTGATTAAATACAATTTTGATCAAAGTTCGATTCAAATATTTCAAGTCTTTTACTGCAGTCAGTAAACCAAACTCCTTAAAAATGAAATATGATTTCTGATTCCTGTTTTGTTTTGTTTTTGTTTTTTTGGCGTCACTGCCTCTGGTGGTCGTGGGTGCTACCCAGTGCTGCTCTTGAGAGCCGCCGCTGGATTTGAACCTCCAAGCCTGCGGGCCGCAGTCCCGCACTCAACCACGTAGGCTCAGCCCATGAGTTCTGATTCCTTTTCTATTCACTACAGCCTCTGGCAGAGGACGGGCACACTTTAGGCCTGGATTAAAGACTGACAGAATTGCTAAGCCAGGAGGTTGGCGGTTCTTATATGTCAAGAGATCAAAGTTGTTGTTGACACTAATGGAAACAAGCCATGACTTTAGGTTGGCAGTTCTCCTATGGGGCTAATTCTCCTCTAAGGATGTATGACGATTTCTAAAGACAGTTTTTTGTTGTTGTTTCAACTTGGGAAGGGTTTTGCTATGAATATCTAATGAACAAAGGCCAGGAATACTGTTCAACATCCTACATATACAAAACATACAACTTAGCAAAAAAACACTCTGCCAGGTTTTTCAATACTGCAGTTTTAAAAACTTATCTCTTGATCCTGTCTTTGTGTGAAACATTGAGCAGTGTGTTAAGCTGGGTTTTCTAGAGAAGAAAAACCAGTGAGTCACACACACACACACACACACACGGACATATATATATATATATATATATATATATACATATTCATAGAAAGAACTATATGTAGTGAAATGGCTCACACACTTTCACACTTGGTAGAAGCAGGTCATTCTAGAGAAGTTCAAGTGCATGGGTCAAATGTTAAGCTTCAGGCTTTTCCTGACTCATATTTCTGCCAGGGCAGGTGAATCAAGAGGCTGAAAGATGAAGCTTTCTATACCTGCACTAGGTTGCTCTGCTTTGCTACACAACGTCAGTCTCTTTAAAGTGTTGAAGAGCAAGGATGTCACTTTGAAGAGTCAGATGTACCTGGCACAACTCAAACTCTCTGCCATGGAGTGGACTCAGACTTCACAGCAACCCATAGGAAAGGCCATATGAAATAACATAATTATAAGAGACTGGCAAACTCCCTGTGGGTTTCCAAGATTGTAACTCTAGGAAACTAAAGCGTGAGTGGATGGTGGTATTGGATTGATAACCTTATTTATTATTAGCAACCCACTACATAACCATTGTGCTAGGAGAGCTCATCACTCAATTGTTTCATATGCATATCAAAGTTGGACACGGAAAAGGAAGACTAAAGGAGAATCCATGTCGTTGAGTTATGGTACTGGTAAAGAAACTTGAAAATACCAAAAGAACAAACACATCTCTGCTGGAAGAAAGCACTGTGTAGGACTGAAGCGAGTGAGACATTGTCTCATATACTTTGGACATCTTACGAGAAGAGACAATTTTCTGAGAAAGGACATCGTGCTTGCTAAAGTAGATGAACAAGGCTAAAAGAGGAATACATTTGATGAGACAGTTTGTCATTGTAGCTGCAACAAGGGGCTCAAGTGTAACAGTCATTATGAGGAGGTCATAGAATCGGGCAGAATTTCACTTTGCTAGATTCAGAGTCCTATGAGTACAACCAAACTAACAGCGCCCAGTGACAACCTGCACACAATCATCAAAGATAATAATAAGTTGCTATTTTAAGCCACTAGTCACTAGTTCAGGGATTGCTTATTCTAGAGCAGGGGTGCTCACACTTTTTCAGCATGCGAGCTACTTTTAAAATGATCAAATCAAAATGACCTACCAATTAAAAATTGCAAAACATTTATTTATTATTTATTACAGCGATTCATAAATGCATTGACAATTCTTTATATGTAAAATGTATATGTACCTTGCATAACCACTTGAGTCCATATTGCACATCACAACACAATTAACTATGTATATTCTTAGTCATTACCCGAGTTTACTCTGATGACTTGCAATGACTAGAATGAACCTGGAATGCATAGTCTGGACAGAAGCTGCTGACAGCCAGCTCGAGCACACTTCTAATGGTCATCAGTCTTGGTGGAACTGTACATGGACTAACTTCATGACCTTCATGTGAGAAACGACTGACTCACATGAATAAGTAGAGTCAAAGCATGCAGTCAAGGAGGTAGCATATTTTCTCATGTTTGAGTACTTTCCCTCTGTGAGTAAGTTCCAGAATTGTTCATGGGCTCTGGACTTCAGCTGAATGTTGGTTTTTAGTGCCAAAATATGCCATTCAGTATGAAAGTGATACAGTTTTGTCTTTTTACTTGGTCCAGCTCCCCACTCATTTGAACACCCTTTCTTACATTTAAGAGAAAAAAAAAAAAAACAAGGTCTAAAAATTGGGGAAAACTTAGCTTATCAGTTATACTGCACTTAGCACAGTTTGTCTGAGCGTGTAGTTGATACCTAAGATTGCATCTGATTGGCTGTGCTGTACATCAATTGAGTGATGTGTCAAGCAATCCTACTCACACTGCATTTGTGATGACTAGTAGACCACAATTGATGTATTAATTACCCCGTTGGAGAGCAAGAGATCACCACACCAGAGATGATTTTTAAAATCTCATTAGTTAATTGTAACTGATTTCTACTTTCTCTTTTGAGAAAGACTCATTTATAGAAGGTTTAGCCAATATCAGAGGCTGTCAGTTGGCGCAAATAGTAAAGTGCTTAGCTACTTAAGAAAAGATGGGTGTTTTAAAAGCAAGCTTTGGTGATTGACTCCCTAAAGGCCCCAGCCCCAGCCTCATGAGGGCAGCTTAACTCTGAAACATATGAAGTTACCATGAGTCAGAAACGACTTGTCACTGAAATGTGTCTGTGTTTTTAACTAATAAAGTACAATATCCATTTTTTGTTTACCATTCAAAACTCCTCTTGAATTAGTGCTCATAAATGAATAAACCATTGTCAGCAAATAAGCAGTGTGCACATGTAAAACTGAACTTCTAATTTACTACTGGATTATCCATCTTCATTAAGGCTCTTAGCACAACAATTAGCCATAGGGATAACAGAGTAAGCGCATATATCCTTTATTGCTTCATCTAGTTCAACAATCACCATTGTAAAATGCTAATAGCCTATAATGAAGACAGAAACCACCATAAAGAATAACATTCATGGATTCACAAATTTAGCAATTATTTATTAAGAAGATATTTGCCATCCAAGCTCTGGGACTTGGTTGTAGAGATTAATAAGACTTGGTCTTTCTTGTTCTCACTAAACTCAAAATCTACTCAGGAATCTACAGTGAAGAAATGAGTGAAGCTCTAGGAGGTCTTATGGCTGTTTCATCTTATGGAAATATGTAATTTTGAAAGTTTACTATGAGTCCCTTCTAACACATAGAAACCCTAAAGGATGCTGTAGAACTGCCTTTATGGATTTCTGAGAGTGTAACTCTTTATTCTTTTTAATTTTAGGCATCACTGTCCTCTGGTGGTGGGAGTAGGAGGACAGTCTTTGCTCCTGTGAGCTGGAATTGAACCTCCATCCCAGTGGGCCGCAGTCCCGTGCATAAGCACTATGCCACCGGGACTCAACCCGAGACTGTAACTCTTTATAGGAATAGAAACCTTCATCTCTCTCCTGTTGAAAGGCTGGTAGTTTTTAACTGCTGATCTTGTGAGTGTCAGTCCAATGCGTAATCCATTATACAATTAGGTCACTTAAATTTCATAGCCTCCCTGTAAGTATGGTACTCTCATTACACTTTTCTTCAGATGCAGAGGTCTAAGTCAAGTTCAAAGACGTCATGGTAATTAAATTGCCTGAGATCCCATTGAGCCCTTGTGGCGAAGTTGGTTATGCATTGAGCTACTGGTTCAAGGTCAACAGTTCGAACCCATCAGTTGCTCAGTGGTAAAAGATCAGTGTTTTTGCTCCCATAAAGATTTAAAATCTTGTAAAACTTGGGGTGAGGATCTATTCTTCCCTGGAGGGTCACTATGAGTCAAAATTGATTCACTGGCCATGGTGAAGCCAATATTCAAAACAGATCATTCTAACTGTAGAGGTTTGTTCTCCAGCTCTATCTCATCCAAATAATAATGATTTACCCTTAACTTGCTAAAGATAGTGAATGTTACTTTTATTGTAAGTGAAACCATGAACTTCTCAGTGATTTTCAAAAGGACCAGGAACAAGCACACACAGTGCACACACACACACACACACACAACATACACTCCAAGTTACATAAAAATAACATTTTTCTCCTATGTCTGTTTCAGCACCAAACTCTGATCTTTAAATGCAGAAGAAAGCACTCTATGCTTTATATCACTTTTGCAGCAGAATGGGGACGAGGCAAGGACTGCAATTCAATGAAGGCACTGTCCAAATTCAACATCAGCATGGCATACCTGTTAACAAATATTTCTACTAACTTAAAATCAACCTACATTAGATGGACAGGAATGGCTCCTGGCACATTCCCTTCTGCCAGGAAGGGATTTTTCTTTTACTTCACTGAGGCTATGTACAAAGCATATTAAGGATGTCAGTGTTGTCTAAGCTCTTGCACTGAGGTCATTGTGGTGAATTTTTGGATTTTGATTGTGTGGGAATGCCCTTTACATCAGGCTGTGGTAAGAACATCATTGACACATCCAGAGTTTCAGCCACTCACTAGGGCTTATTCTGGATTGAGCAACATTTACCACCTAAAAAGAGAAGTTTGTATTCCCTTTGTACATGGGATAAAATCGTGGTCCTTTTCCCTGACACCAGAAGACTCAAAAGAATAGGGTTAAAGGTGAGGCCTTAGGGAAGTGTCTTACTCTTGGCCTAAATGAACTCACTAATGAAATAGGTGGACACCTTTTATGGCCATCAAGTCAATTCCAACTCATGGCAGCCCCATAGGATGGAGTAACACTGCTCTACAGAGCGTCTGAGGAGTCTTAAACAGTAGCAGACCACTTCCTCCTCCCCAGTGGAGGTGCTGGTGGCTTTGCTTTCTCTTTTTTCTTTTTTTGGAACATCACTGCCCTCTGGTGGGAATAGAAGGTTCAGCCTTGCTCCTGGAGAGCTGCTGTTGGATTTGAACGGCCAACCTAGTGGGCCATAGTCCCGTACACAACCACTACGCCACCAGAGCTCAGCCCTCTGCTGGTGACTTTAAACCATTGATTTTGTGGCTCGCGGCTGAATTCTTACCTCTTTGTATAATTATGGCTGTTTATGAAGAGGGTCGATGATAGTAATGGATACAAAGTATTTTAGGGCTCCCCAAATATCAGAATATGACATCAAAGAAACAGAAGTGATAAAAATATATTGCCTTTGTCATCATGGCATATTAATCCAAAAAGAATTACAGTAGATTATCACAAGTTGAGTGCCCCTAGTTCAATGTGGTACCCATGTTGCAGAAGAAATTAATGATGACCACTTTTTTCCATGATTATAATAGGTGTTTAAGAAATACACCAAATGCTATCTCTTTTGATAGCTGGACACCATCAACTTTCTTCACCATATTTGTTTATGCCCCTGCTTTGTCTTCAATGATCGTGCCGGGAAGGTGGGCATCATGGAATGCTACTTCAATAGAATAAAGTGTTCTTGCATTGAGGAAGTGCTTGAGTGGAGGCCCAATATCCATCTGCTACCTTAATACTAAACCTACAAATGTATGGTCCCAACTCTACTTTGTAAATCCAACTGGACTGGAGGAGGTACACTAGCAGAGATGAGAACTGGAAATACAGGGAACCCGGGGCAGACGAACCTCTTAGGGCCAGTGGTGAGAGTGTAATTACTGGATGGGGGGAGGAATGGTGGGGTGGAGAAAGGGAGGCAGCTGAGGGGAGCTACAGATCGCCTCCTATTTGGAGGTTGGACATCAGGAGGAGTGGGCAGGGGGAGATGTCGGGCAGTGTAAGACATGACAAAACAACAATAATTTATCAAGTAGTGAGGCATGGGGGGAAATGAATGGAGGGGGAAGGATGAGAAGCTGATATCAAAGACTCGAGTGGAAAAGCAGATATTTTGAGAATGTTCATGAAAGCAGGCATGTGAAGATACTTGGCACAGTATATGTAACTATGAATTGTGAAAAGTGATGTATGAGCCCCCAATAAAATGATTAAATAAAAAAATCATACTACAGATATGACAGTAGATAACTTATCCTTCATTATTCTATTATCAAAGCTGATATACTCTCTTATTATTTATTGCAGGGTGTCTGCTTTGGCTAGAATCCTTACCTGAAGGGAAGAAAGAAATCTTTCTTTCTTGATTCCATGAAAGAAAAAATGTTGAGACTAAACTTGTTGATATGAAGCACATTTATTCTTGTATGTTCCAAACACAGTGTTCAGGAGTTCTTCACAATATTATGAATTATTGTGTAGATACAAATGGTAATAATGATGATTAATTATCATGAACCATTAGGTGATAGCTATACTACATTCTTCCAAATTGTTCCAAACTTTTCTAACACAGTTTTCCTCTCTGCACAGGAACTTAGTAAGGCTGAAAGGAATTAACTGCAAAGCACTCCTAAAAATAATCCTTTTCCCCACTCTTTTGGAGTCTCTTTCTCTTTTTTTTCAAGACAGTCATGGAGAATCATTGAGAGTGAATTGTTTGATCTAGGATTTTAAATTCACGTGAGTGACAGCCAGCTGCAATCAGTACAATATAGTCAGAGTGTCCACAAGATAACAGATGCATTTGTTTCTCCAAATAGAAACACACTGAACAGGGCTATGAACTTTTTTTTCCCTCCAAGGCTGAGCTTGAGTTGAAGTTTCAATCCGAGTTAACAATGATAAGAGGGAATGAAAATAAAAGTGATAGGAAGAAGGCGGTGCTTCGATCTGACAACAGAAAGCAATTACTCACCCATGACATTTAAAGTTCTCTTCAAGTTCCAACTAGAACTCTTTTCTGCTAGGAATATGAAGCAGCGCACTTAGCTCCTTTTAAAAGAGAACCTATTTATATAAGGAAGAGAAAAAGAAGGAACAAACCTCATCATTATCATCACTTTCACCTGAGCAAAATGTATGCGGTGATTACTGTGTGCCAGGCAATGTTCTAAAACCTTACATGCTTTAAGATTCACCATACCTCTACAGTCATACAAAGTACTATATTCATTATAATTCTTCCCATTTTTAATAAGAACATTCCAGCTCAACACACAGGGATCCTCAAACTTTTTAAACAGGGGGCCAGTTCACTGACCCTCAGACCATTGGAGGGCTGGACTATAGTTAAAACAACAACAACAACAACAATAAGAAAACTATGAACAAATTCACTCTGGGAATGAGTCGACTGCTAAGCGGGACAGGAGTAGCAGCAAAAACACCCGGCAGCTGGATAAATGTCCTTGGCGGGCCACATGTGGCCCATGGGCCATAGTTTGAGGACACTTGGTTTAAAGCATAGATTCCAAAACTTATTTGGCTAACTGACCTCTTTCAGAAAAAAAAAATTTAATTACTCAAGACCCTTGAAATTAAACTCTATTGTACTATAGTTCATAGTATAAGACAAAGTGCAGGTATCTGCGTTTGAACACCTTCTGGATAGTTGACAAAATCACATTTGAGAAATAGTAATTTAGAATTAAAGAACGTATGTGCTTGTATGGGGGTGGGTGGCAGGTGTAAGGAGTGAATAGATCAAGGCACTGGAAAGAGTTTGGCTCACCAAAAATTTAGTGGGTCAAACTTCCCAGCTGCTCCTTGGGAGATGGAGGAAACATTCTGGTTCCATGAGGATTTATAGTCTGGAAAACCCTATGGACAGGCCTCCTCTGCTTTATAGGTCTGTTATGAGTAAAACTCAAACATAAGACCAATTTTGAATACGGCAGTGTCGGAGTATTTTTTTTCCTTCTTGTTCCTAAGATCGCTATGAGTCTAGTTGACCTTGATGACATTTAATACCAGCAAACAGCCGGAGCAAATACTGACCCTAGACAGTACATTACTTTGTTAAAAACAGTCATTTCATTTAAAATATGGTTGTAGATAAGTGACAAAAGTTGAGATGGAACATGAGCTCACATAAAAATGACAGAACCATGGTTTAAATATGTGAACTCTGTAAGAACCTATTTGGGGAAAAGTTGGCATTCACAATTAAGCCCAGCAGTAGTTGGCGTTTGCAGATATAGAAAACAGGAGACAGGAAAAATAAGGATCACTTCCCAGAAGCCCAGAAGCTGACAGGCACAAGGAGGGAGAGGTTTAGGACACAACAGAGGATTAACACAAACATGACTGTGCGGCACCTCCCCCACAAAATATAGTCCCCATATCTTTGACTCTATTTACTGTAAAAATGTAGAAAACACAGTGATAGAGCTTGTAATTCAAGCTTACCTTTTATTTCCTAGAGCCAAGAATGAGATGTTGCAATTGCAAAATGTGCCTATCCACTGTGATGTGACCACAGGTAGAAACGCATGAGTGTAAGTACAATCATGAATGTGTGTGTGTGTGTGTTTGAAAATATTATCTCTGGAGATACACATGACGGACATCTGAAAATAGTCCAGATAAGTTTTGCAACAGCTTTATATACCCCCTGAATCTCTGTGGAAAAATTATACATCGTCATGAGATAAAGATCTTTCTCTCTGTCGTGTGTTTTGCAAAAAGATGTTATGTCTGGGTCAGAGCGGTTTGGAACATATTTCTGGACCCATTATTTTCATGTTCCTTATTTGATAAAAAATGAATATGAATAATGTAGTCATGGCCAGAATGGAGGAACCCTGGTAGTGGAGTTGGGCTCCTGGTAGTGGTAGTTGGGCTGAAATCTACAAAATCTAGAAAGTCAGCATTTTGAAATAACCAGCTGCTCCCAAAGAAATAGATGAGACTTTCGTCTCTTCCATAGCGTTCTCATCTCAGAAATTCACGGGCGCACTTCTACCTTGTTCTATAGGGCTTCTTTGAGGCAGACTTGACTTGATGGTGGCAAGTCCAGGTCAGCGTGGAAGAAGCGGGCTGGCACTGTGAGGTTCATATTGGCCTGCTAATTCTAGGGTCAGCAGTTCAAACCAGGGCTCCCAGGAGGAAAGGTGCAGCTGTTTTCTTTCATAAAGCATTACGGCCTTGGAAACTCTGTAAAAAGTCTCTAGGCGTTTGAACCAATTCCGTAGTGACCAGTTTGATTTTAGGTTGGGAAGTCAGCATGAAGTACTGAACTAAAGGAATACGAGGGATATACATTTTGCAGGTGCAAGGACACATATAAAGATGGTAATTATTAATGGGGCACTAGAATCTAGTCTTACTCTTGACTTAGAGCTAACAAGACAGTGCATTGTATACCATGAGAAAGTTTTCATTTTTGCGTGCTTTGCAGAGCCGGTGATAACCTGGTGATCTTCGTAGGAATGGCTTGTTGTAAGTTTCCTGATGCATGTTGGTATGATTGCTAATCTGCTGTATCCACAGGAACACCTATGCTGTGGTTTCTTATCTAAGGCATTTCTTTCTTATGCACCTGCAGCCCATGTGCAGTCATTTAAGTAACACATGCATATGTATCACTCGCTCTGCCTGGAAAAAAGAGTTGATTCTCTTTGGCTTACTGCAGTGGATGTCTATGTGGCTGGTGGATAAAATGGGTTAAGCTATGGATCATCAGTTACTCTTTCAAAACAAAAATCCATTATGGCTTCACTTAGAATTTTTCTTTATTTCTACTCCTGTCAAAACCACTACAGTGATAGGGCCAGGGCAGCTTGTGACTCTTAAAATTTTGTGACCCTCAGAAGCAAAGAGGAGATTTAAACAAAACTCTGCCGGCTCGGATTCAGTGGGTCAGAAGGGAAAGAAGCAGAGGCATTTCAAGACTTAATAGTCAACTGGAGTGAAGCTGGTCACTGGGAGCCACTTTTTAAGATGTGTGATAATCCATAATACCTTAGAATGGATTTTAATAGCTAAATTCTCTTGTTGCTCAATCTTAGTTTATCTTGCCCAGCGACCCAATTCTTAAAATCTGCTCCAGGTTCCTTGTGTGAAGATGAACTAACTAGAGAGGCAAGGCCACCCTGTAAGATGTCTTCCTCTGCCTCTGACTTTTCCCAGACAGTAACAGGATAAAAGATGTAGAACCAGGAAGAGAGAAAGGGACTTTATCAGCTCATTAATATGTGCAGCCTTTACCTGGAGAAAACTTTGATTATTTCATTGAAAATGAGGACACTGGTGAACAGAGGGTTCATGTGACTAGGCCAATAAAAGTGGGTGGAAATAGCTAACAGGGACTGTGTAGAATGGAATATTATAAAGGGTGATGCACAAGATTTCATTGTAGAGTTTGCTAGGTAGACGACTGGGTAACCATCGACCTTTAGAGGTGCGTGTTGAGTCCACACACATTTCCCTTGGAGCATGTGCTACACATTATGGCTTTGAGGGAAGAATTAGCAAACACTGTTTTAAGTTACACTACACATCATCTTATGTGTGAAAGCCTACACTATATGAGTCTAGCCTCAAATTTACTGACAGGTTATGTGTAGGGTATGTGTCTGTGTGTGTGCGCATGCCCAAGTAAATAGGAGAGCAGGAGAGATAGAGATAAGTGCATGGGGAAGGAGTTTATCATATTGGAAGGCAGAGAAAATGCTGAGTTGGAACTTATAAAAATTGACATCAGGCATGCTGCCTCATCAATTAAAATGGTAGCCTTGCTTAAAAGAGAACAGGTACATTAGGAGTTTCTCAGGTCATATGAAATAGCTCCCTATCGTTCTATTTCCTAATCCTGGGTCCCTCTCCAACGTAGTGTTTCCCTGCCACTAGAAATCAATTTGCAATTTCATCCTGAGGGTTCAGTTTACTGCCCTCAGCAAGATGGAACAGAGAAGGCACTTTGTCCAGGCCCTCTATTGTAAACTATGTCACATTTTAAGCCATTTGAAGGAAAAGGGAACAAAATTACAAATTTTAAGTTCAATCTATATGCAATTTTGGACAATATATAATCTCCTGGGTAGTTATGTTTAAACTATTTGCCTCTAATGCATTTTAATGGCTTCAAGTAATGCTTTGTAAATAGCCTTGTTGTATTTTACAAAACCAGATTATTGATTGTCTAAGAAAATTTAAGATGTAGTTGAAAGTCAGAGGGTCTTTGTGGCAGCATAAAATGAGCTTTTTATCTCCCACAGCGGGTTGACAAAGAGAGATCCTGGTTTCAAGAGAGCAAAGCTACTAGCAGATGACACCACAAGCTCCGAGTTACGGCTTCGCTCAATCATTAAGGGTCACTTTGTCAATAGCCTATCAGACTGGAATGGAGTTGCCAGTGTGGGAGAACTAATTGACCCCTATCATCAGGAGAATACAGGGCTGCTGTTACACAATAGGGGCCAGTAGGGATAGTTGAGGCTGCTGCTACATGATAGGGCAGGCAAGATTGTGGTGATCCTATAAAGCAATTTTCTCATTCTCTATTGTTCAAGTTTAAAAGTTGAATTGCCTAGTGCAGCAACCATAATCTGAGAAGGAAAGTCAGTAGGGATTTTGACAATTCAAGGTGAATTGGGGCCACCCACCAAGGAAGTTGCCTTGACTAGTAGAGATGCTATCGGAGGTGCAGAAACACTAGACTATGTGGGAGAAGGGAAAGATACAGAATATCCATTGCAGTACAAAATCACTTGCAGTCACAGGCCCTGTAGTTTGTCTCAATAAACTTTCAAAGAAATCTATTTTCCCAGGAAAAGTTCCACCAGGATCCTGGCAAAGTTGTTTCCCATGGTCTGAAGAAGTAGAATGATTCCCATGGCCATGGAGTAGATTTTGACTTTGTAGGAACAAAGTGTAAATTCCCCACAGGATTTCCATGGCTGCAGATTTTTATGGACAGTGGCTAGTATGTTTCTTCCAGAGCAACCCCTGGGTTCAAACCAACAATATTTGGGTTAGCAGCCCAGTGCCTAATTATTATAACATCAAGTTTCCCCAAATAGGGTAAACCTATCCCACCAAACCCACTGCAATCGAGTTTGTCTCAACTCATAGTGATCTTTCAGGGTAGAGCAGAACTGTTCCTTTGGCTTCCCGAGATTTACTTTTTACAGAAGCATAAATTCTTCTCTTTCTCTTGTGGCGCAACTGGTGGATTTGAACCACCTACTTTGAAGTTAAGAGCCCAATGGCCAACCTTTAGCGCCAACAATGATCTTTTAGCATGTGGTAGACTTTATTATGCATGGTCCATATCCACTTCAAGATCAAGTCACCAATTTTCTCATATGCCACAAGTGTTGCTGCTGAAGGTGGACTGTTGAATTCCTTCTCAGGATTCGGTATTTTGTTGATGGAAATTGAGTTACCTAAATCTGTTCCCCTTTCTCCAGGGAATATTATGTCCCTTGATTGGCCAGTAGGGTAGTAGGAAGACCTAACACATTTATGAATTGTAAAGTGAAAGAATCCTCTCTAGCACCTGCACAGCCATCCACATTCCTTTGCAGGTAGGTCTTCTGGGAGGGTTCCCTCATCTATCCCTTTAAGCCAAATCCCATCCAGAAAGTCTATCTCCTGGGCTCTCCAACCTAGGACACCTCCTTTGACTATTGTTGCTTTTGTCCCTTTCAACCCAACTTTTCTGATGATCTCTGTTAAAAACAAAAACAGAATACACAAGCAAGCAAAAACGTCTACTCAGTTTTCTGAAAGTTGAACATTTGACAATCATGCACCACACTGGCTTTCCCTGCTTTCTTGGTTGTCTTCCCCCAACAATAAATGAGCCTTGGCAGTTGACTTTTAAATTGTCCTCAAAGCTTCTATGCTTCACTTGCATGGCAAGTCTCCAGGTTTGAGCTGACTATGGGGCTTTCCTCCTCCTCTCTCACCTGTCCTAATCCTCGTAGAGTTGTAAGGATGTTTTTTCCAGGACACAGATGGTTTCGCCTGGTTTGGAAATACTGCAGGTCCCACTCAGGCACACACACAGGCCTCAGCCAAGCCCACTCTGCACCATCCCCTCAGTTTCCTCAATGTACCACGTTTCTTTCAGTCTTACACTTTTGCACATGCTCCCACCTCCTCATAGACGCCACCTTCCAAATGTAAGTATGCAAGTGTCCGGAGTCTCATCTATAAAACAGAGACTAAGTGGTCATTCATCCAGGGTTCTGACAAATTAAATTGAATAAACATATAAAATACATGACATATACTAGTTTTTTAAAAAATTGTCCCAGGGTTTTAAGTTTTAGCCTTTAACTTGGTGCCTTTGCTTTTTCAAAGTGTCATCATTAAATGTAATCTCTAAAGGGTATATTGTTATGTGTTTAGAAATTCAGAACTAATCCTCCCATGAAGGATATTTCCTTAAATTATTCATTATTGTCAGATTAATAATACCCTCTTGAATTGTGTGTCTTTGTAAAATGTTGTCCTGGTATAATTTTTAAAACCTCTACTTTGTTCTATAAACTGTTTAATGAGCAGATAAAAATCATTAATGGAATTTACACACTTTCTCGGGCCCTGACATGACAAAAAAGGATGATTGCAAATAAACGAGCATGTAAAAGAACATTAATTAGCGTCTAATTAGTAGTAGCAGAGTGCAGTGCTCAATAATTCTAAAACGAATTGAATATTTTGTAGACATATAAGGTGAAAGCATAGCCAAGTATCCCTGGAGGTAAGATTAATGCAGCCTTAATAAATAAACTCATGAGAAAACTGTCTTGTTGAAAAAGCTATGTTGTATTTTATAAGGGGCCTTCATAGCAGGATATAACACATTTATTACACCAAGAGGAAAGGTCCCTTTGAGGAGTACATGTGCCTGGGGAATGCAGAAATCTAGTGGACAATTAGAGATAAAACAGAAAAATTTAAATCAGCAACAATGATGATACTTAAATAAAATCTAAAATTATTAGATTCCTTTTAGATCCCATTGATATCTTTTAAATAAAAAGAAATTAGAAAATTGGAAACCCAAGTATGTGAGAGAAAAACTTAAATTAGTGAAGATTCTTTAAGAAATTGAATAAATATTTAAACTCAACATTCAGCAGACTATTAAACTCCCCCTAAGAGCTCCCTTACGCTTATCAGTTATGCATGGTATGAGTCATTCTGCTAACAGGACTCTGCTTTTAGTCAGGGAGAAGCACCAAAGTAGATGACAGAGATAAACAGGGGGGGAATGTCTGAACTCTGTCATTATCTCTGCAATTTGTAGAAAAGAGCCTATTAAAAAAATAAATGGACATGCTATATTTTGTTAGTTGATTCATCTGCTGATGGGCACTTGAGTTTTTTTCTATTTTAGGGTCATTGTGAATAGTCCTTTTGTGAACATTGGCTCATCTGACACTCCATTAAGTACATATACCTAAGCAATATCCCTGCATCAGATGGCCAGTACTTCTGGATTCCCCAAGTAGTACAACGTGTTGGTAGTTCAAATCAACATAGAGTTACCTTAGGATAAAAGACTGGCAGCTTGGTTCTGAAGAGTCAGACTTGAAAATCAATGGCGCACAGTTCTACTCTGACACATGGGGTTTTGTGAGTTAGAATCTGTGTGGCAGACATCACTTTTATCTCTGTGTTTATTTTTGACTAATTCCTTACGAAGTATGTACTTAGTATGTTACTTCTACACTTAATTTTGTATATATAACTATAAGGCGCTAGTCTTGAATTCAGAGTGACTTGGGTCAGTTTCCTCCATTGCCCCTTGTTAGTGATTCAGAATGAGACAATGACTTGGCTTCTCTCAGCCCATTTGCACAAATGCAAAATGGCTTTAGTAGTTATTTCCCCCACTTCTGTGTCAATTAGTCTGGCTGCAGTGGTATCAGTGTTGCTCTGCTATTGGAAGTTACGTCATAGGCATTTTAATGGCCAGCAGTTCACCCAAAGTCAACAGGTTGCAATATAGCTTTCAGACTAAGCACAGACAATATAGAACGATTGGGTTGCCCACTTTGGAGGAAGTAGCCACTGAAAACCTTATGTCGAGCTTCAGTGCACTGTAAGAACAGATCTGACATATGGAGCATGAATGACAGAAGATCTGACGGTCTGTGGGGGAACATCAAGAACATCATTCATAAACCCAGCAGAGAGGTCATTCACAGGGCAGGAAAGAAAGGGGACATGGATGACAGAAGTCAATTCTGCAACTTGTTCTGGATCATTGAATAGCTAAAGTAAATAGAAGAAATGATGATGTGAAAGAGCTGAATTAAAAAAATGTCAAAAGGGCAGCTTGAGAAGACAAATTCAAATATGATAATGAAATGAGCCAAGATCTAGACAGTTAGAAAATCCAAAAGAAAGAACTCCATCAGTCTGTCTGAATAGATCTCAATAATAGATTCAGACCACAAGTTGACATCTTAAAATATTCAATCAGCAAAATATTGATTGAGACAGGAAGGAGGCATAAAAAGAAGATGGAAAGAATACACAGAGTCATTTTAAGGAAAGGAACCAGTCGATATTTCGTCATTTCAGGAGCTAGCATATGAGAAAGAACCAATGCTCTCAAACATAGGAACAGTTGTGACGATGGTACAGGGCCAGGCTATAGTTCCTTCTGTTTTGCCCAGGCTTCCTATGGACCAGCACCCATGTGATGGCATCTACAGCCACCATAAACCCTCTTTGCGTTTGCAATGAGCTGACTAGAGGGTAAATATGTAAAAGTTGGAACCATATTCAATCCCAAACAGTGTGACTCACAATCCATACACTTGATCTTGACCTGTGACTGTCCTGACCTACCTCCACCCGTGTGCCTCAAGCTCAGAAACTGCTCTAGCAGGCAACTCTCGTTAGCTAGGATAATTGGTTTCTCTTTGTTTGTTGGCTCACTGTTTCCCTCTACATATTTTTTTGGATATTTTGCCAGAACTGATCGAGTTGAGGAGTGATTGGACGTAGCACCCGATATCTTACTCAGAGCGTGAACTGGTCCGTTAGAGGAGAAGACCCTGAAGGGGAGAAGTGAAAGTAAAGCTGAATAGAAAGAACTAAGCAGGGGGTTGACTGAAGACTGTTTCCTAGCAGCATTCGTGAAGTCAAGGCTATGCCATATTGCTCAGTTGAGATAGATATGCCGCTCACTAAAATGCAGTGAGATCTATTATTTTGATGGCCCGTAACTGCCACAAAAACCCACATGATGACCACTGAGAACACAAAACATTCCTTTTCACTCACAAACTTCCTTCAGGTGCATTTTCAGTTACCTCTTGCACCCCTATACCTGGAAAATAATAGATTTTAAATTGAACATGTCCATGGGAGACCCACATGCCAGAGTGAAGCTCTAAAGGAAGCCACTGATCCCTTGAAAAGTGTGTCAGTGTTTCACTGGTCAACTTCATGTTCCACACAGTTTGGGGGGTTGTTTTTGTTTCTGGGTTGTTATTGCTTGTTTTTTCCCCCACCTAAAAGGAACTTTGAAGTAAAAAGTAAAAATAGATGAAAAGTCTATTTGAATATACCAAAGAAAAGCATTCATGAAAACTGCCTTCTGCTCATACTTCACTCACACCACTCATTATTCACTTAAAGTACATCAAGTCTCTCTGAGGAATTAGACATTGGGATGACTGGCTTTGGCAGCCCTAGTTCTTCATTCCCTTCCTTCAACCATTATTGATCAAGTGTGTCCTCGCTACAGCGGAAGCTGTAAGCATCCTTCTCGCTCTCTGCTACAGGAAATTCATCTCAGGGATAGGTAGGCACAGGCCTGGGTCAGGCAGGTGCCCTGACATGCAGCAGATGATTGAGTAGCAGATTCTGTGGAGCTCGGAAGAGTGGCAGAGAGAGGGGCAGAGGAGAACTGCTCCTTCTGTCCATAAGGGGCAAAGGAGTGAGGTCAGGACACAGAGTGAGAGGAAGGTTACCTTTGCAAAGCCACCTGCACACCAGACGGTGGTTCAGGCCGAGAGAAGCACAGGGGCCAGGAGAACCACTGAGACAATGAGTTGTGAATTCCTGAGAAAATTCATTTGTGCCAGCCTCAAGGTCCTCGCTCTCAAACAAGACATAGCAGCTCAGTGGCCTGCAGGTGCCTTAAGTGCTCTGTCAGAGTCAAGGCCCCCCTTGAAGTCTGACCTTATACAAATGGATCAAACTTCTGAGATGACTTCTCTCTTCTCAGTCTAAAATTTCAGCCCCTAGGTGGTAATTAGTGTTCTTCAGATTCATCTTGCAATAAAAATGTCCTTAAACTAAAGTTCTTCTCAACATGGACAGGCTGACTATAAATGTTTTCCTATGTAGGGTGGTTTCTTCTGAGATTGTGTTCCATCTTGGCTTTCAACACTGCCTTCATTAATATTTTGTCCTTGCTTTATATTATCAAAATTATGCTATCAAAATTTCCTGGAGTAATAAACTAAACAACTTATTTCAGTTCATGTTTATAAATTTTGGCATCAGATAACTTTTTTTAAGAAAGTGAGCTCCAAAATCACCACATTTTGAAAAATAAATAACAGACTAGGGACTCATTTACGTAACCTGATTATAATGTAGCAAAGTGAACCAAATTATCCTTAACAAATGAATTTCTTAAAGACCAATTTTTTTTTCTTTTCTGGGCTGAGAGAAGTAAATGAGACATTTGTGCAAATACCTGTCAATGCACCTGTGAAAAGATACTAAGAAAGTATATGAATCTGAAGAAACTAATTACCACTCCTGGTAGATATTTCAGACTGCATGTTTCATAGCACTGTAAGACACACAGGAGCTGACTGACACTAGGGCACCATAGAAAATATGTTAGACTTCTGGTCCCAAATTGGAGCAGTAATTTATTATTAAATAAAAATATCATAATAACAAAAAAATTCAGTCATTTTACATTTCCACTACAACATACAATATTAACATTACATATATACATACTTTTACTCACACAAAGGGGGTAAAAAAATTCATGATAAATTCCATTATCCCCAAATCATTTGAAGCTTTCACTATATATATATATATATATATATATATACACATATAAGAAAATGCTAAAATTGTCAAGGATTTCATTTGATTTGGAACCATGAGGATATGGAGACAGCAGTCAAGATACTGAGTGAAGATCTCGTTAAAGTGTGATGGAAGAAAAATGTTATAATAAGGACTGATGTGCTTCAGTCACATCATTCACATGTTGAAGCTGGAGAATGTATATGAACGACTGTGAGCATGCAATTGAATTATGATGTCAGTGAAAAAATATCGATAATATCATGGACTTTCAGAAAAACAACCAAGTGGGTTTTGGGAGAAGTACAGCCAGAATTATCCTGAGAAGTGAGGATGACGAGACGTTGTCTCATGTCCTTTGGACCTGCCATCAGGATTGGTGCTCAGAAAAGGACCTACCGCTTGATAAAGAAGGTCAGCAAACAAGAGGAAGGCCTTCAAAGAGACAGGTTTCCACAGTGGCTGCAGCCATTGTTGCAAACGTAACCATAATTGTGAGGTTGGCGCAGGTCAGGCAGTGTCTCTTTCTGGTGTATGCATGGCTGGAGGGAGTTGGGACCAACACAATCCATGCTAGAAGCAGCATATATGTGATATATATGTGTGTATGTGTATATATGTGAATATATGTATACATATGGTATACACTTGAGTATAAGCCTACCTAAAGATCAGTCTAGGCACCAAATTTTACCGCAAAAAAAAACTGCATTAAAATGTGATGAAAAACTAGGTCTATCCACAGGTGTATACAATATGTGGCCACACTAAAACTCAGATAAAAATAAAGGTAATTTGGTTTAAAGACCATTCAGTCCCCAAGTCATCCAAATATTGCATCACATGTTCTTCCACAGTGCTTTATCTTTCTCTAAAGGTCTAGCATCTTCTAATACCCTACATATTTTAAATAATCCTCAATCTCACTCAGAGTCTTCTATTCAGTACTGTATCCCTAACACAGCAGCAGCTCAATAACTATTTGCTGAATGAGTAAATGTACCAAGAGACCTTAAAAATATTAATTATTTTGATCACTTACAATATTATCTGCAATGTAATGAATACACATTAGGCACATGCTTGTTATGATTATTCATAGACTGTAGGTAGCAGTTAAAATACACAGAATTGAGAGCTTAGGACAATGAGAGGCACACGGAATCAGATTTTAGAGGGACCTGTGGTCATTTAAAGGCAGGGAGAAGGGGTAGGGAATAGATTTTATGTTAAATGACATCACTAGTTGTGGAAGAGAATTTGAAAACACGGAAGACTAAAGAAAACTAGTCCCTTACAACCTCTTAGGCCCACTTTTCTTACCTATAAAATGGGAATAAAAATAAAAAACTAACAGAACTCGTAGAGATCTTAAAGGATAGAACAGAATTGCCCCTGTGGTTTTCTGAGACTGTTAACTGCTTGGAGTAGAAAGCCTCTTTGTTCCAGCACGGAGCAGATGATAGGTTTAAACTGCTGACCTTGTGGTAAGCGGCTGACATGAGGGTTGTTATGGATTGGAATCAACTCTGTGACAGTGAGTTTGAGTATACTTCATAAAGTTTCAAATGGCAGGAAATGACGTAACACAAAAGAAAGGAACTCAATAGGTATCACGTACTCTGAAGGATATGAGCCAATGAATGATCGAGCAGACCCTGGTGGTACTGTAGGCTAAGCATTGGGCTGCTAACTGTTAGGTAATTAGTCCAAATCCCACTGTTACTCTACAGGTGAGAGATGAGGCTGTTTGCTCCTATAAACACTTACAGCCTCATAAACCCTATTTGGTTCCTGTGAGTCAGAATCAACTCATTGGCAGGGGGCTAGGATTAATAATGCTATCTGGGTCTGTGCTAATATGTCATATTTTCTCAAATCAAGGTTCACGAGCAAAGAACCCTGAAACAAAGGATAATAGGAAGTATCCAATTAGCTCACTGATTTTCATACCCAATTGCTTACTAGACTTCCCAGTGAAACATAGTTCAACAACAAGCCAAACTTCACGCCAAGGAGTTGATACTAACTTATTGAGGCCCTGTAGGGCAGGGCAAAACTGCACACCACCACCACCACCACCACCCCCCCCCATGAGTTTCCAAGATTGTAACTCTGTATAGAATAGAAATTCCCATCTTTTTCTCACAAAGCAAGTGGACTTTGTAGATTCTGGCCCAATGGTTAGCCATTGCACCAGAACTCATAGAAACATCATAGAGGAGAAGAATCATATAACTGTGGCTAAACTGGCATCTTCTTCATACAAAAGCAATTGCTCGAGGAAAGAAAAAGTAGACGTCTACCCCATGTGATCAGAGCCAAAGCGCCCGCCATCCCACCACTTTGCAGAAAGGTGGAATCAACTACTGCAAAGAACCCTGGAGAAGGATAACAGCCCCTTGCAAGACTCAGAAAATGCCCCTCATCCTCATGCCCTGGCCATTGTTAGCAGAACTTTCTAAATTTGACTGTCTTGAGTTCCAGATAAGTGAAGTCTCCTGCAAGTCTTAGACTAAGTAACTCCAAGAATTAGTCTTTTTCATCTCTGTCTTCATTTCATTAAACAAATGGAAATCTGCCCGCTTGCCAACTCTATCCTCCCATGCCAATTAAGTCATTAACAGAGGCGCATGAAATGAATTCTCCATTAAGAGAAACGATTTTTCGACTACTCACTTTTGTATTGAGTGCTGATTATCCATTCATCTAAATTTAGACCTTGCAGAGCTGTGAAGCTTCAAAAGCAAAAAGGAAAAGCACAAGATTGAGTGCAGCTCTGTGAAGTTCAATGTGGTTGCAACTCAATCTCATGCCAGCTAGGAATTCAAAATGTTGCTTGTGCAAACTGAGATTCCCTCTCAATGTAAAGTAATAACCAAATTCTGAACCCTAGTGCAAAGCCAAAGGTGAAAAATAACTCATAGCGCACATGTTGAAATAATTGTAGCTTTCATATATTGGGTTAAATCACATAGTATTAAAATTTTTTTTGGGGGGGGCATCACTGTCCGGGCTCATTCCAGAGTAATAAAATTAATATTGCCAACTTCTCTTAGTTTTTCAAAGCCAGAGTCATATGTTTTCATGCAAATTCTAGAAAAGCTTGAGTTCTGTATGGACCATGCACTTATGATTTGTATATTTCCATTGACTAGCACTGATACTTCAAGAAAATAAATCCAAGGCTGCTATATACATGGGTATACAGGGGGGGGGGTCCCCTCTCTAAAACCAAAACAAAATATTTTCAAAGCTATATATCTCAGGGCTGAGCCCCAGTGGTGTAGTTGGTTGAGTGCGGGACTGCGGCCTGCAGGTTTGGCAGTTCAAATCCAGCGGTGGCTCTCAGGAGCAGCACTGGGTAGCTCCCACGACCACCAGAAGGCAGTGAGCACCCCCCCAAAAAAAAAAGGTATGTATTTCAAATTCGTTTACAACCATCCTTGCTACCTTCAAAGTACTCTCAGTGACAACCCATTTTTCAAATCCGTGATTCCATTCTTAGATGTACTTTTCAACTTCTCTGAATGGCTAAATCTACCTCTTTTTTTTTTTGCTTTAGTTCTTTTATGTTGTAAAATCTCTGTTCTTTCATAATCTTCTTCATTTGCAAAATCTAAAAAAAAGTTGCATGGAGTGAGGTTAGGAGCAAAGGAAGAGAGATATCTTGTTTTTGCCCCAAACTGACACACCAAGAAGAATGCATAAGCAGGTACATTGTCGTGGTGGCAAAACCAGCCCCCTGTCTGCCACCAATCAGGCCTTTTTTGATCATACAGTGTTATTCTATATTTTCAGAACCTCTAAATAAAAAGCTTGACCCACAGTCTGACCTAATGAAACAAATTCCAAATGCCCTACAAATCAACAATTTTGTCTGTTTGGGAAATTGACAGAGGGCCAGAATGAGGTTTGTCATGAGTTAACATTTCACCTTTCTTGAAATAAAAAAAACCACTTACTGTATATACTCATGTATAATTGCAGTTTTTCAGCACATTTAAATGCTGTTTTGTGGTAAAATTAGGTATATTGGCTGATATTCGGGTTGGTTTACCTCGAGTTTATATGAAATACACTTGACTTTTCCCCAAGATACTATCCCTCTAAGCTGTGCTCAACATCATAGCAGTTTCAGTGTCATTTTCCCGAAGCAGGAAACAAAATTTCACAGCCACATTCTGTACTCTTAAATAGGCCAGCACATACAAAAATGAGTAAAATTGGTTTTAAGAAAAAATTTTGGTGAAACACTTTTAGTGAAGTTGCTTTTATGAAAAAATTCACAGTGCTAGAGAGAAGGAAACTTCCCAGGAGATGCCACTGGTGCATTAACTCAGGGCACGTTGCTGGATGCTTGCCTAATGGGAAAAATTCTTCCTGAGAAAATTCTGCTCTGCCTAGCACAATTCATGCGTTTTTTTTTAGGTACCCTTAATATGTCAAGCTAATAGGATGAGGCAAGGAAAAACCATAAGACAGGATTAAACGCTCATATCTGATCATAGCCCTAAGTTAACAACAATTAGTTCTTACCTCAAGATCGTGCTCAATGTCTGCCCTCAAGAAGGAATCACTGAAGATATGGATACGACAGCACATTTTGATGAAGAAACAAGATGGTGCCTCAGTACAAGAATAGCATCCAAGTCTTATAGGCTTGTCTTAAAACAGGCAGCCATCTAAGTGAGCTATCAGCTAAGTTACATGAAAGAAACACATGAATTTATGGGATCCAATGATTCTAAGTAATACAGTTATTTACAAAGTATTAAGGTAGCAGAAGGAAACTGGTTCTCTCTCCACATAAGCAGTCTCTCCATGCAAGAAAAATTTGTTCTTCTAACATGGTACTATGTGATGTTCACCTTCTCTGACATCTTGCTAAACACAAAATGGGTGCACAAGCAAATATGGTGAAGAAAGCCCATGGTGTCCAACTATCGAAAGATATAGCATCTTGAGTCTTAAAGGCTTAAAGATAAACAAGTGGCTATCTAGCTGAGAAGCAACAAAGCCCACATGGAAGAAGATGAGCCAGTCAGAATGCAGTATAGGGCAGTATAGCATCGATGAAACACACAACCTTCCTCTTGTTCTTTATTGCTCCTCCTCCCCCACCAATCAGGACACCAATTCTATCTTACAAATCTTACCAGACAGGTACATGTATAGTAGTACAGAAAGAGCTTGCAACACAGGAATCTAGAACAAATAAACTCCTCAGTATCAATAAGGGGGACAGTGGTACTAAAAGAATAAAGAAAGTTAAGGGGGAACCAATCACAAATGATTGATTTATGGCCCCCAAGGGATAAACAGCTGAAAAGTGGGTGAAATGAGATAGTAGCTGGGGTAAGACATGGGGAAAAATGAATAAATTATAAATTACCATGGGGTTTGGAGTGAGGAGGGTGACAGAAGGAAGGGAAAAAATCAGTAGCTGATGCCAAGGGCTCAATTAGAAAGAAAATGTTTTGAAAAAGATGAGATGACAAGATATGTATAGATGTGTTTGAAAAAATGGATGTATGTAAGGTGATAGGAGCTGTAAAATTCCCCAATAAAATGATTAAAAAAAACAGAAAGAAAACATAAACCTGAAGGAGGGAACAGTATTAGAGCCCAAATTTTAAACACCAGTTTGAAGAAGGCTATGAGGTGACAGGGAAAGCCCCAAACTCACTCTCAGGGTATCCCACTTGTGTTAAGTCTCAGGTGAATCCTTTCGTGCTATGAACCTGGGTAGGGAAAGACCTTATTAACCAATGAAGTCCATTGTAAAGGCAATTAGGTCAAATGTGACATCTTGTTGTTCGATATCCTTCCTGATATGATATATAATTAGTCCAGTTTTTTCATATTTTCTTTGTCTTCAATTAACTTTTTTCTCCTGTTTCATTCTGTCATAGTTGTGGGGCCATTTCATATTCTCCTTTTAAATACCATGAAGCTGCAACTGTCAGTGCATCATTTTATTTCTTTCCTATTACCTTTATTCCATCTTATCACCCTTTAATAGTTCATGTTTCCACTTGTGCTATGTTTCTCCTTTGCCTCTGCTCTCTCAAGATGATTTAATCTACTCCTATGATGCTAGTGGCACAATCCTCCAAATGTCTTTTCTGAGCTCCAGACGTCATAACCAACAATGTATGTATCACTTCCTGAAACAGAAAGCTTCCCCATTGAGACTAATTTTCCAGAAGCCCACCCCAGCCCCTGAGTCCCTTTTTGGTTTAAGGGCGGCTAAACTCCAGTACACACCATGGCTACAATCTTTGGAGAAAGAAAGACCTGGGTGAGACTCTGAGCTCTTCCTTGCCATTTTTTTGGCATCTTCTTTAGTTTTCTGTCTTCAAAATGAAGATGAAAGCACGAAGCAAGGCCAAAAATATCTATGACATATGAAAGAGCACATAGTGCATGGAGCCTGTACCCCGGAGACTCACCTAACAGAAGTAGTGAAACTATGCTTTCACACACTCACTCACTCACAAACATCTTCACACACATTCAGGAAAGGGGGTTGGCAAAAGTACAAGGCCTTAGTGAAGACAATGCTAAAGAAATGTATATTGATGTATGCAAACCAAAATAAAGCCTGGAGGTATAATAAGGCATTATGGCACCTTCCCAAGAGAAGCTGGAGAGTCCTCTCCAGAGACCACCTTGAACAAGCTGCTGCTATTTAGGCATAAAGTCAATTTAAGGAATGCTTGAGAGTGGGTTTTAGCTCTTCAATTCCAGACACTTCTAGAGCAGGATGGGCCCTTGGAGCATAGTGGTTATAAGTCGGCTGCATTGGTTTTGATTTTGTATGATTTTATGTGTATAAAATCCAGGCTATATGAGCCTATGAAAACGAAAACAGGACTAATAGGAGCAACGGGACATGGCAGGGGCAGTGAGGGGAAAATGGAGGGCTAACACAAATAAAAAGAAGAAAAGGTATCCTGGAATTGCCTGTGGTGTTGGTTGCACAACTCTTAGAAATGTGATTGAAGCAATCAACTGTCTGATCCATGTGTGGATGAAACCATCAAAAATAAATTATTTTTTTAAAAAAGAGAGGCTCGAAGTAAGAGGAATCCAGAAGGGTTTCTAACAAATTCTGATTTCAAGGGTATCAGTGGGTGTGTTAGTCTGGGTAGACTAGAGAAACAAATTCATAAGCACATATGTGTATATATAAGGGAGAGGCTTACATACAAGAGGAATGGGACATTTGAGAAAGGATCAAAACCCAGTCCAGTCCAAAGTCTTAAGTCTGATATTAGCCCATATGTCCAATACCAGTCTATAAAGTCTTCTTTAAACTCATGAAACACATACAATGACACCAGAACAATCACAGGCCAGTGGGTATGATGTCTTGTGTATCCAGGGGCAGTAGAAGCATCCCAGTGCTGACAGGGGTCTCCCCATGGCTCCTAGCAACATGCTGCCCTGTGTCTTGTCAGCTGCAACATCTCACAGGGGGTCAGCCTTGTGTCTTGTCAGTAGAACATCTTGACACCTAATCTCTCAACTCCAAGGGGGAAATCCCGCCAGTTTTCCCAGAAGGAGAAAGCCATGCCCACACAGAAGTCTCATTGGCTATCTCCAGATTGACAGGTTAGGCTCCACCTCTACACTCTCAACCCCGACTTTGACACCAGATTACATGACGGCCACTGTGGGGATCAGAAAAAAAAATGACTTCTACAGACACTGAGAGCCATGTGACTTTCCACGTGATATCTGGATGCTTATTCTTAGGGAAATAAGCACCTGACACCAGCTCCATTTCATTATCTCTGCAGAGAATTTCTTTAAACAAAACTGAGATCGGCATAGAATTGGGTCCTCTGAAGTTCTTTCATTCAATTATTTAATTTGGCACTAAACTGCCTTCAAAAACCTGCACTTCGAATGTGTGTGTGATTGTTCGATTCCATCAGGTTGGTGTCAATCCATAGTGATCTTAGGCACAACAGAAAGAAACACTGCTGGCTGGAACTTCCCTCAACATTGCTCCTGTGCCTGAGCCCATTGCTGTAGCTCCTGGTTCAGTCCATCTCCTGGAGGGCCTTCCTCTTTTTACTGCCTCTCTACTTTACGAAAAACCCTGTCCTTCTCCAGGGAGTGGTTTCTCCTGGCAACATGTCCAAAACATGTAAGACAAATATTGCCATCCTTTCCTTTAAGGACTACACTCTCCCAAGCACTCATACCCTGCTAGGACAGATCACTTTGCACCTGAATTTCAATACTGGCGAAAGACGAGTGTGTCATGGTCAATTATAGGAATGAACCATCACTTGTATAGGATTCTTATACTTCAAGTCATTTGTGTTCTTTTCTAACATCAAATATTATCAAAAAAATGCCACAATAGCAAACATATATATCAAGACCTTTCCTTTTTGAAAAGGAAGCTACCCTGCACATGGTAAATGAAATAATATATATTGCAAAGGTAATGACATATGGTAGCCATTCTGTGAGGTTAGTTCCTATCTCTCGCCCATCTAGAAAAACAAAACAAAACAAAAAACAACTCACTCTTATCAAGTCAACACCACATCACAGTGGCCTTTTAGGGATAGGCGGACCTTCCTGTTTCATATTCTTCCTTGGACTAACCTACCCCATAAGCCACACCATCTGTAACATGAATTCATGTAATAATTCCCTCATGAATTATAAAGATTCAAACATTTACAATGCTCAGTCTCTAGAATTTGCACATAAATAATGCTCAGTAAAAATTACTTGATGATATAATAACAAGCAATCATGTGTTCTAGCAGATTACTAAGGGAATCATCTGTCCACAGCAGGCAATACTGTGGGGAATGGTGACCCTTTGCTTTTCAGAAACACATGCTAGAATTGTTAGAGAGGGATCTGCACACAAAAATGAAAGAATCCAAACAATTTAATCAATCGTCTTAAGTTGAGCAGATGCTTTTATAGTTTGGGTGGCAACTCACATTTTAAGAAACTTCAATAAAAAATGAATGCAGATTTTTCTCCATTATATCCATAGTCTCTTTATCCTTTCCATGGCCACATTGTATCCTACTATGAATTTCATTAATGGAAGGCATCCTGAAATAAGTGTAAAAGATAATGTTTGAAGTGATATAAATTTTCACGCAATTATGTCCTTAATGGAATTCAGAGGTACAATTGGTGAGGTGAGGCTTTTTTCCTTAAATGCATGCAGGTTTCTGTCCCATGGTAACACATACTCTAACTGGAATACTGCTTTCCCCAGAAACCCGAGAGTCTGAACATGTTGCTGTTGCCATGCACCATCAAGTCAGTTCCAATCCATAGAGACTGAGCAAAATAGAATGAAACACTGCACAGTCCTTTGCCATCCTCGCAATTGGTCCTATGTCTGAGTTCATTGATGCAGACACTTTGTCGAATTTTCTCCTTGAGGGTCTTCCCATCCTCTGCTGCCCTTCCACCTTACCAAGCATGACATTCTTCTCTAGGAGTTTATCTTTCCTGAAAACATGTCCAAAGTATGTGTATTAGAGTGTGTTCACTAGAGAAATAAATCCAGAGACACTTGTATGTGTGTAAGAGAGATTTTTATATCCAAAAGCAATTGTATATTGAGAAAACACCCCAGCACAGTCCAGATCAAGGACATAAGTCAATGTTAGCCCATATGTCAATTACTAGTTGATAAATTCCTCTTCAGACACAAGCATCACATATAATGATGCCATAGACAGGAAGATTGCAAGCGAGTGGGTGAAAAGTACTGAGAATCCAGTGGCAGTGGAAACATCTCAGAGCTGGTGTGGGCCTCCATGTGGTCTCTCCATCTATCTGCGTGTGAGTGTGGCACTTATACAGAAAGGTAAAGCAAATCGAGAGTGTAGCCACCTTCTAGAGAGAAAGAGAGGAATTTTTCAGAATCCTCATGATGAGAGAAATTTTCCAGAACCCTCATGCCCCCACAAAAAGGCATCCTCAGACTGTAACCTGATTGACAGGACTCCATTCCTAGGTGTACTTATCAAGTTGACATGAAATTATGTAACCACCACAATATGTAAGACCAAGTGTTTCCATCCTCTCCCTTACAGAGCAAGTACTAGGGCTGTACTTCTTGCAATACAGGTCAATTTGTCCTTTTAGTAGTCCGTGATATTTTTTGTTTGTTTGTTTTTGTTTTGTTTTTTTTGGCATCACTGCCTCTGGTGGTCGTGGGCGCCACCCAGTGCTGCTCCTGAGAGCTGCCGCTGGATTTGAACCGCCAAGCCCGTGGGCCGCAGTCCGGCACTCAACCACTTACGCCACCGGGGCTCAGCCCCAAGTCCATGATATTTTAAATATTCTTCTCTACCACCATAATTCAAAAACATGGATTCTTCTTTAGTCTTCCTCACTCAATGCCCAACTTTCACATCGAGAACATCATAGCGTGGGTCTGGCACACTTTATTACTCAAAGCAACAGCTTTGCTCTTCGATAGTCTAGGGCACTGGTTGGCAAAGTGCGGCTCGCGGAGCCATATGTGGCTTTTTCAGTGTGAACGTGCGGCTCTGAAGTCACCTTGACAATATTTGAACATGATTATTTCAGATCACGATGATTTCATTTGTTTGGAAAAACACATTTAACGCTCTTGAGTGGTTTTAAAGATGTTAGCAGGGACAGAATGGGCTTTTCGGTCTCAAGTGTGCTGACCCTGATCTAGGTTATGACTTGGGCTGTTAAAAGGTCGGCGATGTGAAACCACTAAAGAGAGATAGACCCTCTACTCTGGTCAAAAGTTGCAATCTCCTTGTCTTATTGGGTCACTATGAGTAGGCTTGAACTAGGTGACAGTGAGTTTTTGAGAACTTTAGTGGGCACTATATATCCCACAGATCACAACAGGGTTTATAAACACCAAATGGTTCTCATAGTCATACCACACAGGGAGTTTGGGAAGGGATCTGGCAGGAAGGGAATCATTTATCTCTCAGATACTTGCTTCTACTCCCCTGGAAACATCTCCTCACTGCCTCTCTTTCTCTTTTCCTTTATTTCAAGATCACCTAAAACAAATGAAAAAAAACCTCATTCTGAGCTCAGCACAAATGACCTCCAACATTTTCTCTCCACCTTTGTGTACCTTGATCCTGGCATCAGTCCTTGAACAGTCAGGTGAAGGCTGTTTCAGCTTCTCTAACTCTCAATGTCTTTACTATCCAGAAAGACTCAGGAGCAGATACATGAATAAATAACTCCCTCAACAAAAGAAGCAGGAGGTGCGTGATTTCAAATATTTGCCAATAAATAAGCAAGAAATAAAAAAAAGGTTCAGCATGGCACAGGTCATAATAGTTATAAATAAACAACACGCTGAGGGCTGGGGTGGTGTTGGGGCTGCCAATGTGTGTGAAGGAAGAGGGGGAGTAGAGGGAGGGATTTGGCAGGCGGTGAATTATTTATACCAGCCAGAAAAGAGAAACGGGGTTTGGGAGGGAATTCCCCTCAGGGAGGGTCATGTTTTGTAGTTTCCATTGATAAGAAGTAAGACGAGCGAGAAGTTGATAATAACCAAGGCACAAACTATCCATAAATTAACAGCAAATCTCAGAGAAGTGCCAAAAGTAAAAAAAAAAAAAAAAAAAGATCCTCCAGTATAGCATAAATTCTCATTCCCATCTGCCTATTGGAATGTTGACCACAGAAATAAGATAGGAACAGTGGTGACTGATGGGATACATGAGCTTAGAGAGAAGATACTAGGGAATGTGGTTACTGGCAGAACTCTGCACAAGTTGCAGGAGGTGGGGAGAGAGGCGGGGGGTATTGGGGATGTACTTTGTATACAACCTTGTCAAGCCTCTGAGTTTGTAAGGCAATGCAGAGTTAGAACATAGGCCAGGCACATTTATCAGGGTCTGCATCTCTGGAAGTCCACCTGTTTCATAAGTGATTTGTTCAAGACTCGGGGAGGATTTGTCTGGTTTGCTAGTGCAGGTGCCACTCCAAGTTCAGTCAAACAGTTGCTTGTGGGGTCCCGTGTACTTCAAAGGGGTGTGTATATCAATCAAGCCTGAGTGATCAGTGCTGTCCTCTGTTCCCAAGCCCCAGGGGAAGTCCAAGGATATAAACTAAGTTGGGACAAGGAGATCTCTGGGATTTTCCTCATTTGGGGGATAAGGTTAAGCTATGTGGCCCTGAAGGAGTAAGGGCAGGAGAGCTGGAAGCCAGCATCCCGGGTTGTGGAGCCAGGTAGCCTGAGACGGAAGGCAAAGCAAAGACATAAGAAAAAAATAGAAGAGAAGAGGGGAAGAGGAAGGAGCAGGGGAGAAAGGAAGAGAAAATAAGGTTACACAATTCTCCCTGAAACTTGCCTGACTACTCACTTTTCTGTTTTTTGTACATGCTTCAGCCAAACTTAGATACTCATTGATGTTTGCCCTGATGTGTAGCTAGACTTTTGTCCCATGTGCCCAAGAGAATCCTCATTGAAAAACAAAACAGAATGTTCCAGTAATACCACTTTCTTTAAAGGTTAGAGAAGGCTCCATTAAGGAAGTCAGGTAAGGTTGCGAGGGGAATCACTGCTTAAAGTTAGGAAAGACTTCATAGGTGAAGACAAAAACTTATTCTCTGCAGAGGAAACAGTGAGGTCACACCTGTAACTATGTGTCACCTGTAACTATGTGTCTGTCTGTGTGTGTCAGCACATGGGTGTCCTTGAATGTGCCTGAGTGTGTTTGTCTTTACCAGTCAGGGTTGTCTGGGAATGAGTATGAGCACCCAGGTAATTCTCTAAGTATGAGTGAGTGTGTCTACAATGAATATGTCAATGTGATTATAACTCTGAGATGCACATAAATGCTTGATACAATTTGACAAAGAACAGACTCAAGTTGCTTCCATTTGGCTCAGGAAGGCTCCTTAAACCTTCTGCTTTTGTGCAACCCCTTGGAAAAGACAAACTCTTGATTCTGGAGGCCAAAAGGAAAAAGAAAGCAGGTAGGAGGTTTAATAATCACTACATCTCAGAAAGACTTCTTTCTACCACGGACCAACTAGTTGGAGTGAACCACTGACCTTAAAGACTGGCATACAGTCCGATGCTTACCGAAGAGCACCACGAAGGCCCCTTTGCTTACTTATAAACTCAAAACTCACTGCCAGGGAGCATATTCCAATTCATAACAACTCTACAAAATAGAATAGAACTGCCCCCGGAGGTGTCTGAAACTGTAAGTCTTTATGGGCGTAGAAATCCCCATCTTTCTGCAGTGGCGTCAACATGCTGACCTTGTGGTTACCAGCCTCACGCATACCTGCTTTGCCACTGGGGCTTGTTTAATTAATAAGCTGGAGCCAAGACTGAATGTCTAGATAAGCTCTTCTCATCAATTGCATGTGGTTAATAAGCAGAAAGGGGTAAAGGCTACAATCAACATGTTTCTCATAAAACTCCAAATGCATGCTTTATATCACTTTACAGAGATTAATATAAAGAGGAAGAATGGGAAGTAAGTCAAAATTATTAACCTTGGAGGGGGTAACAAACTAAAAGATGATAAGACATATCAGACAGCTAAAATGTGGGATATCGGTAGTTCAAATGTGGACAATCAGTAGCATTGTGACAATCAGAAAAAGATTCAGCCTCTGCCATAATTCAGGTTCCAATTGTCTCACTGGTTAGTGCCTTGCTGCAAGTGAGACTTCTGGTAGACCAGCAGAAGGAATGGTCGGTGGAGCAAGCTGTCTCAAAATTCATGTCACTCCGCTCCATGCACCAATTCCAACTCACACTTTTAGAAAATGCACAGCAGTGCTAAGTAATGAAGAACACTGTCGTGAGGTATGTTTACATTAAGCAATGTAATATTATTTGAAGGCTAACTTTGATTATTTTAAAATACATATTGCAAACATGAGAGCAAGCACGAAAAGAGTTGGAAAAGAAGAGCTAAGGGCTAAGTCAATATAAACAAATAAACTTATAAAAATTACTGAAAAACAATAAGGCTATTAGGAGGACCACTGGTGGTGCCATGATTAAGCACTTGACTGTCCTCCAAAAATTGGTGTTTTGAATTCCTCAAAAGATGTGACAGTCTGCATCCTTGAGAACTTACAATTTTGGGATTTGGGCCTTGTACTAATTCTAGCCCCACTCTTTGAATAATTCATTTTTCTGATGCTTGCCCTCATGAATTGGTCATTGAAGACATGAGTGCTATTGCAAAATATGGTGAAGAAACCAGATGAAATACCTTTTGGGGTCTGAAACACATATGTTTAAACAAGTAACCATCTTAATGAGATATAAGCTAATACTATGTAGAAGAACACCAGCCTGTATGACTTGAGAATTATATTCAATAAAATCCAAATCTCTGACTGTGTCAGAGATTAAAATATTAACACCTACTTTGCAGAAGGCTATGGATGGCAGTGAAGATTAAAAACCATTTGCAGGGTTCACACATGGAATAAGCCTTTCTGACCATAGTCGAGGCATGTGAATAGCTATGGTATCAGACAGAGAGCATTGTGAAAATCAATTATGGCAGATGTACTTAGGTTAAAATGTAATGCATTATCATTTAATCTCCCCTCTGATCCTATTTTAAAGTTGCTTTACATTTTAATATTTTCTGCTTTCTTGTTGATTGAGGTTGTTCTATGTTTTGTCTACACATTAGCGTAGGGATTTTTGTTTGTTTCCTGGTTGCTTTTTGTACTATTTTCTGTTCATGACATCCAAGATAGGTAAATCTATAGACAATAATTGGATTAACAATTACCAGGGGCACAGAGGAGGGGAGGATGGGGCAGAGGGGACCGGGGAGCTAAAAATCATGAGTACAAGGAAAACTGCACTGAAATTTATGGTGGTAGTGATTACACAAACCTTCGTAGTATGACTAGGTAGTTACATTTTATAGTATGTAAAGTATATGCCAATAGAATTATTTCTTTAAAGCATTCCAATTTCAAAACCATATAGGATAGTTCACCTCTGTCCTGTCAGGTCCCCATGTGTCAAAACAAACTCTAGAGCACTGAACAACAAATTACTAGTAATTACTTTATGTATAAGTAGTTGAAGCACACCACTCTAAAGGAAGAGTTTCAGGTCGAAAAGCATTTACAAAGGAGGGCAGAAACAAGAACTGAAAGGAAAAAGCCAAGACCTGGGCCTGTATTTCCCAGGAGTAGAGTTGAACTTCATGAAGGAACTGACCCCACGGACCTCAGTGGGTTTGAGAATTGTGATGGTCCACTGTTCCCTTTTGTTCCCACTGTCTCTTTTTATGACTGGAAAGGTTTATGGGGATGATCCCCAATCATGTCTGTCACCATGAGATGTTGAGTCTTGAAGTGGCAGACAGTTTGTGTGTTCAGACCCAAGTTAAGAACAACAGGGACTAGATTTAAAAAGTGAACCTGAGTCTCCTTTGCACCTGGACCTGATTTGAGGGATACAGACGCTGGATTCTGAGGGGATGCTGCACTGTGACAAGATGTTTGGAGGCGTTATGAGGCAGTCAGTGTCATTTTCATTCAGGGAGATTGTCAATCATTATTAACAGACTGTCAAGGATGGCCTGCACGATGATCCGCACCTTCATGCCCTTCAGCTTTAAGTCACGATGGACTTTGCAGCTGTTGCAATACTGTAAATGTGAAGGCAGGTGATATTTGAAGTTAAGTCATGTTTTATGATTTAATATTATAGCTTTTGCCTTAGTCTTTTATATTGTTTGTGCTGAGGGAAGCCAGCTTACGTGTCATAAGGACACTTAAGAAGGCCTGTGGGGAGGCCCCAGGAGAGAAATGACTTTACCAACATAACCTTGCCAACTACATGAATGAGCACAGTGAAATCTGACTACAGTTTCATGAGGTAACTCAGGAGTGAATCATCAATGGGGTTTTTCTGACACTCAGAAAACTGAAAGAGGGAAAAAAATGATTAATCATTGTTACTTTAAATCATTGAATTTGGGGATGATTTCTTATGCAGCAAACCACCAAAAGGGGAGACTATGGAATTGAGAACAATGATTGTATATCCTCACTCAATGAGATTAAACAGCAGAATTGAATGTGAATGGATATATTGGATTATGTAAGATATGCTAAAAAAGTTATGTGTATACGTGTGTATACAACCAAAAAACCACAACAACATAACCCACTATCATGGAGTCAATTCTGACTCAGAGTGACCCCTATATAAGGCTCCTAAGACTATAGAATCTTTGGTGGGGACAGATAGGCCCCTCTTATTCTGTGGAGCTCTAGTTTGGATTGAACCACCAATGTTATAGTTAGCAATGTCACCAGGTTTCATCATATAAAAATGGCTAAAAACACTGGTTAGTATTCTCTAGATTTCACTACATGTTTGGCAGGAGTGTCTCATTTAATTTTTTTCTACTTCTGTATAAACAGCTATCATTATTATCCCAGTCACAGTTGAGAAAAAACCAAGATTCAAGAGGTTAAATAACATCGAAATTCATATACCCAGCAAGTAAGTAATCCAAGATTCCAATTTATTCATAAGATTCCAGAATTCCCTGAGTAGCTAGTAAATTATTTAGTATCTCAATCACAAACAAATTAGATGTTATCACTGATTGGTAATAGAGGAATCGCAAAATATGGAGGAAAGAGCTACTTAGAAATATTATAATTGATCTTATGACCATAGCTCCCTTTCTTTGAAGCACCCAGCACTGAGCAGACTTCATGAAGAAGACAAGGGGATACATTGCTGAGGGACTTTGTACACTGTAAAAGTGACCACCTCACAGTGAGCTGCCAACTCAGTGCAGGGCTCTCATTTGTAAGATGAGGAAAGAGAGGCACTGAAATGAACGCAAATGCTTTTATCCAGGCAGTCAGCCCCTTACACACAGAACTATATGAGGTCAATCAACTCCCCACCTGCCTGCAATCCCACTCTGTCATGCTACTTTATAGCCTTTCAAAATTGGCCTAAGCAAATCCATTTTGAGTTCAGAAAAGATTTGATGGCCTATCCTTTAACCATTGCAATCTTAAGAGATTTTGTTGCTGGGATCAACCCTAATTTTTAAAATACACACTTTGTTTCTTGGAGAACTCAAAAGAACTCTCCCCTTCTCACCTGACTATTTCTTGTTTGGACGTGGAGAAACGGTCGCACAAGTGCAAATGCAGTATTTAGTGTAATCTTCTGTATGGTCTCACTTTCTCATCCCTGGTTTGGCTTTTCCAAAGCATGGACCCTAAAGAGAAATGAAGACATGCCAGGAGTTCTTGCAGATGGTTCCATGAAAGAAGGAAAGGTATATCAAAACCTTTTTTAAAAACAGGAATCTCCAAGGAAACAAATGAAAACAGTTCAACACGATGCAAACTTTTCTACCTCATGCAATATGTGTACCTTTAGATTGGGTTGTTAAGGCACACAAGTGAAGCAAAATATTAAATTGACTCATTCTCACAAGGGGATTTAGCTTAGCGGTCTTTTATGTGACCACTATCACTAATCTCTTACATTCCATATTTCCTCCTCACTAATCTCCACTTATTGCTACCTGCCTTCAAAGAGGTAACTTACTGATGGAGATTCACCTCTCGGGAACAGCAAGCAAGGTCCCCAGACACCGAAGAGGAAGAAAAATAAATGCCCAGTTAGAACAACACCAAGTATAAATGACCTCGTCAGAAAGAGACTGTTAGGAAAATGTGATCAAGGTCACATTTTTAGGAAACAGTAAAACAAAATAATGATAAGAGAGAAAAAGAGGATATAAGGGTAAAGTGTCAAAAGAGGTAAGAGTCACTTCCGAGGAATCTTCTCTGAATGTGGAACTTTCAAACACAGGGTGTGTCTGCGTAGTCACTTCCACAACACGTTGTTGTGTTTTCAGGATTGAAGATAACTCAAAGGTCATGTACCCTACTGTTTCTCTTCAACTACTGCCCTAGCACATTCCCACAATGTATTGTCCAGCCTAAGCTTAAAGAAATCCAGGGATGTTGGAAACTTCAAACATGTCTCTGTTAGGAGTTCTTGCTTTGTGAACAAAAAAATCAGTGGAATTCTCAAGTGGTAAGCAAACCTACAGCTTTTTTTTCTTTCTTCTTCAAACAGCAAAAGCTGACTAAACTAATTGATACAAACTAAAGAGCCAGGTACTCTTTCAGGGGACATGTTAGGAAGTGCATATCTTGATTGTAATCTTCCATGCAAATAAGAATGCAAAAAAGTTTAAATGCTCACACATTGCCAGTAGCATTAAAAATAGATACAGCTATTAATGAAAATTCTTTGACAGCATAAAGTGTGGAGAAAAATGTCTACAGTCTTTGGCCCAATAAAAACACCCTGGTGATGATCACAGGGAAACAAGAGTCTGGGTTAGACACATATACAGAAATATTCATATTGGGGCTATCTAAAAATAACCTACTTT
Source organism: Nesogale talazaci (assembly GCA_004026705.1). Lineage (NCBI taxonomy): Eukaryota > Metazoa > Chordata > Mammalia > Afrosoricida > Tenrecidae > Nesogale > Nesogale talazaci. The sequence goes on along the minus strand of PVJH01001726.1, from coordinate 88,768 downwards.
TCTAACAGCTGGATAATTAATTTAACCATCAAGCCTTTCCTGAGACTGCTCCAAGTAATTGTGACCCTATGTCACCATGAGATTACTGTGTCAATCCATCTCATTGAGGGTTGTCGCTGTTTTCATTCACCATCTAGGTTACCAAATAGAATGACCTTTGTGTGGGATTGGCTTTTTCCTCAACTATGTACTTAAATAGTATACAGAGATTATAGGTGTTGTTAAATACTACACAGTAACAAGGGTTTTGCTTATTGTATCTACTTTTAAAAAATGTACAAGTTTTTAACAGCCAGGGTCTTGGTATAAAGAACCAGAAAACAATTATGGGTAATAGTAACAAGAAAATTTTAAAACAACACAGGGAAGTTAAAAGAGACAAAAGGTAGCCTGCAGAATGAGAATCTGAACTTGCATAACCAGGAATTATTGCTATTGTTCATTGCTCCCGAGTAGGTTCTAACTCATAGCTCCTTTATGTACAATAGAACAAAGGATTGTCCATCCCTGCACAATCTTCACAATGGTTGTATTTGAGCCCCTCATTGCAGCCACTGTGCCAACTCATTTTGTTGAGAGACTTTCCCTTTTTCATTTTTTTGGTGGGCATCACTGCCCTCTGGTGGGAGTAGGAGGCCCAGCCTTGCTCCTGGAGAGCTGCTGCTGGATACGAACCACCAACCCTGTGGACCGCAGTCCTGCACACAACCAATACGCCACCGGGGCTCAGCCCATGAGACTTCCCTTTTTTCATGGCCTCTCCACTTTACCCAGAAAAATATCTTTCTCTATAGAACAATCTCCCCTGATAACATGTACACAATACATGAGACAAAATCTAAGGAGGATTCTGGTAGTACATCTGGTCCAACAGATTTGTTTGTTTTTGACAGCCCGTGGCACTTTGAATATACTTCATTAGTATTACAATTCAAATGTATGTATTTTCCTTCAGTGTTCCTTATTCAGTATCCATCTTTCACATGTTTATTAGGTGATTAAACTGTCATGAGTTTGCTCAGGCCCACCTTGGTCCAAAGAGGCAGGCTTGCTCTTCAACATTTGAAAGAGGATTTGTGGCAGATTTGTAGAAAGCAATTGTTTGATTTCTGGACTTCCGCATCCATGGGCAGTGACTGTGGACCCATGCAAGATGAAATCCTCGTCAACATCAAGCTTTTACCGCTTGATCGTGATTTCACGAACCATTCCATCTGTGAGCATTGGGCTTTCTTAGCATTGAGTTGGAATGCAGATGGAAGGCTACAATCCTGGATCTTCAACACAAGTGTCTCAAGTCCTCCTCATTGTCAGCCAGCAAGGTTGTGTCATTTGCATACCTCAGGTTGTTAGTACTTCTTCCTTCAGTCCTGACGCTGTGTTCTTCTTCACAATATCCAGCTTCGTTGATTGTTTGTTCAGTAAACAGATTGAATAAATATGGGAAAAGGATGCAACATTGACACATCCCTTTCCTGATTTTAAACCATGACGTATCCTTTGTTCTGTGAGAACAACTGCCTTTTGGCCCATGTATATGTTCTGCATGAGCACAATAAAGTGTTCTGGAATTTCATTCTTCTTATCGCTATCCATCATTTGTTATGATCCACAAAGTCAAATGCCTTTGCATAGTTAATAAGATACAAGTAAACATCTGTCAGATAGTCTCTGCTTGCAGCTAAGAGCCATCTGATGCCAGCAATGATATCCTTGTTCCACATTCTCCTCTAAATCCAGCCTGAATTTCTGATAGCTGTTTATCTACATACTGGTTTATCTATATACTTTGTTGAATGATCATCAGAAAAATTTTATTTACACGTAATACTACTGATATCATTCCATAATTTGCACATAATGTTGGACCACCTTTCTTTAAAATTGGTGCAAATGTGAAACTCTTTCTATTTTTGGCCAAGTAGCTGCCTTCCAAAATTCTTGGCACAGAGGAGTGAGTGCTTTCAATGTATCAACAGCTTGAAAAGAAATTTGGTGTTCCATAAATTCCTGGAGCCTTGCTTTTTGCTAATGCCTTAAATTCAGTTTTGATTTAGTCCTTCAGGTCCATTCATTTTTGGCTATTTACTACCCCTTGGCCTACCTTTAACCATACCAGAGAATGAAAGCAATTCAAAGTGAACCTCTTGGGACTCCCATACACTCAAGTTTTCCCTGCTGGCAGCACCAACAAGAGAACCAAGGTGCTGGCCCAGACTCATGGCCAAATATGGCTGTGGTAGAAAAACAAAACTATTCCAGTTGCCATGAGGCAATTGTTAGTGCATATGGATTGTGACACTAACTGTTTCAAGGTAGATCTATTCTCTGTCTGATTTTCAATAGATATAGTGTTTTGGAAGTAGGTCATGAGACTTTTCTTCCAAAGCAACTCTGGTTGGTTTTGAACGATCAATCTTTGCATTACCTGTCAAGTGTTTAACCACTATTTAGTAAGAATTACTAAATAAAAACCAATAATTTCATAAAGACATAAGTCAGTAGGAAGAAGAGATTCTTCTTTAAAGTACGCTTCCAAATAATAAGTGTAGGAATAATAATGATATTAGAAAAATGACTATTTTATAATCTTTATAGTAATAATTCATGCAGGTCAGGAAACATGAAAGTCAAAACTACAGGGTGAATGAATAAAAAATGATATTTTCTTAGCTTCAAAGTTATCTCTGAAAATACTAATTCCAAAGGGGAAATAAAAGAACATAAAATAAAATTGTGTTGTTTTTATTGTGCTTAGGTGCCAGTGTGCAAATTCCAACTTGAAGCAACCCTATGTACAACAAAATGCAACAATGACCAGTCTTGCTTCATCCTCATAATCATTATTATTGTTGAGTCTAGTATGCTTTTTGATGTTTGATCAAGAATGATAACCTTTTTTTAAGGACTGCTCTCTTTTGACAATATGACCAAATTATGTGATGAAGTTTCAACATCCTTGCATCTAAGGAGAATTCTGGATTTATTTCTTCCAAGATAAATGTACTAGTTTTCTAGAAGAAAGCTACCCAGCCAAGTGATGGAAGGATGTCCATATTTATGTCTGTGTCAAAGAAAGCTGATCCAACAGAATGCAGAAATTATGGAACAATATCATTAATATCACAGGCAAGTACAATCCTTCAGAAGACAATTAAAAGTGACTGTAATAGTTCACCAATAGAGAATCGCTCAAATGTAACCTAGATTCAGAATGAAACGTGTCTCGGTGAGTTTCTGAGACTGTCACTTTTTACAGGATTAGAAAGCCCCATCTTTGTCCCACAAAGCAACTGGGGATTTCAACCTGCCAACCTTGACATTAACAGCCCAATATGGACAAATCTTTTTTTTCATTAAATACTTTTATTGGGGGCTCTTACATCTCTCATCAAAATCCATGCTTTCCTCACGTCTGTCAAGCACATTTGTATCTATGCTGCTATCATCATTTTCAAACCATTCCCACTTGAGCCCCTGATATCAGCTCCCCATTTCTTTCCCCTCTCCCTCTCTCCTCATGAACACTTGATAAGGTATAGTTTATTATTTTCATAGCTTATACCATCCTCCATCACACCTTACCCACATTTCTGCCTCTGAGAGGGGGCTATAGGCTGATCCTTCTTGTTGCTTCCCCCTCCCTCCCCCCACCCTCTCCTAATCATCCTGGTATCTTAATTCTCATTGCTGGTCCTGGGGGCGGGGAGGGTGGTGTAATCTGGCCTGGATTCTCTGTGTTGCTGGCTCTTGTCTGTAGCAGTGTGCATGCTCTGGTCTAATCTGATTTGTAAGGTAGAACTGAGGGCAGATTCCTCACTGTCTGCTTTCTTGACCTTGGACCAGGGTCTGCATGAGTGTCCCTAGGTTAAGGTGTGGTCTTAACCTGCCCTCAGCATCTATCCTCAAGCAGTCTTAGCAGTCAGCCTACAGGCAGCAGACATGGCAGGACGGGGCAGTAACAGCAGGAAGACGAGAAACTGAGGCAAAGCAGAGGCAAGTAACACAACAGCATAGAGAAACAGGTTCCAGTGGAGGCTCAAGCTCTAGCATTGCACAGCATGGCATGATCCACCCATTGACTGACCACAGGAAGCCCAAAACACATGGTTGAGGCAAAGAAATAGCTCAGGGAGCGGCAATGATGGACCAATCACCAGGGAAAAATAAAGCAGGAGGTTGGCCTCTAAAGGGAAGCCATTTCTCTGGGTCACCTTCCAATCAAACGGTGACTTGATTGACAGACTAAACTCCACCCATATATTCCTAAGGGAACCATGTTGTCCAGAAAATCTAACTATCGCACATTCCAGAGAGACAGTTAAATATACTGTACTTTATGATCCAGTACTATATTAGTTCTAAATAGGACAATACCAAGGAAGCTGGCAAATATTTTAGTGGGATCTGTGAATTATATGGTTATGATGATTAATGCTATGTGTCATCTTGGCTAGGCTACAATTCTCAGTGGTTTGATAGATACTGTATTGTTTACTCTAAAATGCAATATAATGCAATCATCCTACATTTTGCACTTATATCGAACAGTCAACCAGTTGAAAAGACATATCAATTGAAAACTCATTATTTGAAAGCTAATCAATTGAAAGTCAATCAATTTTCCTATGGAATGGCCTGCATGCAATAAGTAGATAAATGAATGGATAGTTATATAAAGAGAAAAAAGTATTCTGGCAAATTTGTTCTCTCTTGAGTCTACATTTGACTCTATATCCTCTGACTCATTGTCCAGTTTTGGCATGTGAGCCAGCAGTCTGTCATCTGATTTTCCTGCTTAGAGTTTTCATAGGACAAAACACTTAGGTTAAATAGCATGCTTGCATTATTTCCTTCTTAATACAAATGATTATATTCTGAATGCATTAGGAGGTACACAATATCTCTTCAAGACGAAACCTTCGGGTCAAGACAGGAAAGCTGCTGTCAGAGATTACCACAGATTCAGTGCACATTTTCCATCTAAACAGTGGAGACCATTTCATCTGTGTGTATTTTCTGGGATCCTGCATTTTCTGGGTGCGAACTTCTCTGCATGAGGATTATGAAAAACTGGGCTAGAGACTTAAGCTACTTTTTCAGACACTTCATGAAGGATTTTGTACTGACACTGCTATATAATTTAGCTGTCTCCTAGGACACTAGCCTGGCAGAGAATTTCTTGCAAAGCTTTTAATTCCTCTTGAACTATCTGGCAACACCTCATTTCATCTGTGTAACTATACTTTTAGCTATCCATAGATCTATTAATTAACCTTCAGAAAAGAGAACGCCTTCCAACTTTTTAAATGACAATATTTGGAATCAAATCTACTTATCAAGGCTATATTCAGAATTATTAGAGTCTTACCCACAAATACTTTATAATTTGTTCATCATTCCAAATCTTGCCTGTTTCATTACCTCAGTTAAAAAGTATTCTTTCACATGTCAGAAGAAACTCAGCTCCTCTTTTTTGAAAAAAAAAAACAGTTCATTGGAGGCTCATACAACCCTTATCACAATCAACACATGCATCTATTATGTGCACAGCACATTTGTACATTTCTTGTCATCATCATTCTTAAAATATTTTCTTTCTACTTAAGTCCTTGGCTCTAGCCCCTCACATTTTCCCTCCCTCCCCATTCCCTCTCCCTCATGAAACCTTTATAATTTATAAATTATTATTATTTTGTCACATCGTACACAGTCTGATGTCTCCCGTCACCCACTTTCCTATATCCCTTGTAATTGCTTCCCCCTTTCTACTATGCTGTCCCTCCACCCTCCCAATATCTCCACTCTCACCACTGGTCCTGAAGGAATCATCTGTCCTGAATTCCCCATGTTTCTGGTTCCTGTCTATACCAGTGTACATCCCTGGTCTAATTGGAATTGGAAGGTAGAATTGGGATCACGATAGTGGGTGGGGTGAGGAAGCATTTAAGAATTAGAGGAAAGTTACATATTTCATTGTTGCTACACTGCACCTTGACTGAGTCATCTCTTCCCCACAATCATTCTGTAGCAGGATGTTGCTTCACCTACCGATGGGCTTTGGGTGCCCAATCTGTATCCCCCCTCATTTATAATGTTATAATTTTTAGTTCTTTGATGCCTGACACTTAATTCCTTTGACACCTCATGATCACACAGGCTAGTGTGTGTCTTCCATGTGGGTTTTTTTGCTTCTGAGCTGGATGGTAGCTTGTTTACCTTCAAACCTTTGAGACCTCAGATACTATAGCATTTGATAACTGAGCACCATCAGCTTTCTTTACCACTTTTACTTGTGCACACATTTGTCTTCAATGATCATATCAGGAAGGTGGGAATACAATGATATGATTTTTAGTTCTTTGATGCCCGATAACTGATACCTTTGACACCTCATGGTCACAGAGGCTAATGTGCTTCTTTCATGTGGGTTTTGTTGCTTCTGAGCTAGATGACCGCTTGTTTACTTTTAAGCCTTTAAGACCTCAGATGCTATATTTTTTGTTAGCAGGGCACCTGCTTGTGCACACATTTGTGTTCTGTGATCATGTGAGGAAGGTGAGCATCATGGAATTCCAGTTAATAGAACAAAGTGTTTTTGCATTGAGGAAATACTTGAGTGGAGTTCCAATGTCCATTTATACTAACCCTGTAAATAGATACACATAGATCTGATTCTTGTCCAATTTGACACTCTGTAGTGTTAATTATCCCCTCTACTAATTTACAAGCTTCTCAAAAGCATAGGTTTTGATCATCTGTGTGGTCCCCACCTTATTTAGAGACAATTCTAATCCATAAAACTAATTTGATGCATTCTTATTAAAATCAGAATAACATTCTAAAGGCCAATAATTTAATACCTGGACATGGAGATTTGAGGCAAGCTTCCATGACTCTCATCCCCTCACATCCACATCCTTCTGATGATCTCCTTTTGATTGTAGACAAGATCTATGAGTAGATACTGAACAATAGAATAAGGCAAGGGGGTCAGAATGGAGCTAATTGTGCATATGTGGATATATTGCAAAAGATTATGATACATGGCTGGCTTTGAAGAAGGAAGCAGCCATGTTGGGTGAAAGTTGAAGGTGGCTTTTTGCCAATCTTGCTGTTGTTGTTGTTGAGTGCCATCACCTCAGCAACATTATGAGTGCCAACCCATAATGACCCTGTGTGCGACAGGGAACAGCCTTGTAACATTCCTACAGTCGTTCCTATGCTTGATCCCATTGATGCAACCATTGGCTCAATACATCTCCTTGAGGACCTTCATCTTTTTCACCGCCCTACCACTTTACAAAACTTGATGTCCCCCAGGGACAGGTCTCTCCCGACCTTTTGCCTATAGTCAGTCAGAAAAGCAGCCCCTTTGTCTGCAGACTGCACAGAATTAATTACTGCTTGCAACCATGTGTGTTGAGAAGGGATCTTTTCCTGGCTGAAGCTCAGAAGAGACTGCCATTCTAACTGGCATCTTGATTGCAGTCAAAGCGATAGTTCACCTTGCAAGGTAAGAGTCTTTCCTGAAGTGTGGCTTTCAGCTTCAGCTCTGAGTCACAAAGTGTGAAGGGATTCTCGTCCTCTGGTATTTTCAGAGAAAAAGCACCATATTAAGAAGCCAAATCACTCAATCGTTTTACGTGGTGATTTATTTGGACACACTCAATCTCTCTGTGATGATGACTATTAAGAGTAAATGCATTATGGGACATTGTTTTTTATACTACTTATCACTAATGGACACTGAATAAGTGTTAGGTATTGAGTTGGATACTTAAGCACTTATTTAACTTTAGATTTCTTAAAATATTATGAACTAAGTATTGCTAAGAAAGGCTACAGATAAGGAAACTCAAAGATTGATTGATTAGTTTATTTCTCAGAGCCAGACCCACCTCCACCTCTCTCTACTACCCAAATTAGTTCTAGCAAATTCTCCTTTAATTTTACTCCTATTATCTGTCTTTTGTTTCACTCTAATCAGAAAACAAAAACCGTGGGCATTACTTTTAAAATTTTCAGCCATATATTGGGAATAAATTCAGCATCTCTCTGCCATGGTCTTTAGGGCAATTAGTAAAACAAACCTTGCCAATCTTACAGAATGTCTCGTAGAAAAGTTGCTGACAAATGATAACCAGAGGAAAGGAGGAATCAAACATCCAAAGAGAAAGGGCTATTGACTATGAAGTTACCAATATTCCCCAGTGGAGTTTTCATGAATTTTGTCTTGGTCCACAATCAAGGCTCATGAAAACAGAAATCAAGAGATCAAAAGATATATTGTGTTGGGTAAATGTGCTGCACAAGACTATTTTAAAGCGGTAAAAAACAAGGATGTTGCTGTGAGGATGAAAGTGGGACTGACCCAAGTCATGGTATTTGCAATTTCTTCATGTGAAAGCAGAGGTTGGACATGGAATAAGGAAGATCAAAGAATGGATGTATTTGAATTGTGGTGCTGGTGAAGGACACGGAAAGGACCATGCACTGCCAAAAGAACAAGCAAATCTGTATTGGAAGAAGTACAACCAGAGTATGCCTTAGAGACAAGGATGATGAGACCTCATCTTACATTCATTGAACACGTTGTCAGGAGAGATCAGTCCCTGGAGAAGGACATAATGCTTGGTAGAGTAGAAGGGCAGCCACAAAGAGGAAGTTCCTGTACCATGACTGTGACAATGAGCTGGGAGACTAGCACAGTAGCAGGCAGTGCTTGTTCTGTTGTGCATAGGGGTGCTGCCAGTTGGAACTGACTTGATGGCCTCTCACAACAGCAACCAATGTCCCCCACTTCCTTCGTGCATTGCAATGTCACTCCTGCAATGGTTTCTTATACCTCCCCTTTCAAGGTGGGTGGGTGAGGAGGAAATAATTAAAATAAACTTCTACTCTTTTCTGCTAAAAACATGATACTCATAAGTAACTGGCAGATTTCCTATAAAATTTCCTTTGGAGACCCCCAAAAGGACAGAAGGGTCAGGATTTATTTCTTTGATACTCAAAGCACACCAAAGGAATTTCCTTTTCCTCATAAATTGCCAAGATGGGAGGAATGTCTCTAAGACATTCACTTATAAGTAGTGTACATAAACACACAACTATGAGTTCATGCGTGCACACAGATGCAAACAACTTAAACCAGGACACTGATATTAGAGAATGCGCTGACGGGCAAAGTCTATTAGAATATAAATATAAAATATGTGGTATTAACAAATGAGAACTTGTGTAGATGTGTCTAAATATGATAAACTAAATTTCAAACTATAGATATCTTATTAATTATTAGTAAAATATTGGAAAACTACTTCCTTCTGGCCCTTACTTTCCATGTCAAAAACTAGGGACTCCATGATATTGCTATGAAAATTTAGTTAAAGAAGAAAAGGTATGCAAATCTTTTAGCAAGAAGCTTGAAATAGAGTAAGTTCTAGAAACTACTGTTTTTCTTAGAGATTGTAAGTTTCTAGAGTCCAAAAATGAGCTGTGCTTCCATACTTTGGTGCCTCCACTGTAAAGTCTTGTCTCAACGGGAGATGAAAAGTAGGCACAGGTGTCTACTGTATTTGTGTTAGGGAAACACCAAGTAACTAAGACACTTGGGATATTTAATACTTTCCCACAATAATGGAGGCGGCAATTCTTTTCTTCTCGTGTTTTGGTCATTTTTAAATTGTACAACAAAACACGACAAGGTTGGGGGTGAGATGGCATGACTGATTTTTTATCTGCCCTCTTCATATTAGAACGATCTCCAGAGTCATTCTAAATATGCATGCTTGGCCAAAGTCTGACGTGCTATTTTGTCCTTCACCGGAAAAGCTCGAAAAACCCTGCTTGAAGAGCTAATAATGATTGCAAGAATGAAGACAATGTTTAAAGACTCATTGTGAGAGGAATGACTAGAACCCAAACGAAGGCTGGGCATGATAGTGGGACGTGAGGATGTAAAGGGAAACACAGGGACTATCTAGAAGGAAAAGGGCACTTAGGTCTAAATACAGGCAGGTACATATGTAAACATATTTATATATGATGATGGGGAAGTAGATCTATGTGCACATAATTATAGGTGTTGTATTAAGGTAGCAGATGCACATTGACCCATAATGACAGTAGCCCATACCAGCAGGGTAAGAGGAAGGCGGGATAGAAAGGGGGAGCTGATCTACACGCAACCCCTTCAGTGGGCGATGGACAACAAAAAAGTGGGTTAAGGGAGACATGGGACAAAATAATAATTATTTATAAATTATCCAGGGTTCATGAGAAGGGAGATGCAGGACAGGAATTGGGGGAAACAATGAGGAACTGATACCAAGGACTCATGTTGAAAGAAAATACTTTGAGAATGATGATGGCAACAAATGTTCAGATGTGCTTGACACCATGGATGAATGTATGGATTGTGAGGAGAGTTGTGTGAGCCCCCAATAAAATGATTTAAAAAAAAACTGATTGTGGTCATGATTGCATAACTCTTTTTGATGTGACTGAACTATTGAGTTGTATGGTATGTGAATTACATGTCAATAAAACTAATGGTGAAAAATAAAGAGTTTTGTCCTTTAACCAAAAACCTAATCTCACTCCTTGGAATAAGCTCAGGTGTACAGTGACCAAATAGGACAGACCAGAACTATCCCTGTGGGTTTCCAATGTGGCAAACCTTTATGGAAGTAGAAAGTTTCATCTTTCTCCCAGTTGTTCTTTAAGGCAGGATTAAAAACCAAAATTGTTAAGGTCATTGACACCCACACCTGGTATTTCAGCATTGAGAGTTTTAAAAAGTAAATCAAAGTGTAACTATTCACGAACACCCTCGCTTTCCCCTGTGTGCTTTCTAAATTGCAAGTAAAGAAATTATTCTGAGGATTAGATCCATTGCCTCCCAATCTTTTCAGACTTTTGTGAGACTAAGAACTCAAGCACAATGTAAGCTTGCCTCTGGGGAGCCTGCAAACCCCAAAGGGGCATAATGAAAAAAAATACTGAGCGGCTGTAATTGCAGTATTAAAACTTATGCTGGTGAGTCCGGGATTGTTTATTGTCTGCCCAATTAAGGGAGGGCCTCCAGAGGCCATTTTTCATTTGTTCAACCTGCAACTATGAAAGAAAATCCAGTTATGAAAATATTTGCCTGAAATAGAGAAACATGTCCTCTTACTTACCTCAAGCAATTTTACCCAAAAGACCATAGTGGCATAGTGCTTACGTGTCGCACTTCTAGACACAGGAGAGCAGGTGGGAACCACTTGCCCTGCAGCAAAAGGACAGGCCTGTCTACTTCTGTGAACCCACAGGGAAGCTTCACCCAGTCCCACTATGAGTTGAAACTGACCCGATGACAGAGAGTTTGGTTATTTGCTTATTGTTTACATTCTACTCAAAGAAATCAGACCTGACAGTCACCATTTAATTAACCTTAATCCTTAGAGCAACCTTCTGCACTAGATCAGTTCTTACTTCTAATTTTACAAGTAAAAGAAGTTGGACTCTGCTTCATATCACAAGGCTCATGGATGTTAAGGTAGGGATTCAGTTCTGCATACTTAACCCTTAGTCCAGAAGTGTATTAGGTATTGTGTTCATGGATTCCCCACACAAGTGATTGCTAACATCGCCAGCCCTTGTTGTCAACAACAACCATTCTTCTATCAGTAAGAATCTATAGGATAATCACAACAGGAACACATAATTCGTATTTAACCTCTTATTTAATATAAGAAGGGAGCTGTGGTTGCATACCTGCATAGTGGTTACTCATTAGGATTAAGCGGATTGCGGATTGATTGGAGGGCAGATAGATAGATGACTTGCAAGGCCCACCTCTTGACTCTCTCATGATTGGACCAGCAGGCCACTCCTTTAGCTAGTGTTCTGCCTCACCTTGTGAGGTACACCCCTATGGAAGCACCAACCTGTGGATCTTGTCACTAGAGCTTGAGGTTCCTTGGACACCTGCCTCACTAAACACCTAAGCAACTATGGTGTGTTGAAGGACTTCCAGCGTCTTAACTGTACCTCAGAAGTTGAACTGAGTTATCTGTACTGCTATGTTGACTAATTAGCTGTTATATTCCTTCATGTTGTATCTTTCTATGATCTCTCTCTCTCTCTCTCTATCTAATCACAAGTACCCTGGTTTATTTACCTAGAAAATACCACCTAACACAGATACCCACAGGGCCATTTCTATCCCATAAAACAAGGTCACCATGAGTCAAAATCTACATGATGGCATTGAGTTTAGTGAACTTTTAGTGCAAGAAATCACTAGCAGGACAGTGGGTCAAGTTCTTGAGTCACCGACACACAAAAAACCAGCAAACCCACAATAAGCTCCACAGGACAAAGAAGGGCATTCTGCTTCCATAAAGCTTCTCAGGCTTGGAAACCTTAGAGAGCAGTCTGATGGGTCCACTATGTGTCTGAACAACTAACTGGCAGTGGGTTTGGGGGATTCAGTGCCAGAAAACTCTTGGAACTTTTTTTCCATGATTTAAAAATCTGCTTGTGCAACAAATGAAAGTGATTCTGACAAATGGTTTTTGGAGCACAGTAGCTGATCTAATCATTTTGAAATGATTACACAGTTTATCTATATAAAATAACACATATGAAAGTGATTATAACCCCAAACCACACTGCCTGAGTCCAAGATAGCAGTCATCTGTGACTTTGAATGTGTGTTCATCATACTTCTGTCAATAGTCCAGGGTCATGCTTCAGGTTTCTAAAAGAGATCACTCAACCACTTCTGAATCTTCCATCCCAGTATGTTCACCCTGGAGTTTTCCTTTCTGATTCCCTTGATGAAGCATCCAATGTTTAAAGATTCAGATATGTTACTGTTGCTCTTCAGTGGTGGTGGCAGACTCAATTTGCATTGGTTTGAATTTCTGCTTCCTGGACAAATTGGAGTTGCCTATAAGGAGGATGTCCACAACTAAGAGACTTCCTCTATCTCCTACACAGCAGAACTTGTAGAATAGCTAGTCAAGCCCATTAGGTAGGTGCTTTTCTCCTAGGGAATACTTTATGAATGTGTTTAGTGGTAAGTGAGAGATGGAAATAGAGAATGTTAGCAGTGATTGAAAAATCACATTCATTAAGGATAGAGCTGCACTGCTGATTCCTCCAATTGCCATCAATAGATGGTACACAGGTAAAAGGTTGACTTGATAAAATTTGTGGAATAGATATACTTACAGCAAAAGATTAACAGGTGAGGCTGCTTACATCCAACTAAAAACTTAGGGGATTTGGGTCTCTGAAGATTTGGGTCTTGAAGATTTAGAAACATTGTTTCATGAGACATCCAAGTAAATTGACCTAAAACCATGTTTGCACTTCTATTCTACTGCCTAGTATATTACACTTCGGCTTCTCCAAGGTTACAAGAAGCCATTCAAGGCACAACAACTGATCTCTAGTCATCTGGAACAATGGAGAATGGAGAGTCAAGAATAAGAGGAGGATGTATGGCAGGCAAGGCTAGCTGCCTCCTCTGCCCTGAGTCCAGAACTGCCCCATGCCCAACTGTCATGACAATATTGGAATCAAAAGACCTGATAGCATACTCCTGACCAAAGGAGGGACATACAGGATAAAATTTCAAATCTTTATAAGTTTCATATTTTCTGGAGCCATGCAAGATGAAATGAATGCCTAAAGCTAGTACCCTAAGCATATCTTTAAACTTCAAATAAAAAATATCCCCTGTAGTCTTCTGAAAACTGAACTGTTGTTTAGCTTCATTAATGGAGAATTTCTGCCTTTAGCTCTGTGTTTTTCTCAGGACTTATCTGTATGGGATCAAACTTGACAATAGCAACTAGAACTATTAGGTAGGATATGTAGTGGCAGTGAATTTAAGTTAATGGGGTGGCAACTGCTCAGAAAAAAAGGGGTTAAAATGGGTTGTGTAACTTGACAAATGAAATCAAGGTCACAGGGTTATACATGGATACATTATTGAGTTGGTATAGGCTCACCAACAGCAAAACATTTTTTTAAAGTTACATGATAATAACATGGGATTCACATTCCAAAAGCAGAGATTTTAGAGGAAAGAGTTCCAACTGGAACTATCTTAACCAGGTGCTGTTCAGTCATTTACAACGGTTGGATACCTCACATAGGTCAGAGTGAAACTGTTGTCCAAAGGGTGCTCAGTAGGTTGTTCAATATAAAGAGATAGCCAGATCTCTCTTTTCAGGCACTTTTGTGTTAATTTAAACCTTTAAATTTGGTTAACAACCAAGTGCTTTACTCATTTGTAACAAGAGACTTCACCATTTACTCAAAATTAATTATGGCAAAATGTGGGTCATGGATCATGTTGTTAAACAATAAAGCTTTGTACACGGTGAACTGTAAACCAATATATTTTGTTTGTTAGGTTTTTGTTTTGTTTTGTTTTGGGGGGGCATCACTGCCCTCTGGTGAGAGTGGGAGGCCCAGCCTTGCTCCTGGAGAGCTGCTGCTGGATTCGAACAGCCCAGTCAGTAGGCCGCAGTCCTGCACTCAACCACTATGCCACCGGGGTTCAGCCAGCCCTTTTTTTTTGGGGGGGGGGCTGTTTGTTTAACCAATATGTTTTAAATGAGAAATTTTTCACTAAAACAAAAGAAAAAATAACTACAGAAGGCACAATTGAGAGGGACAATTGGGTTTAAGAGATAGGGGATTGTATCTCTCATTAGTGCACACTTCATGGTTGGAAAATTTGACCAGGGGATGAAATAGTACTCCAGATATTGGTATTAGGGGTTATGAAAAATTCTAAACCTCAGCTGAGTCCCCTTTTAAAAACTCATTTCATTAAATGTAAAATTTCATAACAAACATGGAGAGAACACTTGCCTAGTCTTTTAGTCAGCAGTGCAGTGCTTAACCCACTGCACCTCTAAGACTCCTTCATAGACCAAGGAGTCAGTTGTACAGACAGGACAAAGGTGGATTGCAGGGTGTAAAATGAGGAAAGGTATATGACAAGGTTATAACTTTCCCCCATGCGCATTTGTGGCAGTCACCTAATCTGGTGTCAATTTGAGGATTAAGAGTGTGGGTGGAGATAGCCAATGAGATGTCTGTGTGGGCATGACTTACTCCTGAGAATTCTGGGAAATGTGGTAATTCCTTCCTGGAGGCAGAGACAATATCTCTCTCAGTTCACTTTCTTGGAGACTTTCTACTGAGAACATTCGCTTAGAGACTCTACTGAGAAGACTTACTTTCTGGAGACATCTCTGAGGAGAAGTCACATGGAGCTACCCTGTGCCCTGAGCCAGACAAGCCACATGGATGCAACCAGACCTCTGAAGCCAGGGGAGACACTTGGAGAGGCCTGCTAGCACTGAAATATTTATAACACCACTGGATCCAAAGGCATTCTACCTATGTGGCTTGTGGTCATCCTGCAATCTGTGTCATTGCACATGTTTCATGAGTCTGAAGAAGACTTTATAGACTGGTATCAGACATATGGGCTAATAGCAGACTTATGGGATTGGACTGGACTGGGTTAGAATGCTTTCTTAATGCACAATTACCTTTTCTATAAAACTCTCTTATAGGGCTGAGCCCCGGTGGCATTGTGCGCAGGACTGCGGCCCACTGGGACGGAGGTTCAATTGAAGCAGTGGGGCTGGGCCTCCTACTCCCACCACCGGAGAGCAGTGATGCCCAAAAACAAAAACAAAACAAAACAAAACAAAAACCCTCTCTTATATATATGCTTATGAATTTGTTTCTCTAACCCACCTGTACTAACACATTATTCAAACTGGATGCTTAGCAAATAACCTGAAAAGCTGGAGGATAAGACAAAGGATGTGGCATCAGGACTGAAGGATGGCTCATTAACAATCTTTTATTTGGTTGAGCCCTGGTAGCCTAGTGGTTGTGTGAGGGACTGCGGCCCATAGGGCTGACAGTTCAAATGCAGCAACAACTCTCTAGGACCAAGGCTGGGGGTCCTACTCCCATCAGGGCTGTGATGTCACAAAAACAAAACAATCTTTTATTTGCAGATGAACATTCTGGCTTGTTGAAAGCAAAGAGGGCTTGAAGAAATTTCTGATGGAGATCAAAGACTACCACCTTCACAAAGGATTACACTTGGATGTAAAGAACACTAGCACCATGAGTCTGCATGGACTCAGCCTCAATGACTGAGTTTGATGCATTCATTAATTCATCACTATCCTTGTTAAAATTTTAACTGACAACCTTCTCTGAACCTTCATTATTCCCACACAGAAAGTTGGAAATCAGGTGTATTTAGATTAAGAAAAGAACCATTACCTTCACTATTTTAAAATTGTTTATGTAAGCTTAGGTTTATGCTCTTGGTATAACCACATTTGTTGCCATTATAATATCACAGTTTTGGATGATAAGTATACATGATCTGAAGTAGCCATATAGACTGTTTTCTTTGTGTTTCAAGGATTACACATCCTCTAGTTTGCTTCCTAGATTTCCTAAGGGAGGTCAGAGCTGGCAAGCCTGAGGTTTTGGTAGTTCACTGTGGTAAAGAGACGTTTAACCTGAAAAAGAACTATAAGTAAAGATTGTAGCCACTTTGCAACTAGCCCAGCCAGTGTCATCCATAATAATGGTAAAAATGGTGAGGCAGCATCTGACTTCCTCTTCTAACTTTACAATGTAGGAGAAGAAATTTTTAACATCTGCCCAAAGCTTATGTCTATCAAGTGAGGTTGTACACAACCGCTTTCTAAAACATTAGCCGGTTTTTCACACAGTTCTATTTCTCTACTGGATTTAATAATTCATTGTAATGGTCAACCAGAACTCACAAGTAACACTCGCAATTGGGAGATTTATTAGAGCAATAACGGGTTACAATCCTGGATTATAAATAACTCAAGATCTAGTTCTTCAGCCAATACAGAATCTCAGCCATGCTCACAGGCAGACCTCTTCCAGGCGCTTGACCCTTTTGCCTTTGTCCCTTGAGGTCTCTGGCATCACACAGTTGCTTCCCTGCTCAGGCAAGTGTTACAAAGCTCGTTAGTGCAACCAACAAGCACCCCCATACCATCAGCAAGACTTGTACAAGACAGGCTCAGTTCTTTCGCTCTGCTAGTTGGGAAGTCTGCTGCATTGCCTCCTGCCTGTTCCTGGTTCTTCTGACACTTCTCTGCCACACTCACTGCTACATATCATTGTCTTGTGCTGTCTATGGTGTTAAATCTGTCTCCTGGCTCTGGCAGGTTCTCAGATCAAGAACCTTGGTTCCAAAAATATATTCAGCTCTTTATTAGTGGGAGTGAAGACTACCTCTGCTCTTGGATTACCTATTTTTTTAAGCCTAAAAAGAAAACAAAACTGCTTAAGGTTCAATCACCTTATTTACATGGTCTGATCCCTCACAGGGTTCCATGAACTTTATTTACATTATGACCAAGGTGGCCAATTCTCATACCAGGCCACAAGTGCCTTATATGCATGAACTCACCCAATCAGTGTATGGAAATCATGAAGATTATGGTGAGGAAGCTTATATCAAACAATTTATTATGGCACAGTACTATTCTAACATCACCAGGGAAACAAGTAACAGTTTTTAAAGACTATCTGTTGTGGTGTACAAATGTACTGGGACTCAGTGATATCTTGGCTACTAGTTCCTGAGCGCGTTCTGCTCTTTAAAAAAAAAAGAAAAAGAAAAAACCTTGTGTCTAGCCATTTAAATAGACACAGCTCCATAGGTCTCACACAGGTCTCACACAAATCAACAGTCTCTTGAGGTAATGAGATTCCCATAAGAAACTAGACTCAATTGACCTGATGCCAACAAGAGGAAGGATTGCTACATCAGCAAGGGCTGAATTGGATAGCTTCTCACTTTGCTCTAAGCTCTCACCTGCCCCAAACTCAAGCAATCCCATTCTCTATTCAAATCTATCACAATGATGATTTCATCATCACTACCGTGCTTAGGAACCAATGGTCAGAAAATAAGGCTATGTGGTTTGCCCAAAAACATGCCACAAAGAAGAAGCAGAGTGAATCTACAACCCCAACTTTCTGAATTTTGGTTTCATATGTGTGGTGCAGCACAGAAAGGTATGTAGGCACAAGCCCAACGTCTTTTAAAGCAGTGGTCTGCAGACACAAATCAGAAATCATTGATTTATCTCACTGAAGTAGCATGACACTTCCTTACCCGAGGACAATGTTGGAGGGATCCTTGTTGGCTTAACCTGCCCTACCTTTTTATTCCGCCCTGTGTGTGAGTCTATCTCTGTCTCTCTTTATTTCTGTGCACCTAGAATGAGCCATGTCTTCCAAGTGTCAGCAGCTCTCTTCTTCTTTGATAACTACCTTGTATGACATCCTCACAGCCATCAATCTTTTACAGATAAGAAGACAGAAACTCAAGGAGGCTAGAGTATTGATTCCAGATCACATAGCTGGTTGACTGCGGAAATTAGATCCAGTACCTGGTCTCCCTTTCAAATTCATACGTGGGAAACAGAGAATGGGAAGAGAATGTATTCAGATGAATCCTTCATTTACATATCTTAAGAATCTCAGATGGCTGAATTTCTGGGTGGAGGGAGGCCTTCACCCTTATGAAATGGATATGAGTTTCAATCGAATTCTCATAATTAATATTGTTCCCCACTATATCCTCTCATAATAGTGCCACCTTAAAGTTCCACTTACAAGCATAGGAATGATTGTGAGCAGTTTTAACTATGGGGCAGACATATGATACGGCCCTCTAGACTCTGAATAAAGCCTCTCCCCTTTACCTACCCTGGCAGTGGTGTTAGGGTACTCCTCCAAAGTACTCTGAGACCTTTAGGGTGAGGGTACAGCCCCCTTTGTTACATATGTGGTTCCTGTAATTAGTGTGTGTGTCCGGGGGGGGGGGGGGGGAGGGAGGCTTGCATGCCCCTAAAGTGTATATAAGCCTTGATTGGAGATATATTCTTTGTCTCTGCATAGACCTATCTCCTGAAGTCATGTCAGTCCCAAATGTGAGCCCTTGCATGTGAGCCTCATCTTGTATAATGTCTCTTTAATTTACCTTCAATTGCACAACCACCCCTTGGACCCATTCAATGGTGAGGTCTGGTACCCCACCCTCATTCACATAAGAACCTGATCAGTGAATGACATTAAAAAGATGTGACTTGTTAAAATATAATCAAAACAACAACATTTTAATATGACATTTAATCCAAACTGTTATTCTATATGCATGTAGGGAGAACACTTCAGTTCCAGAAAAAGGTGATCGACCCAAAGAAGCTCAGCACAAGGATTGTGAAGGTAAAGCAAGGGGACATATGGAATATTAACTACTTTCTAAGCCAAATATGGAATATTAACTACTCTGTAAGCCCTGGTGGATTTGTTGTTATGGGTTGGGCTGCAGTCTGCACGGTCAGTAATTCTAAACCAGCAGCAGCTCTCTGGGAGAGACTGGGCTTTCTATTCCCACGAATAGTTATGGTCTCAGGAACTCTGTTCTGTCCTGTAGGGTCCCTAACAGTCAGCCTTGGCTGGAACTTGGTTATTGATTAACCTTTCTATGATTGGTTGAGTCAAGCCCTCCTCTATTTTATGGAAATGACTCCTGTCAGGTCATAAGACATCTCTTGTTCTTCAAGTATCTTTTGAAATTCAAATGAACAAAGCTCACTTCAAACAGGAAAGAAAAGTATTGTGATTAAACTCTTGAAGTCTATTCTATGTAAATTATGTGCCAATAAAACTGCTAAAGAATAAAAAAAAAAAAAAAAAAAGATTGGAACCTTGGGGGAAAAACAACTCATTGGCTAGGTTAGTCTGAGTCAGGAAATTCTTCACAGTGAATATTTGGTTTGGGGGTAAGAAAGCCCTAAAACTGAAGTGTGATATCTGCTGTCAAGTTTTCTCTTTGACAGAATGAAATACTTACACAAATTGAATCTAGGTCTGGAAACTGGATTGGGAGGGAGAGTTGAGGAATTTTTAAAAATCTGATCCAGTTACTTTATGAGAGAGCATCCATTGCTTCATAACCTGCTGGAATCAGGACAAAGGCTAACACTGTTTAAACCTGAATCAGCCACCTTGACCTTAACAGAATGCTTTTACAACTTCTGCAAATGCCTTACCCTTTAATAATTAATTACACAGGCCTCGTAAATGGGATGATCTTGACTCCACAGTACTAATGAGCTGCTTAAGTGCCCTTTGTATCATTTTAGTGATTTCTACCAATTCATTTTATGGTACAATTGCTGAGCTTAAGAAAGCACAGTGAGCATTGAAGTTTTGCCTCCAGATTAGATTCGGTAGGTGATAGGCAGCAGTTCTCAACCTGTAGATTGTGACCCCTTTGGGGGTCTAACTTCCCTTTCACAAACATCTCCCAATTCATAACAGTAGCAAAAGTACAGTTACGATGTCGCAATGAAAATAATCTTATGATTAGGGGGGTCACTACAACATAAGGATTTATACTAAAGGGCGGTGGCATAAGGAAGGTTGAGAACCACTGATATAGGAGGATTCCCAAAATATCTACCACAGGTCACATTAGTTGTGCCAATAAGGCACCAACACTGGAGGAAAACTATTTTAAGTTGAAATGAAGAGGCCCTCCTAAAAGAGTAATGTTTCTACTGCATGCGGTAACCCAGTATTGTGAAAATAAACCCAGCCACTCTCTGATGCAGTGCTTAACTTCAATGGGAAAAATGTGTTATGAAAGACCCTGTCCTCAAAACCATCAGGTAAGTATTGCCAAAACACACTACAGTTATAACTCAGTTCCTGGCTTTGAATGGAAACCAATTTTACAAGGCAACCCACTTTACAAAATCTTGCCACTGCCTACAATGCTCTCTGCAAGTGCAGTCTTTGTAACAGGAAGGGAGATTTATGATATTTTGAGATTCTTAAAATATGAACTAAAGTTCACACAATTACCTAAAGGACCCTCATAATTTTAGCTGTAGATTGTTGCTATTAATAGTTATTAATACATAATACTCTTAATATAATTAATCATATTCATCCATTCCATGATTATACTGTTTTAGTTGATTAAACTCAGTTCTTCATTATGTTTTCATTAACCACAGCCCAACCTTCACTGGGAAAGGGAACTTCAAAAGTCATTACTCTACATCTTCTTGTCAAAGCACTCACAGTCAGCACCATCTCCAGAATTCTCTGCCTCAAGGCACACCAATCTCGCACCTTTCGCATCAGCTTTCAGCTCAAGACCAGCCTCCAACCTGGGTTCTCCACCAAGTTTCTGATATGAAAGAAGTGAAGTCCCCGCTTCCCTAGACCTGTGACAACTGCAGGAGCAGACCAGAAATGGATTACCCAATAAACAAAGTTAGCATGGGCTGATCTGAGCCCCCTTATTAATCTGTAGTGAGCAGATGCAGTGAAACTGCTTACCACAGATTAATAAAAAAGCCTAAATATGTCCACGCTTACTTGCTACCCTGTTAGCATTAGACTGCTAACCACAAGGCTGGTGGTTGAAACCCATCACCTGTTCTGTGAGAGAGAGTTGTATCTCTGCTCCTATGGAGATTTACAGATCGGTGACCCTAGAGGAGGATCAATCGTTGATGATACTGATCAGGCATGATGAATATGAATAGGCATTGCTTCTGTAGAAAGGTGCTGTGGGCTTGAGAAAGGGATAGATGTCAGCCATACCTAGAAGGAAATTTTTTAATGCAGTGGGAAAAATAATGAAAATTTCCACTACAGATTAATAAATGTACATAAGCTTGTGCTTATGTTGCTTTTTCGGTACCTGGACACTGGATATTTGAGAGTATTTGGTTCACTGGAGCAGAATGATATTTGATAGATTGAAGTAGAAGCTTATAAAACAGTTCCTGTAACCCTACCTTATTTACCACGAAATAATTGCCAGCTGGGGAATAAACATTTATGTCCAACCATCTTTTCCAGCAACAAGGAGACACCTGTGGTATTTCCACAAGGTACTAGGAATTTCTGACTACACAAGTTGACTTTTTTTTTTATTAAGCAATTGCATCAATGAGACCTACTTCTTTTAGGGACAGTGCTTGGAGACTTGGTCTGCGAATTATAATTAAACTTAATTAAATCCACTGTTCTTATTCCTCCACTGTTCAAAGACCCAGCCGACTTATCTCCCCAACCAGATGGTGGGCTCTAGGGGAAGAGTGATAACATATATTTCTTTATGCATCCATCAAAATGGGCCTAGATAATATCGAGTGCATGGAATGAAGTTGTAAGACTTCCTTTAAAAGTTCATTTTCTTAAGGACCTGAGCTAGACCAAGAGCCTGGAGACAAAGAAGATTCCATATCAATAGGACAGCAGTATCCGCATGTATCCCTGACAATCCCAGTCTTCAGCTGGAGCCTCCAGTGCTGTCCTTCATCCCTGACTCCATCAGATGAATCCAGTGTTGATTAACAGACCGGCAGAGTGTAAAGATGTGATACAGGTGGCACTGGACAGAGCAGAGGGATGTTTGCATCATTCCAGAAAATGATATTGTACAGATAGATTGATAGACAGTGGTTCTACTGTGCTGTAAAGGAAGTGAGTCACAACCATTTTCATGGCAGAACACATTTTCAAATGCTAAAAGTTGCCTTTGAACATGACCCATGTTCTCCATTCCGTTTCCCAGATAGTATCACCGCGTAAACATGGGTAGTGTCACAAAAGACCCATGGACTGAGACCTTCCAAAAGACTTCATTTTTTGCCAGGGATTCAGGGAAGGTTCTCATCGCTTCCAAGGTTCTCTCTGCTTCTCCTATGAACCTGGCCACAGTGAACAAACACAAAACCCACCTAAAGAGACACCTGGGCAAGTGCCCAGCTTCCCATTTCTCACCTCTAAACGTGGGTCCTAATCATGATGAAGCAAATTTTAAGGATTAAAATTGCAATTTCTTCCTCTCTGACTTAATATTTCTAAATCAATTGCTATTTTTCTTCTGCAAAATCTGGCTAGGATATTTATCAAATGTATCAAACTATAAGGCTAAAGGAAGGAATAGAAATATCATGCAAATATATATTTTAATTTAACTTTTTTAGCTTAATTTAACTTTCAAAATAATGTTTTATTATTCAGATTTCCTTTGCCCAACCACGTTGGTTACATTCTTCACTGTGTGTATGAATAGTCTCATTATTTTCACATTCTGTTTTTTACCATGCAAATGTTAATTCAAGAACACATTAAAATAAGTTTAATTAGTCAGACAGAACTTATAAAGTACATCCATTGGGCCACCATAAATCATATCAATATCATGGAAGCATGTATACCTCACATGGAAAACAATGGGCCTCATCCTTTCTAAAGGCTTTCCTGATTCCAAATTCTAAGATGGCCTCACTTCTCAGTACAAAGCCAATCCAGTGGACTCAGAGAAATAAGATTGTTGCTTGGTTTTAACAGATATTTCAAGGAATGTGGCTATTCAGATTGTGTCCGGGGGCTTGAAAGGAACAGCCAAGTGATGCAAGAGCTGCCAAACACTGAGAAGCCCTCAACGACCCCAGCAAAGTGAGAAGTGCATTCGAGGAGGCGGCCAACACTAGCGGGGGAGTTCTATGATCATTTGCTTCCATTTTTTTATGAACCTTTTGAAGCCCTCTCTTAGGTGGCCAAAGAAGAAGGGGAAAAAATTATAACAAACGACTCAATTTTTATTTCAATATTACATATATATTTTTTTTCTCTTTCACAAGCATGAAAATTGTCCTTTTACACCATTCTCTCTTTAAATCTCCAGGTAAGCTATCTTTTTGTGGTTCTGGGTCTGACACTTCAATTCATTCAATACCAAATGTGCCAATCTGGACTTTTTGTTTTGACATAGAACAATCTTAGAAATTGTTACACCTATCTTAGAATTTAAAAAGCCCTAAACATCATTGACTTGTTGAACTCATCTCTTAAGTGAACTTACAGGGCAAACTGACCTTCAAATTTTGGAGAATTAAGTACAAAGAAAAATGCAGGAGTTTAAAAAAGTTTATGAGAATATTCTATGATATTTCAATTTGAATTTATGGGGAAGAAGAAAAAGTTACAGATGGCTTCTTCATGGCATAAATGGCCTTGTAATCTCTCTCTCAGGATTGAGTACACCATGGTACAACCATCAATTAAAACCAACCCATCCAAATGATTAGATCATTATGTGGTCCTATGTAAGAGCTGCTGGATACATATGATGTTTGTATTTAAATTTAAGTTGATTGGGAAATCTATTTTACCTACTTGATTGCATTAGCACATGTTAAATGATCAAAAGCCATATGTCACTCTACTTGAAAATATAGGAATCTTTCTCTTTTATTTTATGATTAACTTTTTTATTATATTATTCCCTTCAAAAATTCATTCAAGACAGAGAAGAAAACACAGATGATGGCCCAGAGAGGAAAACACATTTTGTTTCACTTGACACCCAGAGTCTTCTCTTAATGGAAATTACACTCTTTGTTTTAGCAATCGGTGAAGGAAAGGAAGATCCTGTGTTTTTGAAGACTTAGAGGGCTGTTGTGGGGTTCAAGTGAGTATGGTTGGGTGGATAGGCTATCACTAATCAGGGTTTGGGATGGTCTTCTAGTCAACACAGAGCCCACCTATTGACATATATTCCAGATCTTGAGGAAGCTGTCCCAGGACCCTGTTGCCACAGCCATGCCTTCATCAGTCACCCCCAGGTAGCTGACATGGTATCATGCCCAGCCAAGAGACCAGCCTTGTCAGTCTTGAGCACATCCCAGACATTGCAGTTGAAGTCAGCGAGGAGGAAGTGGCCACTCTTGACATATAGAAATATTTCCAGTATAGGAATATTTTCATCACTGTCCAAAGTTCAATTGCACAAGATCAGCTATATTCTACTGATAACACTGTCTATAAAAAGTACCTGACTTGGAGTAGAATGCAATCAGCTGAATAGATAGAGTAAAAAGTAAACAATTTTATTTTCATGCTCTTAGCTTCTTAGGACAACATTAACAATTATATATCTGTTTTTAAAACTTCCTCTTTAGGTCAGCTTCCTCAAGGCACCATTATAGGAGATGGAAAGTTGTTCAACCACTTTAAGAAGGTCTTCATTGAAACTAGAGGACGAGATAGAATGCTCATGACATGAAAGCTGGAAGAGTCATTTGAAGGCGTAGGCCTAAGTTTCTAGTGACCAGAAGACAAGGCTTTTTTCTTCATTTATTCAATTAATCACTTTTGAGAACTACAGCAAAAGCATCACCTATAAAATGAAGAGTAAATAGTAGAGACAGTCTTTCACAGATTCTCATGGCATAAGCATCTGTTAGATTAATTTTCACGATTTCCTGGACTGTAATCTATATCTGTTTACCAAGGGAATTCATAATGTACAGACCATTGTTTTGAAATATTCATGGCTCTTATGATTCAAAACAGAAAAAGAAATACAATCTTTAACTGTGTAACTTGTTGAGAAGGTTTCTGGCAATTAAATTACACATGAAAGCTGCTAGGTTGGAGAATCATTGCTTAGAATGAATGATTTAAAACTATCTCAGTGTTTTGTGTAAATTTGCAATATTTATTTATTTATTTTTGTCATCTTTGATTCGGCTTTCATGTTCTCTTGAACAACTTAGAGACCTTTCTTTACTTTTTAAATGCTCTGGAGTTACTGCAATCAGGATGTTTTCTCATCCTTTGGGCAGGTTAGTTCCCATAGTCGACATCCCTAACTGCGATCCTTAATTACCTGCTCTGCCTCCAGTATAAGCACCTCCTCAAACCCTAGTGTCAATCTCCTTCAATATAGCAGTGTCCTCTGTTATCCAGTCGATTGTGATCTCACAGGACAGGGTAAAACTGGCCCTGCGATTTACCGAGTCCGTGACACTTTACAGTCATCATGAAAAACCTTATCTTTCTCCCACAGAGTGACTGGTGGTTTCCAACTGCTGCCATTGAGCGGAACACCTCAGCACTTAGCCACTACATAGCACCAGAGCTTCGAATGTCCTAAAGGGGAAGGTAGACTATTTGTGCTCCTCACTAGGTGTGGGGGAAGAGTAAGGCTTGTTGTCACTGAGATATCTGATATTCCTAAAACTGGTCACACTTAATCTGGTTCTCAGAGAGAGAGAGAGAGAGAGAATTATAGAGGTTATTTTTGTGTCCTATGCTGAAACAATCAATGAGTTCTAAAGGGGTGGGGGGAATACTAGGGTGATTAAAACAGTTTGTGGGAAAATCTCATTATCTTATTTTATTTTCCACGAACTTGGTGAAGCCCGATCCCTATTACATTCCAGGCACTTGATGCCTATTTCCTGAACATTTAACCCTTTGCCATGGACACCCAGACACTTTATAATAGGATCTCCCATCCCTTTCCCCAACCTCAGCCCACCACCACCCTCTGGTCTGCTGGAGCCAAGAGACCAGTGAGTGGGGATGGGGTTGGAAAATCCTCTTCAGGTCCTAGTGTGTGGCTATAGTGAGGAGAAGATGGGCAAAGATAGCATCTTTTCCTGCTGGCAGATGCTCCATTCACCTCCATTCGTCAACAGACCATTTTGGCAGCTCCAGCAGTGTCCCCAGCAGCTTCAGAGCTTCATACATCTTGGACTGTGCTGGGGAAAGTAGTGGACTGTGCAGGAGGGGCGTGCAGGTCAAGTCACCCCAGCTCCTGCACCCTGAAGGGGAAGGTGGTAGCCTTGAAAGCCTCCCAGCTAGAGTTCAGGACCCTGCTGACACAAGCAGCCTACCTTCTGCTCTCCCCCAACCCCACCACCTAACTTCGAATCTCTCTGGCTGGAGCAGAAGGGTTGTAAGTGCAGAGTAGGCACCCTGTTTAGCCACCTGTCAGTGAGGAGAGCACCCGGGGGACAGGACCCAGTGCTGAGACCAGCGGGGGCTACAGTCCAGAAAACCAAGAGCTCCGGCCAGCTAAGAGCTCCTTCAGCAGGGCTGGGGGGCTGCCTCCTCGTCAACTTTCCCATCTTGGGAGAGGGAGGGGGACAGGGGAAGGAGTGGGGAGAGGAAAGGAGAGGAGAGGAGAGGGGAGAGAAGGGGAGGGGAGGGGAGGGAAGGAGGAGAGGGGAGAACCTGGACTTCGCACCTGAGCAGACAGGAGGCAGCGCCTGAGGGAGAGGGGGGCGGGGATGGGGGAGAGTCAAGCACTCGGGACCCCACTCCATGCAAGGTGGACGGGGTGGCAGGTGACAGTCATGGCCTGACTAGTGCAGAGCAAGGTCCCCACGGAGGCGCCCCAAGCGCGCGGGGACAGAGTTGGGCAGGCACGGAAGCTGCAGATGGCGGGAAGCATGGCGCTGTTGTGGGTCTCCAGGCTCCTCCTTGGGCTTGGGACTGTTTGGCTCTCCGGGGCTGTGGGACTTCTTGAGCATCTCTGGGTCTGGATGGAGAGAGGCTCTGTGCTGCCGTCTTCCTCCCTGTCCTTGACACCTTGCCTCTCCTCAGGTGTGGGCAGGGATCCCGGAATAGCAGCAGGCAAAAATCATGGCTCAGGAGTAGGAACAGTCAACTGCATAACTCAAAACCAGAAAACTCACTGCTATCCAGGCAATTCGGCCTCCTGGGACCCAAACAGTGACCTTTCCAGGCTGCGACTGTTTCCTGAATAGAAAGCCCCATGGTCTCTGTTGAAGCAGCCGGTGGTTTCAAACTGGTGACCTTGCGTTGAGCAGTCCAACACAAAACCCCTACACCAACACTGCTTCACTTGTTTAGATACTGGAATCTTATCAGCAGTCAGTAAGTGTTGTTCTCTTTTCATCGATTTTACCAGAACCCTCTTGATTGGTGATGTTATGTGCTGCCTCACCATTTTTTGACTTAAACCAAAGGAGTCAGACTCTTTAATTCCCCTACCAGGGAAATTCATGAAATTTGGCTTTAGCACTGAATAGATACCCAAACAAAACTAACTACCATTGATGTCTACTTATAATAATTCCATGAGGCAGAATATAACTGCCCCAGAGGGTTTCCAAGATGGTAACTTTTTCTGAGGCAGAAAGCCTCATCTTTCTCTTGTTGCTCAACTGGTGGTTTTGAACTTGCTGATGGTGCATTTGATAGCCCAACCTGTAACCATTATGCTCCTTAGCATTCATTATATGTCTCATAATTAGACGATGAATTTTAATTAGCTTTCAAAATGTAGACTCCATTTGAATAGTTGTTGGGCACGTGCTTTCTTTAGGAAATGGCTTTTACTTTATTACAGAAATGTTAACTTTATCTGAAATTTAAAATTTTGGTTTTTGAAATAAAGAAAGTGCAATCCCTTTGATATAACTTTTGCATAATCACAAGAAAAGGCACTGTGCAAGCACGTTCCTGCTTTTTATGTCATGCCCAAAGGTTCCTCTAAAATTCTGTCACACATCATCACATTCCAGGCTAGGCTGTAACCTTTCGTTGTGTTGCTCATACACCAAATTTAACTGGCTAAAGGAGACAGAGTCCTCTGATCTGTAAAGATTGGGCTCATTTTTTTTTGCCCAGTGCATTAAAAATATTGAAAAAAGTAATTTCACTTCATGAAACATTTGAGTATTCAAAGAATACTACCTCTATGCTTGGCAAAATAGAGAAGGTCAGAAAAAAAGGGGAGACCTCAACAAGATGTATGGTCTCCAGCACTGATACAATCATGAGGATGGTGCAGGACCAATGTAGCAGTGCTTCCTTATGTTGTGCATAGGCTCCTAGGCAACTTGGTAGCACCTAAGACATAAGTAACTTTCATCTAGTCAAAGGGCAAAACAATTTCACTTTGTATCCCTAATTTAGTTAGTCTCCCAGATGCTCTGGGAATTCCCAAGAGAGTAAATTACCTGTATCTTAAAGAATAAAGACTTTCATTTATGGTCATGGATTTATAGAGAAAGCCTAGAAAGGATGCCACTATTTCACTCCACACCTTAATTAATCTAGTTTCTTTTTCCATATACATTTCAGCTACCATACATTGATTATGTGATCATTTCAGGTTGTTAAAGAATAGCTTCTATACTCAGCAAGGAAGTGAAACATAATAATAGCATGATTAACTTACAGACAGAAATAATAGGTCCTGGAAGATCATCCATCTCATCACACAAAATAGAACACAGAGGTAAGATAAAAGTGTCTTATTTTTAAAGATATCAGAATCCGGTGAGGGCAAGGAAATGGAATGAATACCAACTTCAGCAAGTAGAAAGCCCTACTTAAGTGAGCCAAGTTCACCAGCTATTTTGACCCCTAATGATATTTTCAGGATCTGGACATGAACTAAGAGGCGTGGCAGTGGAGTTGATAAACACTCCGGTACTACTCCAAATGTCCAAGGTTCGAACTCACCAGCTACTCAGCAGAGAAAGATGCAGTCGTCTGCTTCCATAAAGATTCAAAGCACGGGGAAGTCTATTAAGCCATTTTCTACTTTAGCATGGAAATGGGCTAGGATCATGTATATCACAAAGAGAGAACCTGAATTCACAGGAGGAAAAAAAAGTAGTGGAATTTATGATAAATGTAACAAATACTTACAATAAAATGGAAATAATGTTCCCAATGAAGTTCTGAAATTACAGCCAAGTTTTCTCCCCAGGAGTTTTGATCAAGTATGAGTAAATGGCAATTGAGTTTAGTAAAATGGACTAGAAAGGCAGCATGAAATTGTCTGTGATCTTTTTTTAGTTCTAAAAAGACAAAAACTGAGAAGAGGGTCAAAGGGAGACTGTAAACATACATGCAAGAGATTTCATATTTGAGACATTTGAGAGATATATTATTTGTAAAGCAACTCTGCCCTGGGCCTATGCAAATTCTGATAGGATTAAAGGGATCGATCAGTGATGCACATATCTTTCCGTGAAACCATAATTAAAAGTTTTCTGGAGGAAAAGAAAAGCATATCCATATCTACTTTTAAAAATACATGTCATATCTGCAATTATAAAGCAAAGGCACCTGAAGAGTTAAGTATGATGGTTAATGATCTTGAAAATAATAACAATAGAAAGAGATGACCAGGTTATAAGGGCTGGATTTAGCAGAAAGGATACCGTAATCATTATAACTCATATGATGAGACCATACAGAGAGAATGTACATGTTTTTTGTTGTTCAATTTGCTCCTGACCCCTAACAAGCATACAATAAAAGAAAACACTGCCCCATCTTGAACCTCTTCTTAATTGTTTCTATGCTCGAGCCCTTTGTGGCAGCCTCTGTGTCCATCCATCGTCTGATGGTCTTCCTCTCTTTTTTTTTATCTCTCTCCACTATGGAAGCATGAGTTCCTTCTCCAGGCACTTGTCTCTCCTGACAACACATCCAAAGTACATGAGACTAAATCTTGCCCCTCTTGGCTCCAAGGGGCATTCTGGCCTAATTTTTGTACAAGGCATAAAATTTGTTTCTAGACTGATTTCTAGACCTATTACACCTTTCAAGACAGATTATTTGTTCTTTTGACAGTCCTTGGTGCTTTCAACCTTTTTTTTGCCAGCACCATAACTCAAGTGTTTGGAAAGCATCAATCACTTTAGACTTCACAACAACTGAACGACATCTTGTGTAGCAAATTTACCAACTACAACACGAAACATCATGAGATAGTTTAAAATGGATCATTTCAACAAAGAAAGAAATGCAAACAAGCAAAAATAGGCTTTCTAGAATTTTTAACTTCTTTGGAATTAGAATTCGTGGGTTTGAAAATAGATTAATGTTCTTCAAAAAAGATTGACATAAACTGAAATATGATAAGGAGGTTTGTTATAAAAACAAACCACAGTACAATAAATATTTATGGTTGGAGTTCAGAAAGGCAAAGAGAAAAAGCAAAGTGAAAAAGTAAAACATCTATTTCTCACTCACTGACTCTCTTGTTATGCAACATTTTACATTTATAATAATAACAAAAAATTCACTGACTACTTTGCACCCTGAGAACATATATTTAGAAGTAGCAAATGTCACGGTGCTAGGAGAGAGAAAAACTGGTGATCATGGTTAATGAGATATCTATTTGGCTAGGTCATAACTTTCAGTGGTTTTGCAGTTAGATTACAATCTAACTTGGTGGTTGTATAATGATGCAGTAGTCATCTTTCTTTTGATGATCTGATGTAGTTATCTTCCATTTTCATATAATGCCTATTTTCACAAACAACTTGACCTTAGAAGTCAAATTATGCTGATAAGGGAGAAAGGGCATATTTGTAACAGACAATACTAGAGATGGTAAATACTACCATTTTAACAGTCCTACATTCGACAATTCTTCTATTTAGCAATTTTTGTTAAAGGTACAATATTTGTTGTTTATTTTTGCAAACATACATCCAATTGTTCCAACACCATGTGTTGAATGACGCTTACTCCTTTCAAGGTTTAATTTAATACATTTGTGTGAGTCTATCTCAAAGGGTTTTTTTTTTTTAATTACTAAAAAGAGTGCCTTCTAAAGGAACCTATTTAGCCAATTCCATTCAATGCACGGTCAGCCTTCTCCTGGAGAAGAATGTCATGCTTCGTACACTAGAGGGCAGCAGAAAATATGAAGACCCTCAACTGGATGGATTGGCACAGTGCCCACGTGGCTAAAACAGAAAGACAATTGTGAGGATGGCCCAGGAGTCGGTGGGGTTAGGTTCTGGAGTACGTTGGGTCACGATGAATCAAAGCCAACTCGATGGCACCGAACAACATTTCGTTCACAAATAAGACACCATATTGACAGCCACAACTTTACAGTATGCTTTAAAGTTGAGTAGTGCCAGTTCTCCCTTGTCACTTTTGGATAGGAAGCAATTCGAGTTTTTCCTTAGTCTACCTGACTATACAAAGAATAATGGTAATATACTCAGACACTGTTAGAATGCTTTCCATAAGTACTACAAATAAAGGACAGTTAAAACAGTAGTCTTACAATGCATGGAGTTAAATTTATGCATGGAGTTAATATGCAAGCAGTTAAAGTTCTGATATAATGAAGGTGAGCAAAAACTTTGTTGCAAAATCACAGAAGTCTTCTTAAAACAAATAAATCAAGCTGGGAAATTATCATTTCTAATCATGTTATCCATTTAGGTCTATGCAACTCAAAAGATGGTTTGTCCATCCCGCTAACCTTCGCCCTAAAGAACTCCACACTCCTCAATTTCCACTATATCAAATTAGTAGTGTCGGTATGGAGGGAACTCAAGCCAGGTTCCTTATAAATGTTATTTGAGTTCTGGGAAACAAAAAAAGTCTGAATAGACAAGAGGCAAACTATAGAGTAGGTAGGGTAAGATTCCCCAGGGAAATTCTGAGAGGATAGTTCTTGATAACTTGAAGAAAGAATAGACCCATTATGATGATGAAAAAATTATTTGCCACAAATTTTCTGGCCTTTACCTCATCAATACTGTTTTTAATTTTCTGAAAATTTCTTCATGGAAAGTCCTTGAGATTGTCTTATGTCCTTTGAGAAAATTTCTCAAGTTTGCACCTTTGGAAGCACCAGAAACAGCTGACCTTGCAGTCTTCAATGGAATTGGCCAAATAGGCCCCTTTAGAAAGCATTGTTTTGAGTAATTAGAAAAAAAAAGCTGATCCTGAATTAAAGATTAATGCTCACTGATCAATACTTTGCAATAAACAATTTCTGTGAAGTGAATTCTGATCATGGTGACCACATGTTTGTCAGAGCACGCTTGTGCTCCATGAGGTTTTATGTTGTTTTATTTTACACATTTTTGTGTGTTGCTATATTCATGAGTCTACTAAGATTCATGCTCTACCTGAACAAGTACACATATCACACTTTCAAAAGCCTGGTCATTTATGAAAACTCTTCTATTACTAAGTCCCCATTATTTCCACAGTACAAGTAATATGAAGCTAGACTGCCAAGTATCCACTTGGAGATGATTGTCAACTGTTTTTTGTTTTGTAAGAAAAGATCTACTGATGTAGCCATGAGTGGAACTGAGAAAGTGATGAATTAATGAGAATTTATCATCACCTGGAGCTTACTCTTTAATGTACATCTTATATCAAGGCATTGGCAAAGTACAGCCTGATGTCTATTTTTGTAGATAATGTGTTACTCAAACAAAGTTGTCTTCACTCATTTATATATTATCCATGGCTTCTTTCATTCTATCATGACAGAATTATGTAATTATGGCAGATAATATACTTTGAAAAACCTAAGATATTTACTATTTGGCATTTCATTGAAATAAAATGAGTTCATCCCTGTGTTGTTTTTTTTTTTTTTTACCAAGGAGTTCAATAATTGCCCATTGCCATGATAGAAGAAAACATTTTTTTGCTTGATTAAGTTCACCTTTGGTACTCTATGACTAGTCTCCACATTACCACTAATACTAGTAATGTAGAACCTGAAGAAATCTACCAATATCTTCAGTCTGACATTGATCAAATAAACAATAAAAATGCATTGATAAGTTTTGTCAATTGGAATGCAAAGTTGAAACAAAGTAGAAGGAATAATAGTTGAAAAGTATGCCCTTGGTCATGGAAATTAAGCTGGTTATCGCATGATAGAAGTTTTCATGACCAATGACTTCTTCATCATAAAGACTTTTGTTCAATGTAAATGGTTATTCTAAGTGTGGACTTCTCCAGATAGAATATACGACTATCAGATTGATGACACGCATGGTAAGAGATAATATCAGCAACAAAAACCAGGCCAGTAGACAACCGACAAACATACCATCAATTGTTCATACGTAAGTTCAAGTTGAAGTTGAAGAAAATTAAAACAAGTCCAGGACAGTTAAAATAAAATCTTGAGTGTATCGCACCTGAATTTCAACAACAGATTTGACACATTGACCAGTAAGGACAGAAGATCTGATGAACTGCTGGATGGACATTACGAATATCACAAATGAAGAAAGTAAAAAGTCATTTGAAAAACAACAATGGTGGTGTTGACAGGGAGCTGGGGGTTCAGGGTAGATTCAGCAGTGTTCATGGAACAAGGGATACCATTGCTGACATCAGATGAACCTTGGCTGAGAGCAGAGAATACCAAAAAGATGGTTGTGTGTCTTATTGACTAGCAACCGCATTCAACTATGTGGACCATAACGAATTTTGGACAACCTTGACTTGATAAGAATGGAAATTTCAGAATACTTCATTGAGCTCATGTGAAACTTGTAAATGTACATGAATCAAGAGGCAGTTGTAGGACTAGAATAAGAGACTACATTGTGGTTTCAAATCAGAAAAGTTTTGTGTCAGGGTTGTATCCTTGCACTGTATTTATTCAATCTGTAGCTGAAAAAATCATTCAAAAAGATGATTTATATGAAGAAGATTATTGCATTGGGATTGGAAGAAGGCTTATTAACAACTTTCTATATACAGATGGCATAACTTTGCTCGCTGAAAATGAAGACTTCAAGCATTTGCTGATGAAAATGAAGTCTTTAGTACAGAGTACAACTCAATGTAAAAGAATATTCCTCACAACTGGAACAATAGGTAACATCATGATAAAGGGAGAGAAAATTGAAGTTGTCAAGGATTTGTCTTGCTTCGATCCATAATCAATGGATCGAAGAATGGAAATAGTAATTAAGAGATCAAGGGACATAGCGGATTTGGCAGATTTCATGTACAAGACACCTTTGGAGCATTGAAAAGCAAGGATGCTATTTTGGAGGATCAAAGTGTGCCTGATCCATGTCTTGATATTTTTTATCACCTCATATGCATTTGAAAGTTACAGAAGTGATATATTTTTAATTATTATTTTATGCATGTGGAATGTGAACATTAAGTAAAGAAGACTGAAGAAAATTGCTGCTTTTGAACTATGGTGCTAGTAATAAATAGTGAAAATACTCTATACTGCCAAAGGAACAAACAAATCTGTCTTGGGAGATGCACAATCAGAATGTGCCTTATAAGGAGGGTGGTGGAACTTCATCTTGTGCACTTTGATCATGACATCAGGAGATACAGGTTTCTGAAGAAGGACATAAAGCTAAGTAAAGTGGAGGGGCAGTGAGAATGGGAAATGTGCTCAATCCACTTATTGACTTTGTGGCGCCAACAATCATCTCAAGCGCAATTGTGAGGATGACACAGAACCAGGTGGTGCTCCGGTCCGCTGTACATAGTGTCATGCAGAATCACAACTCACTTGATAGCAACTACCAAATAACAACGTAGCCTCTGGGCTATAATTAGAATAATCAGAACATTTCAGAAATTATTTTCAGTAATTAAAAATTCTACCATTCCTCTATAAACTATGAATACAATGAAAAAGAAGTGACAGAGACAAGTAAATTTTGAAATCACGAGAAAGAGCAACAAAGGCTGTATAACTTGATGAGCAGTGGAGTAAAATCTAAAAGTAAATTAAACAATTTCAAAAATCTAGAAGGAAAGGTCTCCTGGCATTCCCAAATTCCCACCATGCCTATGACCGTGTGCTTCTTAAGTCTCAGAAAAGGAGAATGCGTGCATGTAGACAACCCTTTCACTGAGACACCTAAACAGTAGGGAACTTGCTCAGAGTTTTCTGAAATCCACATTAGGAAACATTTTATTCACTTAGCAAACTGATTCTTCAACATATCCTTAGATGTGATAGCCAGATTCTGGAAAGTCATAGTCTGTACGATAGTCTCTTCTGTACATAAATGATGTGATTGAAAGACAGACTATGTCTGAATGGCTGTGGGAAAATGTTGCAACCTAGCTTTATCTCTGCCTTTGAAATGGTATGTATAAAACATCTTTTAGAAAGTAAAAGCCAAACCTCCAGATAAAGGACTATTATGAAAGGAAGGCTTGTTTGTGCTGATATGATCGATGACTTGAAAGCTTCTATCTGCGTCTTTGTATCCATAATGTACTAAGCGACTAAATGGACATACAATTAAACCTGTGAGAGCCCCAAAATGAGTGAAGTGGAAGCCAAGCAAAGAAGGAAAATGCACACATTCCCCACTAACACGGCAGACGGAAAAGCGGTAAGACCGCACCTTTTCAAAAGTGGAAAACTCGTGAGAGCTGGCAAAACGAGGCAGTCTCACTGAGAGCTGGCTCTCAGAGATTTTACTGCTTATGGTATCGCATTGTCAGTAGTCCGTGACTTTAAATGTTTGAGATGATGGGCTTTCCAGAAAACACAGCCATTAGGCCTAAGATCTATATCCACTTTCTGCAGCAAGACCACAAACAAAGTGGAGGGAAACAACAACAACGACAACAAAGACTGTCGAATCTTTTCAGTCAGGGACCTGAGCAGGCCAGACTCTGGCTGGGAACATTGAAGGGTGAGGCTTATGTGAAGAAGCAAGGAGATCGTATGAATTCCCATGGGGCTGACTTCACCAAATAGTCTCTGCGCCTTGCATGGAAGTCTTTCTTATGCAAGACTAGGAGAGGAGAGGTGGCTTGGCTCAGCACACCAGAAAGAGGCATGCAGGGGAAGTTAAAGAGGCAAAAGCTGAAATCCACAGTTCCCCTACAGCTCTGAAAAGGGATGTACACTATGTTTGCTGACAGCTACCAAAAAGTCAACTCACTACTATTGAGTCTGTGCCAAATCATAGCAACAGCTGAAGACAGCACAGGACTGCCCCTGTCGGTTTCCCACACTGCGATTCTTTTGTTTTTGTTTTTTTTTTTGCTTTTGGCATCACTGCCCTCTGGTGGTGGGAGTAGGAGGCCCCGCCATGCTCTTGGAGAGCTGATGCTGAATTTGAACCTCCAACCCAGTGGGCTGCATTCCCACGCACAACCACTATGCTACTGGGGCTCAGCCAATGCTGTAATTCATTTTCTTTTTTTTTTCCAGCATCACTGCCCTCTGGTGGTCGTGGGAGCTACTCAGCGCTGCTCTTGAGAGCCGCCGCTGGATTTGAACTGCCAAGTCTGTGAACCGTAGTCCCGCACTCAACCACTTAACCCACCGGAGTTCAGCCCAATGCTGTGATTCTCTAAAGGAGTAAAAACCCCCCTTTTCTCCTATGAAAGGCTGCTGGCTTTGAACTTTGGACCCTAAGAACACTAGTTTGTTCCTCAGCTCAGTTCTGACACCCAGGTCAGGAAAAGACACAGATCCTTGGTCCAGCATTGGCAGAACAGACTGTCTTTTTGAGGGCTCACTTTCTTCCTCGCTCATAGCCACCACAGAATGGCTGCTTCAATGATTGGCCTATATTCCCTGTCAACCACAGAAGGCAACGCCGATGCTGGGGGCTTGACAAAAAGCAACAGCCTACTCTGACTTTGGGGTCTGGTGTTTCACTGGACTTTTGAACTTTATTTGTTTTGCTTGCCTGTTTTCCTGTTTTCTCTTTCCTGTTATGTCTACCTGTGTATGGGGAGCGGTTGTTGGTTAGGTCTTGATGTTTACATGCTCCTTTGTGTTCTTGCTTTTCTTTTGTTGATCATGAGTTCCTTTGCGGAATAGACTATCACCGCACAATTTAGCCACCCTTGAAACTTCAATAACCACAATTAGGGCACAGGGAATAGCACCTGGTCCAATACCACTTAAACCACAAACAGAAGCAAACATTAAAGACAGCACTATGTCTCTGAAATAACTAGCAATCCCAATATCCATGAAAAAGCAAGTAGGTACGAGTAAGTAGCTAAGGACACACTTCAGATTTTCCAAAAGGGGAAAAGGCAATAGAACTATCTGGAAGGAAAGGAAGTGGGTGTCAACCAACCCAAGGATATGGAAATAGCAATATCTAAAATCAATGGTGAAGAGGGAATACAAGGCCTGTGGGGTTCGATCAAGGGCAGTGTAGCCCAGATGAATTACTGAAATCTGAAGGAAGGCTGAACATGATAGTGGGACAAGAGGAAACTAAAAGGAAATACAGGAAAGAACTAGGAGGGAAAGAACTTTTACAGAGGTCTGAAAGCAGGCATGTACATATGTAAATATATTTATATATAACAACAGGGAAATAGATCTGTGTACATATATTTGTAAGTATTAAGGTAACAGACAGACATTGGACCTCAAGTACTCTCTCAATGCAAGAACACTTTGTTCGAATTATCCAGCATTCTGTGATGCTTACGTCTACAAAATGTCTGAAGAATAAAATTGGGTGCATAAGCAAATGTGGTGAAGAAAGGTAATGGTGTCCAGCTATCAAAAGATATAGCATCTAGGGTCTTAAAAGCTTGGAAATGATTAAGAGTGATCATTTAGTTGAGAAGTAACAAAGCACACATGGAAGAAGCACACCAGTCTTTGTGATCATCAGGTGTCCATGGGATCAGTTATCAGGCATCAAAGACACAGAAAAAAATATCTGAATGAGAGGGAATGGAAACTCGAGACCAAAACCCCATCTATAGACAATTAAACATTCCCTTATAGAAAAGTCACAAGACCATGTCGGGGTGCAGCATAACACTGTGAAACATACAACTTTCCTCCAGTTCTTTAATGCTCCCCCATCTCCAATTCTACCTTATGAGACCAGCTAGACCAGATAAGAGCTGGAAACACAGGGAATCCAAGACAGATAAACCACTCCAGGAGGGTCAGGAAGGGAAGGGGGGAATGAGGGAGAAACTGATTAAAAGTTATAGCCCCTCCTAGAGGAACAGACAACAGAAAAGTGAGTGAAGGGAGACATCATTCCATGTAAGACATGACAAAAATAATAATATATAAGTTATCAAGGGTTCATGAGGAAGGGAGTGTCAGGGAGGGGGGAAATGAGTTGATAATACCAAGAGCTCAAATAGAAAATGTTAGAGAATGATGAAAACACATGTACAAATGTGCTTGACACAATGCATGTACATATGGATTGCGATAAGATATCTAAGAATCTCCAATAAAACGATTTAAAAGAAAAAACTATCTGGGGGGAGTTCAGAGATTGATCCTTAGCTGTTTTAAAGAAATGGAGGGAAAGATCATGAGAACTATAGAAAGAAAGAAAAACAACCAGAAGAGATGATAGAAGGTCTGAGAAAAACACAGAAACCATCTGACAACAACAAAAAAATTGATAACTTAAATAACAATTCTCAAATAGAATCCATAAAATAAGCACTAAAGAATGCAATCTTAATACATGCATACAACAACGTACTTATTAATCACTAAAGAATCATCATAAAATTGTCAATATCTCAGTACATAGGCAAAATTTGCAAGATATTATGCTAAGCAAATATAGCCAATCGTATAAAGACAAATGCTATATGAGACCATTCGTATAATTAAAAAAAACTTAAGTGATATTCGCATGCACGTGTGCATGCACACACACACAAGACTTTGTAAGTTATTAAAAAGTCAAGGGAAGGAGAAGGGGAAGGATGAGTGGGAGAAGAAAGACAATAAACAAATAAAATTTACTTTTACAAAGAAGAATACAGACAGTAGTGTATACAGGTAAACAGATCATAGCATAAATAGCACTCACACATGCAAAAAGTTAGAGATAGTAACATTCATGGATAGGTACATAAACAGTAAAAAATAATTAAGTGTGTGATATGTCTACACTTTCACACACAGCTGAATAACACTTCAAAGTAAACTCAAATTCATTGTGCAGAGTTTATTCAGACTCCTCGTGATCCCACAGGACATACTAGAGCTGCCCCTATGGGCTTTGGAGACGAAATCATGAGGGGAGTAGAAAGCCTCATTGCCACAGAACAGCAGGTGGTGTCGAACCACTTACCTTGGAGTTAGTAGCACAGCGTGCAGCGCATTCTGCCATCAATTAGCTCCTTGTTGGGGCTACTAACCACAAGGCCAATAGTTTGAAACCATCAACCACTGAAAAGGGGGACACTATTTCAAAGTAGAAGCATGCAACATGATTGCTTTCAGTCCATTGTGAATTCT
This sequence comes from Nesogale talazaci, assembly GCA_004026705.1. Classification (NCBI taxonomy): domain Eukaryota; kingdom Metazoa; phylum Chordata; class Mammalia; order Afrosoricida; family Tenrecidae; genus Nesogale; species Nesogale talazaci. The sequence goes on along the minus strand of PVJH01001726.1, from coordinate 48,813 downwards.
CCAATCCCTTAAAACAGAGACCGACGCTGCCTCAGCACACCAGTATCACCTGAGTCTCAACTCTGACTCTTAAATTTGACACAAAATGTAAACTGAATCTTCCAATATTATCCAACTTGTTTATTTGTTGGTTTGGTTTTTTGTTTGTTTGTTTTAGATCAGAGAGAGAGTCACAAGATCACATGCCCAGCCACTCACCTTGGTTAGAACCCACAAGGAGGTGCCTCCAAGGAAAGTCCTGAACATCTACTTCTGACAAACCAGTCATTAAAAACCATGCAGAATGCAGTTCTCCTCTGACACACCAGGCTTCCTGAATCAGGGACAATTAGAGAGCAACTAGGTTTTTACTAGGTAATACATTCTGACAGTGGTAGACTCAAACTCAAGAAGATACACAAATTATTATCATCCAACAAACGCTTGCCTTCTGACTTTTCAATAGACATTTTACAGCCCAAGCAGACCTATTTCATCAAGATATTCCTTCTGCTTTCTTTTGCTTCATCAAAATTCTTCATCTGGCTGTAGAGTGACTCAAGCATGATTACAGGAAATGGTCCTGATGGGGTGTGTTGAGAATTGCATTGGGAAGTTTTTAAAAAAACCAAAGGACTAGAGCTGCTAAAAGCCAAGAAACAGAGTTTGCCTTTTACTGAAGTCTAGACACAAATTTCTCAGGTATAAGATGACACGCAGCCCTTTCCTTCCGCTACCAGCAAAGGTGCAGTGAACACTTCTCACTTCCTGCAGGGAGCTGCCAGAGAGATAAACCCAGGTGTGGTCAGAGCCCACTTCAAAGCACCTCTCAATCTGCAAGCACATTTCTGAGTGCGTTTCCCTAGAACACAAGAAAATACTAACAGCGTGAGAGTGGGGGTGGAGGAGTCCTTGACTGGTTGATGGGATCCAGGCCCTTTGTATAGGGAAAGCTATGCAAGGGATGAGCAGGTTTTCTCAGAGCTTAGCCATTCCCCCTGTCCTTGGGAGGTAGCAATACAGGTATTAAACTTCTGGGCTCTGGAATCACACCCCGCTGGGTTGATGACCCATCCCCCTGCTTGCCCACCTCCTCACTTAGGGCAAATGGCTTGTCTGTGCCTCGGGTTTTTCTTCTTATGAGAGCTAGCACTGCAAAGTGCGTGGGATGAAGGAATATCAAATATGGACAACACAGTACTCAGCTACTTAGCTCACCTCCCATGTGTAAAACAAACAACGTTGCCCCCGCCCCCAATGCTCTCCTAAAAATGCACAGTGCTCATTAATATCTATCTCGATATTAATTGTTCTCTTTGCTTCTCTGGAAGTGACATCCTGAAACACCCTCCTAAAATTGAGACATCTCACCGTGAGAGGAGGGAAAAGCAAAACCACAGCAGCCAAACCAAACTCATTGCCATTAAGTGGATTCTGACTTAGAATGACCTTATAGAACAGAGAATTACCCTGTGGGTTTCTGAGATTGAGAATCTTTAGAGGAGCAGAAAGCTGGGCCTTTCTCCAGTACAGCAGCTGGTGTTAAGCCTCACTTGGTAATTCGCGGCCCACGATGAAACCACTAGGCGACCTGGTGTCCTACACATGGGTGTACACAATCCTAAAACCCATACTCAGACTCAAAGAATGGTACCAGAGTGACTCTGACACAAAGAGAGTCCATAACTACTCAAGGGGCCAAAGGAGACTTCTTGCAGCACACTGAGAAACATGGGGTTCCACAGAACTCGAACTGCAGAGCACTCTGACTAAAAGCAAGCCTAGTAAACGTCTCAACTGCTGTGCACTCATTATATACTGGATGAACACTTTGGGTAAGTGTTACTTTCCATATTATTAGATGTTCACCTACAGTAGTTCACAAGATGTTTGTTGGTATTTAGAAGGAATTCACCATTTCCTTGAGTGAGGTCAAAGCTTTAGGGAAATGTGTTGTCTTTATTTGTAAAATGGGAGTGTACAGCTTTCTGCTTAAATGTTACTGTAGGCATATTATGTAGAGCCCTTAGCTTTATGTAAAGTTAAAAAAACACCCTTAGGAAATCATAGTTGTACACATTACTATCTTTATCCAAGGTGTATTCTTAGGATCTATCTTTATTAGAAATCTTTTGATAAATATTTTAAAAGTTCCTCTAACAACAGCAAAAGTCCATTATCCTTGTTATTGCCTGCTACATCCCAAAGTATACTCTCTATTAATCTAGCCCATGAAATGAATTCTAGCTCCTTTGAATAGAGCCTAACTTTTCAAACTATATAAATTTCATTTTCAAAAAGCCTGAAGAACTGGCTTGCTTGCTGGATTGAATGGACCACACACATTCCTCAGAAATTAATTCCAAAGTTATAATCCCGACCACTGAGTGAAATTCAGAACATGATATTGTCTATTCTATTTGACATGTCTTTGTCTATTTCAATACCATCAAGCCCCTTGCACTCGAATGTTTGGCAGATTCTAAATGGGGAAACATCTGGATGGAAACAAGGCAAGGTCCTTTAATGTGTCTGTCACGAGATATCATCGTTAAGAATTATATGAACAGAAACTAGTCAGAGGATACAGACGTCTACTGAGGGCCTACTTACAGTAACTCAGTATGGCATTTTGGATTTTTTTCTCAGCAAATATGCCAGTAGATTTCCATATACACTGAAAAGATATAAATAATGAAAGAGGTAAAGGTAGACCCCAAGCCATTACCCAAAGGAGTTATTCCTGGAGTTGTTCTACATAAAATTGTATCTAATAATTTTCTATTATTTTATACACAATGAATTAACCTCAAGCTTGTGAGGATTTATCCACTGTCATAGCCGATGTGCTTCTTCTGTTATCATTAAAGCTCTCTGTTACTCTTTATTTCTCTCCCTAATACACTATCATTTCCCAGTTCTAAATTTTATTTTTTTTATTTCAATTGAAGTGTTTTCACTTTTAGATCAGTGTCTCCCAATAAGGTCAGGGTATGAATGGTCAAATCATCAGCACAGTGGATGACCAATAGTCTCAGAGTAAGAGAAATCATTGTGCATTTCCTGGTGTTAAAATTCTTCATTTAGGAAGCTTCATTTTCATAATTCACTATGAATTGGATAACTCTCAATTGATACAAGGACAGTATCTGTCTATCTATCAATCATATATTTATCATCTATCTATCTTCCTATCTATCTATCATCATCACTTAGCTCCAGATAGAAAGGTATTGGAAAAAGGAAGAATCTCACAAGACAGAATGACAGAGCAAGCGCAACAATAGTCTTAAACTGAATAATATTGAAGATGGCACAGGGCCGGACAGTGTTTCCTGTCCAGACAGTACTTCCTACTGTACATAAGGTCCTTATGAGTTATACCATCTTGATGACACCTAACAACATAGCCAGATTGCAGCCTAACAGGAAAAGATTTTCTAGTATTTAATCCCAACTATTGTTTCATTTCTCTACATTTGTAGGGGTGCAATATCATCCCTTGAGGGGATAGATTAGCTAGCACTAAAAGACATATATGAGAACAGTGTATAAATTACCTTAAAAATGCAGCATTTATGAGAACTGGAGAAGTTTTCTATTTGTTGTGTACAGAGATGGCCATGTTCAAACAGGGTCAGGTAAGGGGGTGACCGTTTATTGAGACTTAAATTGCTGTATCTAAGATCATCCCTATGATGGCCAAGACTTGCCAGATAAATTCAATAGACAGTTCTAATTTATGAATTTGTCCAGCTAGTATTTCCAGATAGTGTTCCATTTTGTGGGGAAACGGCTGATTAAGAATCAGTGATTTCGACAAGCTTCTCTTTTTTGAAATGTCCAATGCACCTTGAAAAGAGGCAACAGTTGAAGAAATGTGCTTTTTGATCTACATGAATAGAGAGCAAGAAACCTAGAGGGAAATCAGCAAGTCACCATTTGCTGAATCTATGAGGGTTGTTTCTCATTGGATTAGTGGTAGGACATGCACAACTATAGAAGACAGCCAATCACTGGGTAAGCAGTTCTCATTTACAATGGCACAGGGAAAAGCACATTTTACCACTAGTGATGCCAAGGAAAAACCTAAAATAATTCATTATTCCAAGCCAAACTCCAATAGCCCCAACCTCTTCTTGATAGTGAAATGCAGCTTCAAAATGAAATTTTAGTCACCATTTTCCTCATATTTTCTAAAAATCATATTTTTGGGGACACACACAACTCTTATCACAATCCGTACATCCATTCATTGTAAGCAAAGCACATGTGTACATTTGTTGCCACCATCATTCTCAAAACATTTTCTTTCCACTTAGGCCCTTAGTATTAGCTCCTCATTTTCCCCCTCCCTTCTCACCCCCCTCCCTCATGAGCCCTTGATAATTTATAAATTATTATTATTTGTTCATATCATAAACTGCCCCATGTCTCCCTTCACTTACTGCCCTGTTGTTCATACCCCAGTGAGGAGGTTACAGGGAGATCCCTATAATTCATTCCCCCTTTCTACTCCACCTTCCCTCCACCTTCCCATATCGCCACTCACTCCACTGGTCCTGAAAGAATTATCTTTCCTGGATTCCCCATATTTCTGGTTCCTGTCTGTACCAGTGTATATCCTCTGGTCTACCCAAATTTGTAAGGTAGAATTGAAATTTTGATAGAAGCATTTAAGAACTAGAGGAAAAGTTGCATATTTCATTGTTGCTACACTGTACCCTGAATAGCTCATCTCCTCTTCATGATCTTTCTGTTAGAGGACGTCGCTTCACCTACCAATGGGCTTTGGGTCCCTAATCTGTACTACCCCTCATTTATAATTATACAATTTTTCGTTCTTTGATACCTGATATCTGATCCCTTGAACACCTCGGGGTCACACAGGATGGTGTGCTTCACCCATGTTATCCACAATTTTCAACCAGTTTCTTCTCTTTGTATATAGTAAGTTGGGGACATTCAGTGTCTAATCACAATTATAGAAATTACCAGTGCATCCAACTTAAGACTATCAGCTTTGAACAAAAGAGTGTAGCCTTGAGCCAGCCTCAGAAAAGTGCCATCAGCTCTGAGTTGATGCACCCATTCTTGATCAAAACTCATAAATTTACAATAGCTCATTCTGGGCTCAGTAGTGATGATAGTTAGAATATAAATTGACCTTCCATTATTATTGCAGTCATAGCTAAATTTACATATAAGATTATAGCAAGTTGGTTGGTTTTACTTTAAAATTTCAGAATAATGACAGAGAGAATAATTTACCCCCAGACTGAATTTTAGAAGGCCACATCAAAAAAAAAAAAGAAGGCCACAGCATCAAGGGAAATATAAAAGTCATTAAGCTTCAACATCCAATACAATAGTTAAAAGTTATCATAACTTGATACATTTTTTCTTTAAATTTTGCTAACCCTTTCAGTGTTAATTCCATGATCATAACTGTCTTAATTTGTCAACAAAGAAGCATCTTCCCCTTGCCCCCAAAGAAAAGAAATTTGGAATTAAGTCTATCACAAATTTTGTTATCTCTTGCTTGGGAGAAAACTGAAGCTACTAGTATAATCCTGTGGGTAAAAAATGAGGGGATTCAGAAGCATATTTCAGGAGAAAAATATTTTGTCAAGTCCTGAGTGACACAATGGGGTTTTATTTGTGTTAAATATAGTAACCATGGCTTCCAAGAACGTTAGTGGTAGCAGCAGTAAAACTATGAGGAAAACTATGAAAACCACAGTAGAGTTAAAGAAATATATCAGACCAACTCTTGTCTCATTTGGTGACTGAATACAGCTTGGCTAAGTTGGTGCTATCAACATTTTAAAAAATGTGCTTAAAGCAGCTAATGTAGTGAAAGGTGTGAAATCATTAACCACAGAATAAAGAACCCAGAGCATCAAAGAGGTTGAAAGTGACTGTTCATTTGGATAAATCAGAAGGATTCAATAATAGCATAACCAGGGAGGCTAAAAGCCTCCGTAGTGATTTAAAGTCTTAGAAAAATGAATCTATATAATTTGGGGTCCTCGGAACCAATTATTTGGCTTTCCATTATTTCATATGGGAAAGCAATGTGTTTGATTCTTGAACTTTTGGGTGTTTAAACAAACATGAATTAAGAAGAAAGTGGGTTCCATAGCCGAGGCACCACTGTAGCTACCTTTTTGTTTATGATGTAAGACTTCCTTAGTCCTCCTGCTCATGTTTTATTCTAGTTGGAAAAGTGACATGTGGCTTTTTAATACTTTAAAGACTTCCCTATTCTCTTTCCACATGAAAGAATTGCTCAGAGGAAGTACTAGGAGCATGAAAACACACCAGAGTATATCCCTGACTTCTGTCTCCCCCTCCAGGCTCCAAACTCATCATAATGTTTGGAAAAGATGGAAAGAGAATAATACATGACAAAGGCATCTGGTTCTCATTGGTTTTCCCATTTGAACATAAGAAAGCATAAGTGTTGAAATTTCAAATGTTAGTTTCATAAAGTGAGGTAGGTGCACTGAATCTTATTGCTGGCAATAAGGGTTTAGAAAATGATAGAGAGATAGGTGATAGATATAGATGATATAGATAGATGCAGACATGGATGATATAGATATAGATAGATATAGATATAGATAGGATAATTCTAAAAGCCAAGAAAAGAACGAGGAAAAGATTCACCAGTTAAGAATAAGGAAGTGGTTTCCATGAGCAGTGGAACAGAACTTGCATACTAAGTTACTCTACTGGTCTTGTCCCTTAACAGTCAGCAAAAGTAGAAAAGGGTTATAATTATTTAATTGGTTATTTGAATCTTATTTAAAAGAAAGGATTCATTTTTGAAAAAGATTAAACAACGTGTAAAACCACTGAAAGCAACAAGGTAATAAACTGATGATAAGAACCATCAATCTCAAGTGCAGAGATGAATTCTCAGTCAGATGCTATGATTATTAATGCCGGGAGCATGATATTTTCCAAACTTTTCACCTTACTATAAATTGTGCCTGTGAATTTAAAATCAGTGTCTATAGCAGGCCAGCTATTACTGCTGAATTTATGAGTCTCTCATCCAAACCCACCCCACCCTCTCATTATCTTTTCATGGAGGTGCTCCACTAATGTACCAAATAATACCAAAATCATCCAATAGTTACAAAATTTCCCCAGAATTGCCACGTAATTATTTCATAATGGTAAAAGGAGAAATCTACCTCCTCAGACTTTCTCACCAGATGCACACACCTACTGCTCCCATGTGCCTGCACAGTTCTTTGCAAGTAATTTCAAATCCTTTTTGGGCTTGTATCTCTCATTGTTTCCATACTACAATAAGGAAAATAGCAATTATGTTTCTGTTACTTCTCTCAAAGTTAATTCATGTCAATAAACATTTGCTGCATACAGCTTATCTTGTGGTCCCTATTGCAGTGTTCAATTCATGTTTTCTCTATCTCTTGCAACGTTTTGCTCTTTTAAAGAAATGTATGCACTGTCTTCCCAGCAAGATGAGTCTTTTAAAGCCAGGCATTTCCAGAAACCCAGAATTGAGTAGGTCTCAGTCAATGTTTCTCTCAACAATGTTTCCAGTAAAGAGGACACCAAGCCACAATATTAATGACATATGACAACGGACTCATATTTCATCTATTGGTTCTCAGGGGCAAATTTGTGGTTGCATATACAAATAGAACATATATCATATTTTTCTTATTTTAATTTTTCTAGCATCAAAAATATGCTCCAGTGCTGGCAGAGAGTAAGTACTCAGTAAGGTGTTTTGTGTTCAATTTATTTTTTGAATAAAGCGAACAAAGTCAACTCATAAGCCATGATCTCATGGAGGTAGTTATTTATGAATAAATGGAAGTAATATGAAGCATTGTGAAAATAGACAGTAACAGATGTTCTTGGCTACCTATCTGACTGCCGTCTGGTAAGCATGTATCTTCCCTTACAGTCTCTAATATAATTTTGTGCTAGTCCAAGAAGTTTGCTAGCACAAATCTTAGTTTGAAAGAGAATATACCAACCAGCTGCAAGCAATACTCTTAACAGTTGATAGCCTCCATGGAATAGCATCTATAGGAAAGGAATCTACCTACACTTTTTTTCATCTTCTATGAATTATATTGTATTTTATTTCTTTTTTGCTCCATATAACAGCTCAGTTTATTCATTTTATTTTTTAATCCCATTTTATTGGGAGTTAATATAGATATCATGTCATTCCATAGTTCAGTCACACCAATCACTATTATATAAATACTGCCACAGTTTTAAAACATTATTTTTGTTCTTGAATACCTTGACATCAGCTCCCTCTTAGCCTCCCACCACCACCACCACCACCCCACACACCCCACTGTACCAGCCAGAAACCCTTATTTGACTTCCTATCCCTAAAGGTTGATCAATCCTGGATGCCATGTACTGAAAAACAGAGGAATGTACAAGAGAATTTCAAGAGCGTTACTTCCAATGACATAACACATCTGATAGAAACCAGCATATGAACAAACAATAAAATTACAGAAAATATTGAAAACCAGATCAGGCCTAAGGTGCTTCAGAGAGGGAAATCAACTGAAAAACTTTTAATCTGTGCTTTTGCAGTCACTGGCATGACCTTCACAAGCCATCACCAGGCAGTGACAACCTGGAGGGTTATTTATTTTTTTAAAGATCATTTTATTGGGGAAGCTTACAACTCTTGTTACAATCCATACACTGATTGGATGAGACATGTGTGTACATATGTTGCCTTAATTCTTTTCTACAAATTTATTTTCTATGGAGCCTTTGGTATCAGCTTCTCTTTTTTCGTCCCCTCTCCCTGACCCTCATACCCCCTTGATAGATTATAAATTTGATAGATAACAAATTGTTATTTTTTTTCATATCTTACACCGATCCCTTCCCCCATATTTTCTCTTGTTTTACTCCACTGGAGAGCAGCATATGATATAATGTCAATCATTGTGACTGATTCCCCTTTTCTCCCTTCTTCTGCCCTTTTTCTCCCTATCCTCTGGTATCACTATTCCCACTCCTATTCCTGGATTCTGTGTGTCTTGAGCCCCCATCTCTTAGGGGTGAGGGTGGCTGGATGAGACAACCTCAAGGAACCAGAGGAATACTGTATGTTTCATCAATGCTTTACTGAACCCTGGGTGACTCATTCCTCCCCTGTGGACCCTCTGAGAGTTATTATTGAAGTCAGGCCAATTTTGTCAGGGGTAAATTTTAGCTCCCAGGTTCACCATTAACTTAGTTGAAATATCACTAAATTGACATCAACATGTGAAGTTCCCTCTGCCTCTCCTGCTTCCTCATATATATTGTCCTCATAAATCAGTCCTTAATAAGGCTATTGCACACCTAACTTTATTCAACATGCACTTCCTACAAGACACAAAAAAATAGGAATACAAATATATATCTAGAGATTTTCTGAAGCACAGATGATTGGTGGCATGTGGGTGATGGCTCTGATTTATACTTTTAAAATGTCTCCTATTACATGCTGTATGAAAAAAATGGAGAAACAGTACCAGGTGCATTTAATTAACTTTAATTGGAGTAATGCAGATAAAATAATAAAGGTATCTTCCTTTTCCTTCTGATATATTTTCCTGCACTTTAAATAAGAATAGAAAAGGTACTGCATGCTACCTAATACAGAAGAGCTATCACAAAGACAGCTCACCAAGGATTGAAGACTATAATAAAAGAAAACTGATATGAAAGCAAAGTGTGATAACAGTATGATCCAAAATATCTTGCCAGAAAACTACAACTGGCATGTAGATGAAAAACCCTGGAAGTTTTATTTAAAAATACTTTATTGTACTCAACCTACAGTAGGGGGTCCTTCCTATTTCTGAGTCTGCTTCACAACTCAACGACTTCCACACCCATCTTTGCACAATCACGAATTGTTTTTCAGCAAGGAGCCCAGAAGCCGCCTCCTCCACCTGGCCCTCCTGGTGTAATTCTCCAGCCTTATTTCTTTTGAATCCAAGTTACAAATAACAGCTTATCCCAGCCTGAGCGAAATCCCCACCAAAGGCATCTGCCAATTCTGGCTCACAAGATTTCTGAGACTTTAAATCTTTGTGAGGAGATAGTGCCATTTTTCTCGCCAGGAGCAGATAGTGGGTGTGAACCACTGACCCAAGATTTGATGTATAAACCATACTATTCTATCACTATATGACATTGAAAGGATAGTCAAATCATTATGCAAATCCAAGGATACCCAATTTAGAGTCTGTAAGCATAGCTACATACTGCCTACTCTTAGCGTTCATGGAATTTTGCATACACCTTTAAACCATTGGATAGCTTCCCAAGAGAGAAAGGACAAATCGAGTCAACACTCTCTTCTACTACCCGAAGTGCTAGCTGTGTCTCTTACCATGTCATCTTTTTTTCCAATTATAAATGAGTAACTATAACTATTTGCAAATATTTTATAATCACCTTCTTGACCAAGCTTTTCATTCAAGTTGACACATAGATAGTTAGCATGGCATGGCCGTATACATTCCCAGATCACTTTATATTTTACAATGACAATATTTTATGAGGTTCAGTTTACCTTACATCCAATAGTACAAAGTACTCCTTTAACTGCAGGAGCCCTAGTGGGCTGAAAACTTCAAGGTTAGCAGTTCAAATCCACCGATTATTCCCCCAGAGAAAGATGAGGCTTTCTGTTCTCAGTAACCCACAGAGTTTCTACTACTTTGTCCTAAAGGGTAGGAATCAACTCGATGGTAGTGATTTTATAACGACCACGAGGTGTCAAAGGAATCTGGTATCAAGCACCAAAGAACTAAAAACTATATCATTATTAATGAGGGGGAGTGCAGATTGGGGACCCAAAGCCCATCAATAAGTAAAGCAACATCCTCTTACAGAGGGGTTGCAGCAAGGAGACGAGCCAGTCAAGATACAGTAGCAATGAAATGTGCAACTTTCCTTTGGTTCTCTAATGCGTCCTCCCACCAACTACCATGATCCCAATTCTACCTGAGAGATTCAGCTAGACCAGGGGATGTACTCTGGAGTGGGAAACATGGGGAATTTAGGATATATGATCCCTCGGGACTAGTGGGGGGATTGATGGTACTGGGAGGGTGGAGGGAAGGGGGAGTAAATAGGGGGGATTAATTTCAGGGATCTACATGTCACCTCCTCTCTGGGGTGTGGACAATGGGGGTGGGTGGCTGAGGTGACGCATTGGACAGTGTGCAATATGAACAATTTGTAAACTATTAGGGACTCATGGGGGAGGGTGAAGGGCAGGGGAATTGTGGGGAGCTGAAATTTTAAAAAAAGAAGAAGAAGAAGAAGAACTAGAGGAAAGGGGGAAAGAGGAGCTTATGCCGGGGGTTCAAGCAGAAAATGTTTGGAAATTAATGTGGCAACATGTGTACAAATATGCTTAATACAAATGATGTTTTGAATGTGATAGGAGCTGTAAGAGCCCCCAATAAAATCTATATTGAAAAAGAGTTGTATGAGCCCCCAATAAAATGATTTCATAAAAAAAAGAAAATATCTTAACTAAATAGTCAAATGCATTTTGACAAGTGTGTGTGTGTGTTTACCTATTGGATTCCTAAGTGGCACCATTGACTAAGCCCCCCACTGCTACCCAAAAGGTGATTGGTTTGAATCCATGCAGAAGTGCCTGAATGGCAGTTCTGGTAATGTGTTAATCTTGAAAACTTTATGAAGCACACCACTCTGCAAACCTAACATCTTGCTGAGCCAGAATCCACTTAGCAGCAACTAAAAGCAGCAAGCTGTGTATCCCGCTTGAAACTATTTTTCATAATTGAAACTATTTTCATATTGAAACTATTTTTCATAATTGAAACTATTTTCATAATTATGAAAAATCTTTTTCATCATTTCAACATTTGAATTTTCATAACTATGAAAGTTCATCATTTCATACTTTCCTTTATTTACCTATATATTTTTGGCAGTCAAATCATGTTCTCCAAGAGCTGACTACTGCTTCAATTTCTATGACCATAGATAAGAGTTTCCTAGTTTGAAATTCCTCAGTATTCAGCTAAGAATCTCAAGGGGGCCCTTGTGGGTTGGTGGTTCACATCCATCAGATTCTCCTAAGGAAAAGATGAGGATTTTTGCTTCTGTTAAGATTCACAGCCTGAGAAACCCTATCTATAGACACTGTGGATCAGAATCTACTCACTTACAATGAATTTTGTTTTGTTTTATATTAACATTTGAAAGCTTTGAAATCAGATTGAGAGTGCCCTCTAACTTTGCTATTCTTTATGATTATAATGGGAAATTCATATTTTTAGATTAAATTGATCAATTTCTATTAAAAAATCCTATTATTTTAATTGGATTGCATTAAATCTATGGACCACCTTGAGGAGATATTAAAATTTGAATCTTACAGTCCCTAAATATCCGGTATACCTTCATCTTTGGAACCTATAATCCTTTTTATAGCACTTTTCTCTTACCATGAAGACTGGTAGCCTTACTTTTTCTTATTTCTAGGAATTAAATTCTACTAGATATAAATATAACTGCTGTTTAATTTTATTTTCCACTTATTCTCTGAGTACACATATTTGCAATTTATCTTCATATACCAATTGCATCCTGTGATTGTCCTAAATTCATGTCATTTCTAAAAGTCCATTTATAGATTTCTTTTTATTTGCAAGTGAATGAGTAAGATTGACTAAACCCCATATCTGTGTCCTTTAATTATTTTTATTGTTTGCTGTGCTGTTTCTGACATCTACTACAATGTTGACTTTAAAATGTGAGATTATGTATCTTTATTTTACCCTATTTTGACCAGCATAAAATATTTCACAATCCAGTGTGTTGTTAGCTGTAGGTTTGGAAGAATGACTTGCACCAGATACAAGAAATTGTCTTCTCTTTCCAAGAAGATTTTATTATTAAAAGTTGGTATTGGACTTAATTAAAGACTTTCAAACTTTTTCTTATGCTTCCTAAAATGATCACATGATCTTACTTCCTCGTTCCATTACAGTCATAGATTCCATTGCCATTTTAGGATTATCCCTACTTGGTCATGATGGATTATTCTCATAGTGCATTAATGTACTTGACAGATTAAGGAGTTGTCTAAATCTTCCATTCATGCTCATGAAAGGCCCTAGGGTATAATTCTTCTAATTCTTTTAGAGTTTTTCTACCTTTAGAAAAATATCCTTATCAAGCTTCAACATTATCTCTGCTGGCTATATAAAATAACTTAAGAATTATCTCTATTTATGTGATGCTTAAAATTATAGTGCTTTTGTAGAGCAAATATTTTGCATCATTACTGAAATATTAATTAAAATTTACTATTGCCGTGATTTAAATGTAGAAACTTCTTTGTGAGACGCTTTTAATGTTCAATTTTTTTAAACAGGTGTAGAATGGAATGCCGTTTCTCTTTTCTCTTGAGTTGCTTCAGAGAATTATACCTTTCACGGATTTTCCCTTCTCTCTTAAGGGTCACTCTATTTGTAAAAAATCACTAATACCATTTTGCTTTAATATAAAAGAGATTCTGGTGGCATACGTGCACATCTAAATTGAGGCACTCCGCTTCTGTAAAGATCCACAGCCTTGGTTTCCTCCTGGGCAGTTCTACTCCAGCATTGTTGAGTGGAAAGTGACTTGAAGGCAGTGGTTTAGGGTTTGGGATTTCGGACACTAGAATCTCCTTGAATTATGCTAGTTATGATAACATTGGTTGCTAACTTAAGTTTCTGGGTTTTTCTTGTTACTAGTTCATCAATTTGTTTAATCCATTCAACCAAGAATCAACTGGTGGTTTTGCAGGATTTATCTCTGTTCTCTACCACATAAGTTTCTGTTCATTTATTAAAATTATCTAGTGGGTATTAGAATGATATGGGCATACTTTGAAGTATTGTCTATAGAATATACCAATCCAGTAAGCATCTTTTGAGTGGGTCCTGTATATTCATTTGATTTTAATTACAGGCAAGTGGTGAGTCAACAAAGAGAAAACATTGCTAAAACTTCTTTTTTTTTTTTTGGCATCACTGCCCTGGTGGTGGGAGTAGAAGGCTCAGCCTTTGCTCCTGTGGAGCTGGAATTGAACCTCCATCCCAGTGGGCCGCAGTCCCGCACACAACCACTATACCACCGGGGCTCAGCCCTCTAAAACTTCTTTTAAGAATGACCTCAACCTACAAATTTTTGTCCAGGAAAATACATACAGCTGAGCCACATAATCAATATTCTGATAGATTTTCATATTAGAGAAATGAAAAAGAGTTACATTTCACACTAAAATAGAAATGCCAAGAATGTCTCTTCAAGAAGGGATACTTAAAGTGAATAAAAGATAAAGTGAGAAAAAGGGGGTGAAATGGGAGACTGGTGTGGTGTGATCCAAACACAAAGGAAAGATGGTGTCAAATCAATCAGAGGCCTTCATGTGGATCCCTACAAAGGCGTAGAGAGTCGGTCATTTACAGAAGCTTCTAAGGGAGCTAGAAAGAAATTGTGTCTCCTAACATTTTCCCCTTTGAAAAGCCAGTTAAAGCAGCCTGGGGTGCCAGGGGCATGGCAGTGAGGGCCCACTGGGAAAAAGAAGGGATGGGAACTAGCTCCCAGGAGGATGCAAAGCAAGAGGCAAGGTCCTAGCCAAAGGAGTAAGTAGATCTGTCAGACGTGTGGGTCAAGAAGGAGCAAAAAGAATGGATTCGATGAGTTTTGGTAAATCGACTTGCAGCATTCAAAATGCCCTCTTATTCAATAATGCAAGGATAGCTCCAAGGAATGACACTTTGGTTTAATTTTTTCAGTTAGACCTAACCGCGGGTCAATCCAAAAGGGATTCTGAATCTTTGCAAAACTATTAGCATTAGAAATAAGTTGGAGGTAGATACCAAGTGAAAGCATTCTGCTGTGACTGATGGACAGCAGCCGAGTGATTTTGGAAACTGAGGGAGGAGGAAGCACCACCTCCATCGCATGTAATAACAGGGACCAAATAAGTCATTGCAAAAAGCATATGATTGCAGACAAGCAAGTGCTCCTTTATGTTCAAGAAGCCTTGGTGAAAGGGAGCACTAAATGTTGGGCTGCTAATTGCAATGTCTGCAGTTCAAACCCACCAGATGCCCCTCAAGTGAAAGATGAGGTTGTCAGCTTTCATAAGGACTTACAGTTTCACCAGGCTTACTGGTCAGAAAGAGACAGAGAGGAAACCCGGGACTATGGTCCCCTGATGAAGCTTCAGACCTGGAATTGAACCTGTGGCAAAATAACCAACTATTAGAGATCACAGGGGCAACATTCACCTCAAAGAAAGTTCACAGAGTTAAAAAAGAAGGGTCAGAAACAGGAAAAACTGAAATAAAGCAGAATGAGGGTTGGGGCATTGAAGGGATTGCTATGGATAAGTTGACACAAGCATTGTGTGAAGTGTTCAATGTCAAATTGATTATCTGTTTTTTAAATATATATTTACAGTTTATATATTATATATATATATATATATATATAATTTACAGTCTCAGAAGTCCTACTAGCAATCCATCAGATGACATTGTTTGATTTTGCTTTGATATTTCTTTTATTTTCTTGTTTTATCATTTTTTCTCCCCTATTGTTCTAGTATCTTATCTTCCATCTTTGGGGTAGTTACATAAGGTTGGGTCAACTTGAGAGCATTCAGAGTGAAACGGTGGCATATTGCCTGTCAATCATATCACAGCCTGATGATATCTCCTGTGGGCATATCCTTCCCATGAGGATTCTGGGAATTTCCTCTCTCTCACACTCTGCTTGGTCTTCCTATTGACAAGCTATGGGGAGCCTTGCTGAGACCTGACAAAGTCTCTTTTTCTGATTTACCTTCCTGTAGAAGAGACACCTTCAGAGAGCAGGAGAGCCACATGGAAACCTGCACCAGTGCTATGATGCTTCCACCATCAATAGATCAACAAGACTTTTCCCCCACCAACCTGTGATCTTCCTGCATTTGGCATCATTGCATAAGCTGTTTGAGTCTGAAGAGGAATTTATGCAACAGTATCAGACTTATGGATTACAATCCGACTTACGGACTTGATCTGGACTGGGTAGGGTTTATTCTCTCAATATAAAATTGCCCTTTGACATAAAGCTCTTCCTTACACACACCTGTGTGTCTCTGGATTTGTTTATCTAGTGATCCCAGGATAACACAATCTTCCTTCTCTTTTTCACTATCCTACAAGAGGAGAGGAAGTTTGATAATCAAAGGCTCTTTATGTGTCTCACAATTCCATGGGTACATATTAGCCTCAATTGTGCACAATTTCAGAAGAACATCTCATAACTGGTCTCATCCCAAATTCACTGCCATGGAGTCCATTCCGGGTCATTGCTATCCTAGTTCAGGTTTCAATGGCTATACATCTTTATGGGAACAGATTGCCGATCTTACTCCTACAGTGTGCCTGTTGGGTTTGAAGAATCAACACTTAACCAGAAGATTCACAAGGGCTCCTGGAATAGTTACTGGTGTTGCTGTTGCTCTTGCTAGGAATGTCCAGTCAAGTCAGACCCCATTCATTTTGACTCTGTAGATAATATAATAGAACACTGCCTGGTTCAGCACAATCACTGTTATGGCAGCATTGTAGCAGCCACCATGTCACTCTACCTACTTGAGAGTCTTACACTTTTTCACTGACCATCCACATTACTAAGCATGATGTTCTTTTCCATTAACGGTCTTAAAATATGTCCAACATATGTGACACAAAATTTTGCCATCCTTTCTTACAAGGCACATTCCAGATGTACTTCTTCCAAGAAAGATTCGCTTGTCCTTTTGCAGGTCATGGTACTTTCAATATCCTTCATCAGTACCATAATCAAATCAAATGCATCAATTGTTCTGTATCCTTTCTTATTCACTGGCCAACTTTCATATTCATATAAGACAATGGAAAATACCATGGTATATTAGACAGGATTCTCTAGAGAAACAAAACCAGGATACCAATCATTTTATATATATATGTATATAGATAGATAGATCATAGATAGATAGATAGATAGATAGATAGATATATAGATAGATAGATAGATAGATAGATAGAAAGAAAATGATCTAGCATGAGAAATAAACCATTAACTAATCTATAAAGAGGTCTAAATGACTCCGTGCAACTCATGTGCATGAGACAGCTAATACACTGGCAGTCCTTTGAGTCTTGAGAGCCCCCGGGTAGTTCTCAGTAGAGCAGTCCAGACTAACTGCCACAGGCAGCAAACAGCGAGGCAGATCACCAACAGTCAGCCAGATGACAGGGTCCGATATTCCCCACCTCAAGGGATGTATATTCCAGGAGCGTCGTGAAGCAGGGCTTGAGGGAACCTCAATTCACAGTGACACAGTCCATGGATTAGGTGTCCCACGGGTGGTGTAGCTTGTAAATTGAGGCACGGGACAAGCAGGGAAGCTGGCTGATCCGAATATTCAAGAGTAAGAGAGAGAAAGGCTCACTGAGCCATTTATATCTCTGCCCTTCAATTGATCTCAAATGTGTCCATTGGGCATGTTGTCACAAAAAACCTACCTCTCACACATGCTGTGGGTCAAATATAGGAGCCACTAACTTACGCTTGTTTTTTCATCACTTATGTGAAGTGCACTGTAGTTGCTGCCCACATGACTTTAGGACAAAGATGAGGCTTTCTACTCCCTTTCCGAGTTATGGCCTTGGAAAGCAGCAAGGGCAATTCTGCCCTGTCCTATGGGATATCTACTAGTTGAAATCAACCCTGTAGGAGTGAACTTGAATTTTGAGTATGTGAACTATTAAAATAAATTATTAGGGGTTTGTGAGAGAGGGGAGAGCAGGAAGGAGAGGGCAAAATGAGGAGCTAATTCCAAGAGTGATTAAGCAGAAAGAAAATGTTTTGCGAATGATGATGCCAACAAGTGTACTAATGTGCTTGACATACAGTGGATGGGTGTATGGATTGTGATAAGAGTTGTGTGTGCTCCCAATAAAATGATTTTTTTAAAAAGAAAAAAAAAGTAACTCAAAGACACGCACACAATCATGTGCTTTCTTGAACTATATTTAGGGCATTTGAGGCATTGATTAAACAAATAGCAGAAAAAGGTTGTTCGGGTGCCCTTGGTCTGCATCCTTCTACCAGGAGGTCCTAGGCAGGAGGCCAATGGCTTACTTTATTCGGAGGAATGTGTTTTCCCGTGATTCATCACTCCCTCTATAAATTCAAGAAATGTGTTTCTACTGAGACTATGGATTTATGGAGAAGTTTTTCAAGCATTAAATCTCCTCTCATCCCAGTCTCTGAACAGTAATGGCAATGCTCAGGTTTAGAGGAAAACAGGTCTTCTCTTGCTGGGATGACATCTTTCCAAAGAAGCAGTTATCCTAGTGAAAGAAACAGCAGGAAGTTTAGGAACGAGTCAGCCACCTCTATTTCAAACCAGTCCCCCTCAGCCTTCCTGGCGCAGAGAGCCCTTGATAAAGAGACCGAGATCCAATGAGAAAGCAGTGACTTGGAGCAAATGGGCCAGTTATTAATTTTGACCTTTTCAGTTTTAAATTCAGCCTCCTCTTCTCTCCTTTGATGGCAAAGCTGGATGCTGCCACCTACATTTTTATTTATGTAATTTTAAAAACAAAAAGCATCCAGATCCCTTTCAACCAACTTCTTCAGATATTAACAGCTTATATAACCAAAGCACAATTGAGAAAACCAAGATATTAGCATTCATGCGATATCATTAAGGCCTCTATAGACCTTATTTATAATTCACATCAGGGCAAGTGGGGTGACACTGGAAGCTGCTCTTTCTGCACCATAATTTACCCAGTGGTGTCCAACTTCTATATGGAAAGAACTAGAGAAGGATTGCATTATATGATTAATAGTAACACCTCCACTTGCTAAGGCTAAATTTATTTTTCACTGCAGAAATCGACTCTTGTGTATGGAGACTGACACATCTGTCATAGCACCGGCAACAAGCATTTATTCTGGTCATTAGTAATTCGTAAGTCATTTGTAAGCCATTCATCAAAATACGGTTAGTACCCACCCCCACACCCACTTAGAGGCAAAGTACTAAGAAGCAATATGTCAACTTTCAGACATTCCATTGCTGTTTATGTGCAAAAAGAAATACCATACTAAGCTGAAAGTGAAATATTATCTATGACCGTATATCATATTAAAGGTACTAAATTAAGGAAGGAGAATAGCCGTGATTGTAAAAGGTTGATTTCTCTTGTTACATGGAACTTAATTTCTGTTTATTGGGAAACTCTATACCCAAGTCCCTTGCTGTGCAACCGACTTCCCGATGAGGTCTTTCAAGCCTATAATATTCAGGGATGTCAACTGCTGCATTTCATTGGGATGAACCACAGACCTATTCATGCAGCCTAGTTCTTTAACCCACTATACCACCAGGACTCATTGTTTACTGGAAAGATTTTTTCTTCAAATGAAAAAGGATTTAGCCATTCAGAGTATATGGCTTAACAGATGGTGATCAAAGATTATTGTGGTAGGGGTTTATCATTTTATAAAATTGCACATGTGGGTAATGCCACTAGCATTTTGTTAGCATAAAATCACCACACATTTCTTCAACTCTATTAACATTTACAATTTGACTAATTTGGCAAAAAAAAAAAAGTCATACTATAATATGTAAGTTAGACTTTGAGACCCTCCAGAAACAAACAGGAACATATACCCCAATTTTTTTCTTCCTATCCCAATGTTTACAAAGTACCCCAATGTTTACACACTAACTCATGCTAATCTTACTTTTGCTTACCTTAAGCAGATTTTAAGAATAATAACACATAATCATATTTGAAAGAACACTACAAACATATTTCTATGAATTCTAAACCTTTTGTATCTCTTCCTCACTTATGGATTACCTCTTTATCTGAAATATCACCTTTGTGATGTCGTGAAAAATGTGCTAAGAATCCTGTCCATCAACAACCTATGTCTGCTAATGTATGGGGTAAGAGAAATGGTGGCTTAAGTGGCTAAGGTCACGAGTCCACTTGACTAGGCTATGATTCTCCGTGCTTTGATTGTTGATCGTATAATGCTGCTGCTAGCTAGCTTTCATTTGTCTACCGAATGTGGTTGCCTTCTCTTTTTACATCATGTCAATTTGGGGCTCATTTGTGAGGATGTGAGTCTCTTTTTTTTCACACTGTGTTTGAATCCATAATGGAGGCTACAAGCCTGATCTTAGCAACAGTGCTTTGGGTCCTCCACATTATCAGCAAGCAAAGCTGTGCCATCAGTTGTTGTTGTTTTTAAAAAAAAAAAAAAAAAAAACCCTACAGAGCTCGCTAATAAGTTTGAGGAAACAGGAGAATGGTCTGCCCAGAAGAACACAGTCATAGCATTGTGCCTGTTTCTCTTTAAAACAGCCCCTTGTAGATTTAGGAGAGCTGAAATGCTCTTTAAATTTTCAAAAGTCAAAATGCCTATGATGAGCAGAAACAAGGAGACGCCAACATCTGCTGGAGGCATTGGCGTCTTTAGATTTCTGTTACTTCCTGGGTTACCTCATCACTGTCAGTTTGGATCTAACACATCTTTTCCACCTGTTATCATAATTCTTGCTTATCATCTTCAGCCTTAGCCTTTAATGGATAAGTGCAAAAATTCTAAATTTCGAAAAATCACTGGGCGTAAAATTTCAGTACATCATTTTTGCCCAAAGGAGACTTTCCTGACTTGGTGGCCAAACCCGCCAGAGGACTGAACCTAGAAATCTAACTAGTCGCCATCTGGAATCACCCGTGGAACAACTTCCCTTCTGATGGGTGACTCATCTGCAAGTACAATTTCATTATCCACACAGGTTCTGCTCGCTGTAACTTTTCATCTAAAATCATGCTAATTACCTACCCAGTTATCTTTTGTCTTTTAAGGAGATAAGCATTTAGATTACAAATGCTTCTATTGAACTGTCAAAATCCATAGCAAATGGTGGTGATCTAATGCAGTGTTAAATTTGCCACAAAAAACCCCGTTATTAACTGTCACTTAATTCTACTTCATGCTGCAAATTTATGCAAGTTTTTACTTCAGGCCATCAAAGCTACAGTATGGACTCCTCTTTAGTCCATCCTCACTACCTCTAGTATTGCCTTGTTTGAGTATCGCTTAGAGTCCAGCTAAATGATAACTTCTGTGAAACATCCTTGCTAAAACCAAATCTTCACTTGGCTTTCAGGGAAGGCAGATGTTTTCTAGAACTTTGCTTCAGAGTTAAGCAGTATGGAAAAAGTCATGACAAACTATTTGGAACTGCACCACTGCATGCTACCAAATCTGAGTGAGAGAGAAGCCAAAACTCAGGTTGGAGCTGGTAATTTTTAAGAACTTATATCCCTAGCTATGTTGTAGTTAAAGTTAAAATGTCTTTAAGTAAGTTATCAGTCATCAGGAGACAAATAAAAGACAAAGCTCCCAAGAGTTGAGAGCACAGCAACAATACTTCTACTCTCTGGCTGAAGTACCCAAAAGTCTGTAGCTTTGTTCTCTATCTCTATGAGCCCAGCAAGGTAGTATCCATATAGTATGCAATACTCCTTGTTGCCCATAGAAAAATTGTAGAGAGGAGGCAGAAGAAGTCATGCACATCATTAGAAAACAGGTGTCAAAGCTATACACGATAACAACCCTGCAGACTCCAGACTTATTTGAGTAGGTGCCATGAAGAATAAAGACATGGGGCTGAGCCCCGGTGGCGTAGTGGTTGTGCGCGGGACTGCGGCCCACTGGGACGGAGGTTCAATTCCAGCAGTGGGGCTGGGCCTCCTACTCCCACCACCGGAAAGCAGTGATGCCAAAAAAAAAAAAAAGAATAAAGACATGGGGTTAGTCAGCTATCTGTATTCCACTCATAAATGACTCACAGCCTCAAGTCCAAGAGGTCCACATGGAAGAACTTATTCTCTTAGTATAGATTAAGAGAGATTTCTACTCCTATTAGCAGGGTGAAGATACACTATTCTTGGCATGATCAGGAAAAGTTCCTCAAGTTTCCTCCACCTTAGATCCCATAGAGAATTATATTTACAAAATCTCTTAGGAGGATAATGAGACAGGACAAGGTAAAGAAGAAAGATGGAAATTTGGATAGCACATGCACTGGACCATGCAGTAGTGTAGGACTACATTTCCTAGAAATCCTTGCCACTCACTGTAGAAGATCCCTGAGGGAGGAACTTTCCTCAGTATCTCCTTTGCAAGAATTCTTGAGTCCATTTAGTCAGTGAGGAAATAAGAAATATTGAAACCAGTTGAGCTGGCTGCGAACATTTTCCTTCCTCCTCAGAATTTCTTAATAAGCTTTTATGTGTGTGTGTGTGTGAGTGAGTGAGAGAGAGAGAGAGAGAGCGAGAGAGACCCAATAGTCTCCCCAAGTAAATTTTTGTTTTGGGAAAGCAGGAACCTAAATTTTGTGAACACAATGTTGTTAGCTAGCTAGAGATATAGGAAAGAGAAAAGGTTGAAAAGCATAGGACTTTCAAAGGAGAGATGGAAGCAAATTTCCCCCGGCCTTCAAGCAGGAAGGAAAATGAAGGGGGGGGGTGAGATATTATTTCCTTATCTATGGAAGAGAAAGAGCTAGGGAGAGAGAATGGGTGGAAAGAGACAGGATTTTCACAAATCCCCACAATCCTTGAATTGACCCATGGTTTCCAGGTCTGGTGACCAGGGTTCAGAAAAAACTCTGGCACTCTTGCACCTGGAAAAGTGAAGTATGCCATGGAGACCCTGACAAATATAAACTACTCAGTCAATCATGGGATGTCTGCCATTAGCTGGCTGAAAAAAAAGTTTCTATTCCAGCGCCCTCAGATGAGTCTCTTGCTCTCACACACTGAAGTACCCCCTTAAAGTCACCCATGCCAGTCACATCTAGTCTCTGCCTCTACTTTCAAGGCTGTGTCTTGTCTGAAGACTTTCTTGCGAACTAGACAAGAACCAAGAAGGAGAAGCTTGAAATCTTGATCCTCTGCAGAGTAACATCGGTTGACCCACTGATGGACCCCAGTAAATGCAAGTTCCACTGGGAACTAATCTACTATCTCTCTCTGATCATTTTCTTCTACTATTGATTTCCTTTCAACCTTGAAAGTGCAGTGGGGAGAATTCTGAGGGAAGGACATGTTTGATGATGGCAGGTATGCTTGTATAGTGTCCATGCTTGCCAGACTCTGAAGAGAAAGAGGTATTTACTTCTTGCGTCAGATAGGGTTCTCTAGAGAAACAAGACCAGGGGACTTGACCTTGGACCAACAAATCTTTGTGAGCTTAAGGACCTTCATTATATTAGCTGTTCCATGAAAGTGAGTTGAGAGCTCTGTATTGCTGCATAGACTAATTAGTCATTATATGACTCTTTGCTGTGTGTGTATATATACTATATATATAATTTAGAAATCATGAGCATCCTGGTTGCATGTTGAATGGCTAACCACAAAGTCAGTAGTGTGAAACCACCAGCCAGGAAAGCTGAAGTTTTTGCCCCTCAGGGGATTTGTGTTCTTGGAAAGCCACAGAGGGCAGTTCTGTTCTGTCTATAAGGTTTCTTTGAGTCAGAATCTACTTGATGGAAGTGGCCAGAAGCCATAACAACTGAGAAATGGGGCCCTATTTCAGGCAAGTTTCCCACCAGTTTGGGGATAGATGGAGTCAAGGCAGTTTTATTTTGTGGGTCTTATAAAAATGTACTGACCTTTAAATCATCATCTTTACTGGGTTGCTAATGTTTAGGAAACCAAGCAAGTTCTTCGGGGATTCTATAGACTCTGTCAAACCCTACTTTGATTTGTATATCTTCAGGTAAGTCAGCAATCAGCTGGAGATGATTGTTTTTAGCATCTGTGAGGAACGGGAGAGGGAGGAGCCACCCAGAAGGAGGAACCTATTGAAAGTTTGGAAGAAAAGAGTTTCTATTAGAGCAGTGGTTCTCAACCTTCCTAATGATGCTACCCTTTAATACGTTCCTCATGTTCTGGTGACCCTCCCCCCAACCAGAAATTATTTTCATTGCTGCTTCCTAACTTTAATTTTGCTACTCTTATGCATTGTAATGTAAATATCTGATATGAGTGATGTATTTTCATTGTTACAAATTAACAGAATGAAAGCAGAGTGAATAACCACACAACAATATGTAAATCTATATTGTGAAATATTTATTTCTAATTACAAATAAATAAAATTTTGTCTAGAAGTGTGGTGTAGCATGAACAACAGTTTTTATACTGGGTACTTGTATGTGGGTGAATATGCATGTGGGGACCCTCCTGTAGAGTGATAGAGGAATGGTGTCTCAGTTCTTAAGACCATGGTGAATATGTTTTCTGATGGTGGTAGGAAAATCTTGTGAAAGGGTCATTCAACCAACATAAGGGGTCGCGACCCATAGTTTGAGAACTGCTGTATTAGAGTGAGGCGGCATGGGTTGCACAGTCATTCATTCTATACGTCAAGGTTGGGGAAAGGATACCTTCTGCAAACAAACTAATATGTGCAGAGGAAGAGGAGCAGCTTCATCCTTCTTAGCAATTTTGTGGACAGGGCAGAACTGCTTCTGTGGGATTCCACTACCACAAATCCCCAGAGGTACAATGAATTTGGTTAGGTTTTGAGAGGAGGAAAAGAAAGTGTCCTTGAGAAGGAGAGACTTGAGGACAAAGCCAAAGCTTAGCAAATAATTGACCAAAACAGACAGCACCTCTGGGGCTTACTGAAAGGAACCCTCCTGGTATTCCAGAACTAGATCCATTAACCCACCCACAACGTTAATTAAAGTTAGTAAGTTTTTATTAGCTGGTGATCTTGGGGGAGCTAGATCCTAATTCTCCCAAGGACCCAGAGTGTGTAAAGGAAAAACAAGACATAAGGGACAGGGGTGTGTGTGTGTGTGTGTGTGTGTGTGTGTGTTACATTGTATGGAGAAAAGGGGAACTTGGACACAAAGCCATAGGGGGCAGGTGGCAACTCAATGTATGGGAAAAGGGGAACTTAGGTTATAAAACACTTATCAGCTGTATTAGTCCATGTGGACTAGATTAACAAATCCAGGGAGACTCATATGTGTGCAAGAGAAAGTTGTATATCAAAGAATAATTGTATATTAAAAAAAACATTCCAGCCCAGTCCAGATCAAGTCCATAAGATTGATATTAGCCTGGATGTCCAATACAAGTCCATAAATTCCTCTTCAGACTCATGCAACACATGAAATGACACTTAGTTCAGGAAGATCACAGGTGGAAAGTCTTCTGGATCCAGTGGCAATGGAAGTATCTCAGCACTGGTATGGGTCTCTACGTGGCTTCTCCAGCTCCAGAACTCTGGCTGCCATCAGCATGGCTCCATGTCACTTGTCAATAGGAATGTCTCCCAAGGAGATAAGCAGAGAGTCTGTGTGTATCTGGCCTCCAAAGAGCTCTGTATCTCCTTGAAGCCTCCAAATGAGATCATCAAGTTGCAACCTGATTGATAAGCTAGATGCCACCCCTTCACTAATTGACACCAGATTATGTAACTATCACATGAGCAAATTTTTAAAATAGCATACTTCAGCAGTTACAGAAACTCAAAATTACAAGAGGAATAACAAAATTTTCAAATTGTCCCTGCTTAGGTCCATACAAGATTATAATCACTCTAATTAATATAATATGGACGCACTGATAAAATGGCTCTATTGGGGGGGTGGCGGTGTTGGGTGATGAAAGAGGCAGGGAAAGGAGTTGTGAGTAAACAACCCCATAGACAGGGGAACAGCTAGGGAATTAAAAGTAACAACAAGGGGGACATAGAGATCCTTGTGGTGTTGAAGCAATACCAGTCTAGCTGAGAGGAGTTACTAAAAGGCAGAAGAAGGTCAAGCATGATGATGTGGCAGGAAGAAGGTAAAAAGAAACAAAGGAAAGATCTAGGAAACAAAAGTATGGATAGAAGTATTAAGCATGGGTATGCACTTATGTATATATATTAGTTCATAAAATAGAGGTATTAGCTTATGTACATATATTTGTATGACAATACATTGAAGAAATGGATGGATATTGGGCATCTGCTCAAGCTCTCCCTCAAACAAGAATACTTTGTTCTAACAACCTGGTATTCTGTGATGCTCAACTTCCCAACATGTTCACAAAATTGGTGCATAAGTAAATGTGAAGAAAGCTATTGGTAAAAGGGTATCTGGCTATTGAAAGATATAGCATCTAGGGTCTTAAATGCTTGATGCTAAACAAGTGGCCTTCCAACTGAGAAGAAACAAATTTTCCATGGAAGAAGCACAGCAGCCTCTGCAATCATGATGTGTCACTTGATGGAATCAGGTAACAGACTCCAGATAACACAAAACAAAACCATATTATTGAAAATGAGGGTGGTCAGAGCAGAGACCCCAAACCCATCTGCAGACAATAGCACATCTCCTCACACAGGGGTCATAAGGAAGGGATGAGCCAGGATATAGTACAGCACTGATGAAACACAATATTTCTCTGGTTCTTTGAGGCTTCCTTCCCGGCCTCCAACCATGACCTCCAGTACTGCCTTATCTGTACACTGGTACAGATAAGCGCTCATGACAAAAGTAATCCAGGTCAGATAAACTCTTTAGGAACAGAATTGGGAGTAGCAAAACCAGGAGGGTTGGGGAAAGGTGGGGAAGGAAGGGGGAAAGGGGAAGGAAAAATAAACTGATCATAATGATCAACAGAGAGTCACCACCAACTCACCAAATGGGGATGGACTGCAGAAACAATGTGGGTGAAGGAAAACACTCCCAAAACAGAGGCTGGGGTAAGATATGAAGACAATAATAATTTATAATAAATCAAGGGATCATGAGGCTAGGAGGTGGTGGAGGAAAGGTAAAAAAGAACTGATACCAAGAGTTCAAATAGAAAGTAAGTATTTAAAAAATGATGATGGCAATATATGGTCAAATATAATCAATACACTTGATGTAGGGAATGTTATAAGGATTGTAAGACACTCCCCCCCTCCCAATAAAATGATTTTTTTAAAGGCTACATCTAAACTGACTACTACATCATGGTTACAATGGGGTTTGTTGTGGTGTGTTATGACACCCAGAAGCAGTCAAAATGGGAAGATGGGAAGCCTAAACATTAGAACCGGAGGTCCTTGGTCAAGAAATCCCCAGAAGAGGTACCTGCCAGAACAGAGCTCTGCTAGTTGAAGAGGGGGCTGTCCCAAAGGACAGAGAGCTCTCCAAAAGCAACCTCAGATACTATGACATTGGACAGATGGAGCCCTAATAACATCCTCTTCAACAGGCTAGAGCCAAGGATAATCCTTGAGATAGACGCATTGCGTGTTAATTTCCATGAAAACCATTTCCCCCATGCTGCTTCCTAAGGGACCAGGCAGCAACTCTATGGAGCTCAACCCCAGTCATTTCCCGAGTTATCAAAATTCCCAGTTCCATTCTCCCTGCCCAGCACATGCAGCCAGGTGAAGTCACTCCTGCTGCTGCACAGGGATCCCTCTGTCCATAAAAGGACTCCATTATTTCCCTTGCTTTAAACCTTGCAATTAGGACCCTGAGCTGAACTCTTCCTTCTTCTCTAAAGGGTATATTACTTCTCCTGAAGACTTAAAGGGACAGGGAGCTTCTCTGTCTGGTACTCGTGGTCCCTTCTCTCTTCTCTGCTACCCTTTTCCTCTTTCTGGGCATCGTGTGTTCTTCCTGAGGATTCTTGTGTCTCTGCTTCGACTGCACTGCCTGCAGGGGCCTCAGCTTTAGTTCTGGGAGTTTTGCCAGTATTATTCACTCTTTCTCTGCCAAAATTCACTGCAGTCTGATGATGTGACCACTTTAATTCTTTTTTACTGTTCTGTGTGCTGGTTTCTGTGATCTCTATCAACTCTCTCTCTCCCTCATTCTCTCTCTTTTTCACTTGGCTAGTCCTGTGGCTGGAATGGCACAGTGGCTTCATTGAAAGGCTTAAACATAAGAAAAAGTATAAGGATGGCCCAGTGTTTCAACCTATTTTGCAGAGATAAGTCTCTAAGAGTCAGATTCAACCACAAGGCAACAAAAACAAGGAACATCACTGTCTCTGGGTAAGCCGCACAGACCAAGTTCGAATACATTAGCCTCCAGTTCCTGGCATGAGCAAGACAACCACAGGTTCAAGATGCACGTGGATGGAATATCTGCTTTGATGTTTGGTCATGGAGTGGCTTTTCTGAGACCCTTAGCCTCTCATTCTCCTGCTTCTTTTTGCATGGTTTTAATGCCTTTGTCCATTTTATTTCTTCCAGACTTGAGGCTTTGTGACTACAAATGATTGTCTAGATAACATAATCTAGCCTGTCTTTCAATGCTCTAGATCAGATTCCTACCAGATTCTATGCAGATGCTGTCCTCTGAGCTCCTTGCCCAGAAAGTGACTCAACGGGCTGCCTTCCATGTAGCCCTACATCTCTGCCCAGCAGTAAGTGGCCACAAAAGCATAGCATTCGCTCCTGGCTGCTTCACACTCACGCCTTTCCGTAATAAACTCAACTCATTCCACTCAAAGCTGCTTTCTGACTCGGGTCTGAATGCTGTCCATCATCTGTATACTTTCTTGTGAACAGGACAAGAATCAAGAGATATGATACTTGAAACCTTGGGTCTCCTCCCATTCACAATGTTTTGAAATCAAGAAAATCTGGAAAACAACCTCATGGTCATCTAAAGTTTATAGCAACCTCCTCTGTTCAAAACACTACAACTTTTGCCATCTACAAGTAAATCAAAATAAAGTACTCAGATTCAGGAGTGGAGAAGATGTGACCTAGACATGTACTAAGGGTGAGCAGTGAATTCTTTCCAATGTACATTCAGTATTAAATTGAAATAATGGTTACAGAACAAAATTTTGAACCCTTTGTCGGTAAAATCAATGAAAACCACAAAGTAAAAGAAAGGCATTATTGGAGCAAATTTAAAATGCTCTTTTTTTTCAATCTTTTATAAAAGGCAATCAATTAAATTATATAAAATTATAACATGAGGTTAAAAAGCACATGACTACATCCTCTTAATTTTTAAATAACTTTCTTAACCTTAAAGAAATATATTAGAAAATGATCCGTCTTGCGATGAGGTAACAATCATTTGAAATTCAGCAATTACTCCACTGGTATGTTCTCCTTATAATTAAGTGAAATTGCATTGGCACTTTTTATTATCTTTTTATGTAACGTATGATATCATTCTCAGAATATCTTTCTGCAGTTATACCTATCTACCTGTACACTAAGAAAGTTGCTGGGAATCCTTCCCACCTAATTAAAAGAATTAATATTGAACATAGAAAAAACGGGTGAGCTTTGAAAAAAAAGTCTACCTTTATTATTATACTTCTCATTATTGTTTGGATTTTTTAAATGAACATACAACTTTTACCAAAACAGAGCGCAAACAAAGGGTTAAGATGTGAGAACTAATGACTTATCAGGAGGGACATGGATTTTTAAAAATCTTATCAGTTATCTTTTTCTCTTATGCATGGCTAAATTCTTCACTAACCATACCCCTAACCATTTACAATCTCATAATCCTGAAATCTCAATTAAAGAATTCACTCTCATTATTTTGAAATTCATTGTTTCAGATACATTTCTATAAATATAATAAAACACATATTCACAATTACTAAAATGTTTACATAATAGTTTAAATTTGCTTATATGCCTTCTTTTATAGTTTCCCATTTTCACTGAGTTAGTCCTAGAAATCTTTTCATATCACTATGCAATTATATATCATGCTTTTTAATTGTTGTGTGATAATTATCTAACTGTATTTTTCACAATTTCAGTGATTTCTTAATCATTGCTATTATAAAAAAATATTGCTACAATGAGAATAATTGTAAATATTTTCTTTACAGTCCAATTCTAAAATATCACCAGTTGCTAGTTCCTGAGTTCCTCTGCTTCCTTCAAAATGTAGTGGAGAAAATACAAATAAGTATTCCATACATATCCTTCAAATTAGATTAGTCTCAAATTTTTCTAAATCAAAAATCTATACCACAAATAAAATGGATCTATAATGACTTGAAGGAAAAATAAGTGTGGAAAATCATCTCCTGGCTATCAAATTGATTCAAAGGTCAATGATCTCAGAAAATACACTGTTCAAAGTCT
This sequence comes from Nesogale talazaci, assembly GCA_004026705.1. Lineage (NCBI taxonomy): Eukaryota > Metazoa > Chordata > Mammalia > Afrosoricida > Tenrecidae > Nesogale > Nesogale talazaci. The sequence continues at coordinate 18,555 of PVJH01001726.1, read as the reverse complement.
GTAAGTCATGACAATTCCTGGCATTGCAGAATAAAACTGCTTCAAAGGGTGTTCTGAGCTCTAAACTCTATGAAAGCAGATAACAAGGTTTTTGCTTCCGTGGAGTTCCTGGGTGGGTTCTTAGACTTGGTGGGATGGGCCATGGATTAAATATTTAGTGGTTGGGCTGAGCCCCGGTGGCATAGTGGTAACACACAGGGTTGATGGTTTAAATCCAGCAGCAGCTCTCCAGGAGCAAGACTGGGCTTCCTACTTCCACCAGGGCAGTGATGCCACAGAAAATATATTTATTGGTTATCATAATTGAGAACTCATTGGTGATTCCTTCCATGGAGTTTCAATTATAATACCTCGGCATATTGATGAGACTTTTTGTGACATTGAGGCATGTGAAAGGTAGGTTTGTTGTTCCAACAATGGCAAGGAAGAGAGATAGTTTTGTTGTGACAACATGGCCAAGATCAATTGAAGGGTGGAGTTAGAAATAGCTCGGAGAGCCTTGCCTTTCTCTCTCCCACTCTTCAATCTTCAGACCAGTCTGCTGCCTTGTTTGTCCTTTGCCTTCATTTGCAAGCTACACTACCTGTGGGACACCTAATCCGTGGACTGTGTCACTGTGAGTTGAGGTTCCTTCAAGTCTTGCTTTGCCATGCTCCTGGGAGAGACATCACTTGAACTGGAGGCTCTCGGATCCTGTCATCTAGCTGACTATTGGTGACCTGCCTTGTTGTTTGTTGCCTGTGGCCAGTTAACCAGAATGACTCTACAGAGGACTACCCAAGTGAGTTTCACCAAGCCATTTGAACTGCTTTATAGATTAGCTAACTGTTTATGTTTTATGTTAGGTATCTTTCTACACACAGACACACACACAATTATTAGTGTCCTGGTTTTGCTTCGCCAGAGAACCCTAACACAGGCATTTTCTATTCATAAAAACTCATGGAATCATAATTTACAGAGAAGCAAAAAGCTAGACCTTTGTCCACAGGAGCTGGAGTTGAGTTCTAACCTTCAAATGTATAACCATCGTGCAACGGGACTTTTTGTATCTAGTCACAAACAAAGGAGAGGAAACCATTACCTACAAGGAATATCTTGCCCATAGTGGTCTTTAACAGTATGAAAGAACAGGGTGTTGCAGACAAAGCATACTCAGGAAGGTCTACCATAGTTGATGAGTTTACTTAATTCTCTGAAACAATCACTGGGCCAATCCCACGTGTTCCTTTGATCATCATTTGCTTTCCTCTGTACAAACCTGAACCACAGACATGAGAAACAAAAATGCAAACCGAGCTCTGAAGAGTCAATGCAGATTACATGGAGCTTTCTGAGATGTTAGTCTGTGGGTACAAGGATTCAGGGTGTCCATCACTTGTTACAAAGATCCCTGGTGGCACAGTGGGTTAAGCATCAGGCTTCTAGTCACAATGTTTATGGTTCAAATTCATCTAGCTTTCTGCACCCATAAAGATTTACAATCTCCAACACGTCTAAAACAGTTCTTCTCTGACCTCTAAGGTCATTACAGGCTCAACAGACTTGATGGTAGTGGCAGGCTATGTTAGCTAAACAGTTATTAATAACAAAATGTGTGCTCTCCAAATGCTCTGGATAAAGTGAATATTATTTAAAATCATGCTTCATAAAAGTCTTTTTTTCAACTTTAATAATTCATTCTTTGCTGGCTTTAATTTTTTCCCTTTTTATTGCATTTTGGCAGAGCACATGAACTATAAATTAAATAAAGGGAGCCATCACACTTTGAGTGTTAATTACTACAGTATTAAGACATCCTGCGGCTCTGCCTGCAGAGTTGAACAATGGCACACTGGGAAGAAGGAGCATTTCCACATTGCTTACGATTTGTCTTCTAATCAGAGCAGGAGACATGTATATGTTGCAATGAATTATTAAGTTTTTATATGTTACTTGGTCCTACTCACGGGGACAACTATTGTGCTGAATGAGGTACCAATGACCCGGAGACCTTGGACAATGGAGCATACAATTCCAAGTCAGGAACTGTTCCAGAGACAAGGGAGAGGAAAAATGCTAGGAATTCTACCAGACACCAAAGACTCCAGGAAGAGGGTGACGATAAATACTGTGCTCACTCTCAAAAATACAAACTACATGCTACAAGCAGGTAAGTTGGCCAGCCTCCATGAAGTTCAGTTTCATCCTAGCTGAGAGGGAGACAACCTCAGGAGATCTCACATGGGAGGATGTTGAGGACCCAAACTACACTCCCTGCCAGAGTCGATGAAAACTCAGAGCGACCCTAGAGGACAGGGGAAGGCTGCCCCTGTGAATGTCTGCGATTATCACTCTTTACCCTTTACGTTAGTAGAAGGACTCTCCTTCTCCAGCGGAGTGGCTGGTGATTTCAAACTGCTGCCCTTGCAGTTAGTTTCCTGACCCATATCCATTCTGCCACCAGGGCATCATGAGAATGTTGAGAAAGAGACGGAGACCTGGGGACCTGCCACACCAAAGTGACCCGCACTTTGGCCAGGCCATTAGAAATCCCCCTTATTAATAAAACCCCATATCCCATAGAAGGCAACATGTCTATCAAGGAGAGGACACACATCTCTAACATATCTCCAATCCCATGAGAATTAAAATTGCAGAAATTAGTACAGAGCGCTAAAAAAAAGAAATCCAAAAAACACAAAGAGAATATGAAAGAAGTACAGTGGCATCCCTGGAGATAAAGAATTTGTGAAAGTCAAACACACATTAAGATGACTAGACAATAAAGTAATTCTTCATTTTATTTTCATCTTTATATTTTTACTGGCATATAATCCACATATCATACAATTCAGCAGTTCAAACTTACTAAGAAGAGTTTTGTGTGCAATCATCACCATGATAAATTTGAGAAAATTTTCTTCTTTCTTGTAGTCATTGTTATTATCTCCCCATTTCCTCCCAATCTCCCCATCATGTCCCTATGTAATTACTAATCCAGTTACTACAGATTATTAATAAAACCCCTATAAATTTACCTATCCTGGATTTTATATACAGTATAAAATATACATACAAGAAAAATCAAAAAGAGGGAAGGAAGAAAAGCAAAACCCAACAACTACAAAATAAAGCAGAGAGATCTCTAATTGAAAAGAAACAGAAAATAATAAAAATGGGAAAAAATCCAAATAGGTAAGAGGCGATCATATATTAAGATGTTACCTTAAAAAAAAAGATGCTACCCTTTAACCTAACTGTCACAATGGATTTTGCAATGTTCTCTGTCTGATAGCAAGCCTATTCCCCTCTCTGACCTATGGTCGGGGGTTACTTGCCAGAGGCTTCATCCACATGGGGACCCTGATAACAGATCTAGGGCTTTCACTGTCATCCATAGCCTTCTGAAAACTTGGTGGTCAGAATTGAAGCTCCACTACTGTTCCCCCATCCAGATTTGGGTTTTATTATATATAATCCTTAGATCACACAGGCTGGTGGGCTTCTTTCAGGCAGACTTAATTGATGTCTCTCTCAAATGGCTGCTTATTAGAAGTATTCAACCTTTGCCATGGAGTCATTTGTCACTTAGAATGACACCAGGACAGAGTAGAACTGCCTCAACATTTGAAGACTTTCTTACAGACAGAAGCAGACTGTTAGATCTTTCTACGTCTACGTATTCAGAAGGCTGACATTTTCAGCTAGCAGCTGAAAATTTAACCACAGCACCACTAGCACACCATCATTGGAGTTATTAAACAACATAATTTGTGCCACAGTCAATCAGTAATACAAGTGATACAAATTTCCCTTTTTCAATATAGGAAAATTACCTTCCTTTGAGGGACCCTCATTTCTGTATGTGTCCCATGAAACCTTTCAATCCTTTCCTATCCTCTCCATTCCCCAATTTATACCCCATTCCCAGTCTGCTTATGCATCCACACACTCCTATTCCACCCACTGATGTATGCTCCTGACAGGATGACTGGCTTCCCCCAGTCTGAACAATCCAAGAGTGTGAGAGGCAAAGTCAGTGTTTTTTTACAATGTAGCAAGAATAAAACCAGGAGGAACACATAGTTCCATCTTGACTTTGAGGAAGTACTTTTAAAGCAGTATGAGTCTCATAGACCCAACACATTCAATCACTTGAAGTTCAGCTTTCATTTTGGGGGAGGAGGGGGCATCACTGCCCTCTGGTGGGAGTGGGAGGCCTAGCCTTTCTCCTGGAGAGCTGCTGCTGGATTTGAACTGCCAAGCCAATGGGCTGCAGTCCCACACTCAACCACTACTCCACTGGGGCTCAGTCCAAGGTCAACTTTCATAGTACATTTCTAGACCTCTCTTTCCCCATATTCAGGCTAACTAAAGCTGGGCCTGAAACAGTCTTTCTTCTAACAGGACTTTGGAGAGGGAGATTATAGCTCTTCACATCTGTAAAAGAGGCTGCTTCTATGGACATTCATATAACTGGACAGAAATGAAAAATAAGATGTTCTCTGAAATCTCAATAAAATGCATAGGCATAATTTCAATCCATATTCAATGCCCCCCATGCCAACTAATGAACTTATATGGGAAAAACATATACAGATAGTCACAACTTCATCAAGTTTAAGTTAATGATGTGGTCGCTTGGATTTGTTGGTGCTAGAAGCTATAGGTGAGGTCTGACTCAGAGGAGACCAAACCAGTGTAAAACAGAAAAAAACACTGCCTGCTCCTGCATCATTCTCATAGCCATCACTGGGTTTCAGACCATTGGTGCAGTCACTGTGTCAACCCATATCTTTTTCACTACATACGAATGAAGCGATCGCATGTCATTGAGAAAACCATTTTCTTAAATAAATTCTACCTGCTAGTATTGCTTTATAAATAAGTAAACCCTTTCCATTGAAATATGCCCCTGAAATTAGCTCTGGAGCAAAACTTAAAAGCTGAGGCTGTAACATCCATAAATATGCTGGTTATAGAACTGTTTACTTCCTCTAACCTCTTGTGTTTGAACATTGCTCTTAGCAATGCTTTAATGAGAGCCTTGACACAGGTGACTTGCAATGTTTCTTCACATCTTTGTTTCCCTTAAGGCCAATTGTCTTTTCCTAAAGGTTAGCTATGCTGCGATAACTATGCCCTGTGGTTGATGGCTCATTCCTGTTCAATGTTCAACAAACATATTGATGTGGCAAAGGAATTGAAACCTTTTAGGAAGGTGGAATAGAAAGACAACTTTGGAATCCTTCTGACTTTTTCTGAACTATTTCAGAAGAGACACTGTTTCGCTCTAGCTTTTAATTTATTCATTGTTTATCTACAGTTGAGCACTCTTCACCAAAGGTGAAATCACACTTATTTATTTTTTCCCTATACTTGTCCAATGATCCCCTTTGCTTTCTCTGGTTGAGCTGAAAAAATAAATAAGGTTCTTTAGGACATACTTTGGGTTTACAAAATTGTACATAATTTATTTTATGGCCATGGAGTTCAAATGCCCATTTTCTTCCCTTCAGATTTGACTATAGCAGATAAGAATGTATCTGACTTTATGCTGATTTCATTATAGAGTTTGACTTTCAGAGAAGATATCTGTCTTTCAGGGTCAATCCTATCTTCCAATATGTTGAGAACATGGTTAGGTTATGGGTGGGTGGGGCATGATAGAACCACTGCTGTAATGCTTATTTGTGATAAGTAGAAGCTGTTACTGGTGATAAAGTTAGTTTTGGCAGTTGAATTTGGGGAGTTGAAATATGTATTCTGTACCGCCTCTGGTCGTGGAAACAGAGTCAAAATTGAAAATGTTTTATCATTTGGTGTTTGTTTTCCAGAACAGCCCCTTTCCTACAAAAATAAATGACTTTAAATGGAAATACAATGTAGCACTCATTGTTGATAATTTGGCACTGTAGCAAACAGGCATGAAAAATTAGAATTACTGTGCTATATAGATGGGAAGAAAACTTTTTGCCTAGCTCTGCCACAAATTGTGAGACCTTGTTCTTTAATCAATTTAGGTCTGGATTTAAGTTTCTCATCTGAAAAAAAATAAAAGAAGAATATGTTTTTAGATAAAATGTTTTGCCCTTTTCTAACAATTGGAACTATGAAAGTTAATTTTAATACATGTGCATATTACTAAGAGGCTTATGTGCCTGGAAATCACGGTTTAAATTATACTACTGCTTTGTTACAGATTTCAAATAGAAATGTGATGCAAGAATGACACCACACATATGGAATTTGTCAATTTGGGGGTATACCTTTATGGATTCATAAGCATATACATAAGTATTATAGATAAATTAATAGATAACAAGATCGATATGTAGGTATAGTTAGGTAGATGATAGATAGATAGATGATGATGATGATGATGATGATGATGATGAAGATAGATAGATAATAAACAGATAGTTAGATAATGTGACCCTGGTTCCACACATGACTGAAATCCAAGCTTGGAATTGCTGACTGGGTACTTTAAGCAAATTGCAGTATGCATATGCTTTGATTGACTTCTCTAAAAATAGGGTCCAAAGAAAAACCCAGAAGGAAAAACAAGGACAACATAGAACAAATATTAACCTTTTGTGCATTCAGTCTGAGTAGAAATTATATGACATATCTGAAATATCCTGCACTTGAGTGAGAACTCTTGCTGAATTAATGAATTTCACCAGATCTTTAAACAGAAATGTGAGAAATCTAATAAAAAGATTCATATCTACACTGGCGATTTTACTTCTCACTTCAGATCTTGCTGATTGTTAGACAAATTCCTCGGGAACAGGCGATGTCTATACTATAGTGAAATGCTGACAATGAACTCTATGATTAGATGATTATTGGATAATTTAGGCACTGTTAAATATTTTCTTATTTTCTCTGTCTTTTTTCTACTGAACTGAATTATAAATCCTTTGAAGACAATAATGACAGCCTATGTTACAGGTGTCATTGCAACTGGATTGGCTCCAACTCCTAAAGAGCCTATCAAAGAAACTCTGCTGGGTCCTGCCCCGTTACTGACATGTTTTATGTTTTACTATTGAAGCCACTGTGTCAATCCGTCTCATTGACAGTCTTCCTTCCCCCACCCCACTCCTAACCTTTTACCCAGCATGACGCCCTTTTCCAGGAACTGGTCATTCCTGATAACATGCCCAAAGGACATGTGACACAGTCCCCCTCCTTGCTTCTAAAAAGCATTCTTTCTGTACTTCCCAAGCATATTTGTTTGTTCTCCTGGCAATTCCAGGCATTTCCGGGATTATTTTCTAACACCTTCATTCAAGTGCATCAATTCCTATGCAGTCTTTCTTGTGCAACTTTCACATGCCTATAAGATCAATAAAAAATACCATAGTTTGGGCGAAGCCCATTTTTTAATCCTAAAAGTGACATTTTTGCTCTCTAACACTTTTAAAGAAGTATTGAGCAACAGATTTGCCCAATGCAAAATGTTGCTTTTTTTTTTCTCTTTCTTTTGCTGTTTGATTTCTTGACTGCTATTTCTATGAGCAGTGAGTGTGGATTCCAATAAAATGAAATCTTTGGCAGCTTCTACCTTTTCTCCCTTAACTATGATGTTGCCTTAGTGGCTCATTTGTGCAGATTTTGGTTTTATTTTCACCATGTCGCCATCCATGTGGAAATTTACAATCTTTGATCAGCAAATGCTTCAAGTCCTCTTCACTTTCAGCAAGCAAGATTGGGTTATCTGCATGCTCCCAGCTTGTTAAGGAAAGTATTTCTAATCCTAATGCCACACGCTTCTTCTTACAGCACAGCTTCTAAGGTTACTTGCTCAGTGTAGAGACTAAATAAGTATGGGGAAAGGCTACCACTCTGCCACATACATTTTTTTTAATTTTAAATCAACCCCTGTCACCTTGCTGTGTTCAATGGACTGCCTCTTACCTCTGTGTAAGGGTTCAACATTAGAATATTAAAGTGCTCTGGAATTTCCATCCTTCCCAATGTGATCCATCAGTTGTGCTAACCCACACTGTCAAATGCCTTTGCAGCGCCAATAAAATGCTCAGTGATCTCCCTGAGGTCAGTAATGATAGTCCACATTCAACAGGGTCCTCTGAATTTCTGGAAATTCCCTAGTGATGCTCCTCTCCCACTGATAAGTATTATGGCCTGACAGTCTCAGATCTTTTTGAGATCCTCGATGGGAAACCTCACAAAAGTAGAAGATTCACAAGTATTTATTGAACGAATTAATAAGTGAACAAGTAAGTAAATGCATTCCCTTCACTTTTCTTTAACTTTCTTGTGAAATATTTCAGACAAACAAAAATATATGATGTCTTTAGTAATGAAAAATATTAATAACTATGAATAAAGTAACTCACCAGGGACATACAGAAAAGTTATATATGCTTTCTGGTTCACATGGAATGTCCTTCTTATCAGAGGTAACTGTTATATTAAACTTGATATTTATCATGCCTTTGCATCTCTATTTTTGTACTCCTTGATAAATCCCTACATAATATATGCACTGCTGTGTCATGTTTTTAAACTCCATAAAGTATTTTATTGCAACTTGTTTTTCACCCATAAGTAAGATCATGAAATAAATTCATGCTGATCTCTGTCACTGTCATTTATTTTCATTACATTTTAGCATTTCTGTTTTATGAATATACTCTAACTCACTCTCTCTTTCTTATGCTAAAAAAAATTGTGACTATTTCCAGATTTCCCTAATATCACAATTCTGTTATGAACAACCATAGCCATGTCTCTGAGTGCGCCCATGTGCAGGCTGCTCGAGGGCACATGTTCTGTAGTGGAATTGCTGGCTCAGAGTCAATTTTATAGAGGTTTTCTGAATAGCTGCCTAAATTGGTTTTGCAATTTACATTCTTAAGAATCTTCATTTTATAAAGTTTTAGTACTTAGCCTTAATTCTGAGTTTCCCCCACCTCCACCCCCACCCCCAGGCACTCACATCTTCAAGAGAAGACTGTGCATAAGTTTACATTAGGAGTTACATGCCCAAAGCCCTATGGATCCTTCAAGCAGACAGTCAGTTAACCATCACTTGGATGGATTCCCATTTCTTTACATTTCATGATATGAAGCCACCAATGTTGTTTGTTGGTCCTTTTTTCATTGTGCTCAACTGTTTTGAGCGCTTCTATTTTAAATGCAGCCTCCATCACAATTGATAGTTGGCATTAATGGCAAATAAAGGGCTGCATTTATCTAAATGTGATCTGTTTTAACAAGACAGCGTGTGATCTGATTCATTTGTTCTGGGCTCCCTGTGCCTTGAGAAGCTTAATATCCTGTCCCCTTGTGCTGTGGGATAATAGTGCCAGAGGACAATAATAGTGCTGCACAGATTCTAAGATTTGGGTAACTGCTGCTTACAGCTTAATGTCCTATAACTAAACTTCATTAAATATGTAGTGTCTGAGCACACATTCTAATCAAAACAAACCAAACTATGAAGCCTGCAGGTCATGTTAGATGATCGTGTAAATAAAAAATTACTGCCAGGAGTAGCTTATTCCGATTTGGTACTGAGATTACTTTTGGCATTTCTTTGTTTTCAATTATTATTACAGATAGATTTACTTTAGATTTCCTTTGTAAACTTGTAACATCTACATATAAGATCAGAAATCGGGGGATGAATGGGTAGACAGATAGATGAATACATAGATGAGTTTTTTTTTCTAGACTTTTCTTTAATGAGGATTTCAGGCACTTACTAGAATTAAGTTTTACTATTAAGTTTTATTAAATATTTGTGTTAGATTGGGTTCTCTAGAGAAACAAGAAACAAAACCAGGACATTGATGATTTTATATATATATATATATATATATATCACATAAGAAACAAACAGTTAATTGATCTATAAAGCAGTACAAATTGCTCGGTGCAACTCACTTCCATGAGACAGCTAACACACTAGCAGCTCTTCCCGTCTTGAGGGCTTCTGGGTAGTCCTCTGTAGAGCAATCCAGGCTATCTGGCCACAGACAGCAAACAGCAAGGCACATGTCCATTTGGGTTCAGACCCCACTCCTGGTACTATAATATGTTAGGACAAGTAGATGAGAGAAACAAATCCATAAGAGCGTGCACACACACACACATACACATATACATATGAGAGTTTTATATAAAGGGTAATCGTACATAAAAAAAATTCCAGTCCAGTCCAGATCAAGTCCATAAATCCAATAATAGCCCATATGTCTGACAGCAATCTACCAAGTCCTTCAGATTCATAAAATACATGCAATAACACCAAATGTAGGGCGATCATAAACCAGCGAGTATAAAGTCTTTGGATCCAGTAGTGTTGTAAACATCTCAGCACTGGCAGGAATGTCCCTGTGGCTTCTTGCTGCACTAAGGTAGATCTATGTGGCTTCTCCTTCGAGAGTGAGGGAGCCAGTCTTGTCATTCAAGTGTCTCAGACAGAAAGTGTTGTCAGTGAAAAAACTTCCAAGGAAGTGAATCAAGAGAGATTGTGTCTCCACCTCCAAGCAGGAATTACCACATTTCTGAGAATTCTCAGGAGAAGGCCATGCTCACACAGGGGTATCATTAACTATCTCCAGGTTGACAGGCTAGACTCCATCCCATACACTCTTAATCCTCAAAATGATATCACGTTAGGGGACTGCCACAAGATTCTAAAGTATTACACTAAATAACTTCTTATGAAATCAGTGAAGCAAAGAAAGAAAGGCATTCCTTTGAGGTCTCACACAAGAAGGTTAGAAGAGAATGAAGGGAACATGAAGGCTCTGATTCCTGTCCACATTTTTACAACTTTGTTCACTTTCACTTCCACTGAAACGTGGCAAGAAATTCAGCAATTAGTTGAATGGTGCCACATTATTTCTTCACTTTATAAATTGAGATTGTGGACTCCAGCTGAATGCCTTCTATCTGAAGAACTGGTCAATTTCTAAGACATTGAACTGCTTAATTTGTGCCCCTTAGATGTATAGTCAGGTTTTGGGATCCTATAAAAAAGGGTCTTGTGTAACATGCCACACATAGATAGAGAGAGGTTGGTACCACAACACATCTAAGGCAGGTGTGGAATATACCCTTCACATTTTCAAGTAAAGACAGTCTAGCAAAGAGGAATAGGGGGTGTAGAGAAGGAGAAAATTTGGGGATGATGGATATGTTTACCATCTTGAATGCAGTGCTAGCTATCATGGGTGCACACAGAAGTTCAGATCATTAAATTATATATTTGATCCATGTACAAGTATAATATGTCGATTGCTTCTCAATAAAGTTGTTAATGGAATAAAGTAAATAAGATCTTTCTTCCAAGCCCCACCTCCACCAAATTCCAGGCTTTTCTTAGTATTTCAAGTGTATTTTTTACTCTTTGACTTTCAAATCTTACTAAATATATTCTTATTTGTGCCATCCATTGATAAATGTAATAGACACTTTTATGTTTACTTTCAGTATGGGTTGCTCATCTGGTTATGGTATTTCATGAACCAGACAGTTAAAAAATAAAACAACTCCCAAATTATTATCTAATATAACTAAGTAGGCTTGATAGAAAATGAACATATGTGAGAAATATTACATAAAAATGAAACTAAGACCTAAATGTTCCATAGAGTATAATAATTATATTGCAAAGAATACAAAATTCTCTCTCTCAGAACCACCCATATTGTTTGGTTGGGGTTTCATAGGCTGTCATCAAGATAGTAAGATTTATTTTTCTACTCACTCTACCACTGCAGTCCACTAATGAAAGAAAGAAATAATAACTACAGTGCCCATTATTCAAAGCTATGTAACATACATGGCATTGCTTCTTAGCAATTAACTTTTCTACTGGAGGAGTTTCTGTGCCAAGAGTGTGGAGAGGGTGAGAACAGAGAATTTCTGAACAGCTGTTTCGAAAGAGCTTTTCATGAACTCTGGGATGAAGGTCTGTGGTTGTACAATGGTAACAAGTGGAGACTTATTTATTCAGGAGAAGAGGAATGTGTCTTCCTTGCAAAACCATGTACTTCCTATTTGGAATTCAAGGGAATTCTTCCCCTCAAAGTGTGGAAGCTGACCTTTCTGTGTGCAAATTTCTGGTGTTTGCAGCCTCGTCCCTTACGTATAGAACATCCATTATTTAACCTGATGGATCTTTGAATGTCTGTGTGTGTGTCCCCCTTACAGCCATAGACGTTTCTCAGATAAATCATTAGAGGCATGTGATGATCTAATGCTTTAGACCAGTGAGTGCTTCTCTCCTTGGCTCTGTTGTTTATGCCAGGATAGGGCAATCAGAGGAGGCCGGGTGGCACCGAGGGGCCTGCATCAGGTCACTATCTCAAGATCAGCAGGTGAAATCATCCGCTGCTCTGAGGGAGAAAGAGGAGATATGTACTCACCTGAAGAGTTACCGTCTCAGGAAATAGATTATGGTAGCAAATGCACAATTCTGCTGGATGTGATTTAACTATGGAGTGATTTGATTTGTGTGTTAATCCCATTTTTCGAAAGAGTTACAGGTCCGAAACCCAGAAGGGTAGTTGTACCTTGGGTCAAAGTGAATCAGGATCGAGTCAATGTCACAGGGCTTCATTTTTGGTTATTTGGGGCTAGATGTCTCACAGGAATCATTTCACTTAATACACACAGAAAAGTTCGTTGTAAGAATGATCCTTTCCTCTGTCAGGGATGTGGCAAGTGAAGCTCAGAGAGTGTTGCAGTCACATAGTCTCCTGTCAATGTGTAAAGGGGTGGAGTCTCGCATGTCAGTCACATGGCAGCTTGGTGATCTCATTTGAAGGTGCCACAGAAATAAATAGCCAGCTCACGGGAGGCCTCAATCTCTGCAAAACATCCCTGTTGACAAGACACACGGAGCTACGCTGATGGAGCCAGAGCCCTGCTGTTGGAGGAGCCACCTGGAGAATACATCAGGCCTGAGATGCTTCCATCACCACTGAATCCACAAGACCTTTCTTGCACTGGCCTGTGATCTTTCTGACAGACTATTTTCAGACAGATGGTCTAACATAGGACCTATATGCTTGATCTGGACTGGGCTGGAATGCTTTCTTAATATACAATTAAATTACTCTTTATAGACAGCTTTTTCTTATGTACATATGAGCTTCTACCTAGATTTGTTTCTCTAGTCTAGCTGGACTAACACAGAGAGTAAAAATAAAATTTCCAACATTGCAAAGATGAGAAGTAGTGAATGAAGGATTTGTCTCCAAATATTTCTGACCCGAAATTCCACATCCTTTCTCTTACCTTATGAGTTTTTTTCAAACAAAGATTAAGGGAAGAATCACGACCGCCCTAATTGGGTCTCCATTTGCAGGATATCAATATTTTCAGGACATTCAACTCCTGCATATAAAGAGTTACAGTCTCAGAAACCCACTGGGATTGTTTTACCCTGTCCAAAGGTCACTTTGGATCGGTGCTGACTCAATGAAAGTGAGTTCACAAGTTACAAGTGGCTTATAACCTCTTTAAACCTCCATCTTAATTGGAATGATTAAGAGACAAAGAAATAATTGCAATTCGGTGAAGGAAAGTTACAGAAACATATAAGAGAACAAAGAATTACATACTAGGAATGACAAACTAATCCACTGTCACCATATTATCACACAGGCATTTTTGATGGAATATCTTCTCAGCAGCACTTGTTATCTAAGCCAATAAAACATTTTCATTTCTCTTTGATTTCTATTTTAACAGATGTCAATATGGCTCTGCCAGGAGATTAATCCAGACTTTTTTCTTCTCTCAGATAACCCAAAGCTCTCGTTAGTTTCTCAATGTTATCGACTCCTTATCATTTTTAGCTTATTTCCTGCAGTTGCTCTCTCCATTCCCATGAGGCATGACACCAGCTTCCTGTCCACAAGAGGAAATAGATTCTACCTTGTGTCTTTGTTGTCCACAAGATATGGACTGTGATGGAAACCACAAGTGTTAATAAAATTGTTAATGAGAGAGTGTAAAGAGGAAAAAAAGAGTTTTAGAGAATATAAATATTTAGAGCTGTTGCAGGGAAAGTCTCATGTGAAAGTTTTCAAGGGGTCAGGGTTCAGTGTAGCAACAATGAAATACAATTTCTTTCTAGTTCTTAAAAGCTTCCTACCCCCAATTCCACCTTTCAAATCCTACTAGACCAGGTGATGGATACTGGTACAGATGGGAACTGGAAACATGGGCAATCCAGGACAGATGATTCCTTCAGAACCAGTGGTGAGAGTGGCAATATCGGGAGGGTGGAGGGAGGGTGGTGTAGAAAGAAGAACCGATAACCTCCTCCATAGGGTATGGACAACATGGAAATGTGTGAAGGGAGACAGTGGACACTGTATGATATGAAAAAAATAATAATAAGTTATAAATTATCAAGGGTTCATGAAGGAGGGGGGATCGGGGAGGGAGGAGAAATATGAGGAGCTAGTACCAAGGGTGTAAGTAGAAAGAATATGTTTTGAGAATGATGATGGCAAAAATGTACAAGTGTACTTTGCATACAATGGACCTGTGTATGGATTGTGATGAGTTGTATGAGCCCCCAATAAAATGACTTTTAAAAGCTTTCAATGAAAGTAAACAGGAAACCATGAGAGGCCACTGACCAAAAAGAGGTCTGGAAGGTCTATTAAGAAGATTCTAAAAAAACAGTAGCAAGAACAATTAAATAATTTGGAGATCAACATTTGGTATGTGGGGAAGATATCTGGGTAAACGGGATCACTTGAGCAAATGCACACTACATACCACTAGCATGCACTTAATTCTGAGTTATAGTGACCCTAAAGTGAATGGTGGATTTGAATCCCCCACTTTGATTATTAGAAGCCCAAGGATTAGTCCACCATGGTATCAGAAAACAAACCAACCCAATCCAACTCACTTTATCTAGTTGATGAGGTTTATACATGAATAGAAAGCCTCATCTTTCTCTCATGGAGCAGGTGGTGGATTCAAACTGCTGAACTTTTGGTTAGCAGCCCAATGCATAACTCACTGGCACGTACCACCATCAGAACAGAGAATAGAGTTTTATAAAAGTTTCTCAATTAATTAGCAGCAAGAGGAACTCTTAAGTGGTTAATTTGTTGATTTGGGGATTGATTGAAGGCTCATTTACATTAAAGACAGTAATCTCAATATAAATACTACACTCACAAGTGCCTATCTTATGTAAATAAACCTCTTGATCTCCATGTCTAGGTTCATTCCCCTAAAAGAGTTCTGAAGTCATGTTACTAAAATAAGCCCTCAGCATTAACCCAAATTTGTCAAACCTACCCTAGAGAATATCAGTCACCTGTTACAAAAAACTGCTACGCCATTCATTTCTCTAAAATTTGATTTTAGTATTTCAAGTTCTGTGTTTGGAAGAAAATGCCAATTATAGTCAAGTGATTGTAAAATAGCATCTTATTAGGGTATCTTTCTAATTCAAACTCAATTCCTAAAAATCCCTTAATAACAACTTTTGCAATGGTGCACTCCTCTAAAAATTCCAGAAATAGAGAGCACTTACTCAGCAACAGATCTTTTTAAGATTGTGATTATGTGATCAATTGCTTCTATTAATACCTAAGAGGGTGTTTTTCTCCTGTAGCTGCTAACACCATTATCAGACAGTAAGAGGATGTGCTTTTAGATCAGGCTGCAAGTTACAGGTTTCAATTTCCCAATAGGCTTTGTTTCAACTTCAGAAAGCAGCCAAGAACAAGAAGCAAATGGTCTAAGACAGCACTTCTCAACCCCTTTGGAGGTTGAATGACCCTTTCACAGGAGTCACCTAAGATCATCAGAAAACATATATTTCCGATGGCCTTGGGAATCTAGACACCGCTACTCTATCCATCTCCAGAAGGGTCTGAACACATGCAGGTATGCTGATCTGGTGAGCAAGGACCCATCTCAACTTTAGCACTGACATTGGCTTTTACGCACACTGTCACAAAATGTAGCAGTGTGGTTTTCTGTGGTTACATGAAGACTGTTACCCATGCTACATCTTGCTTCAAGACACGCTTTCATTTATTTGTAATTAGAAATAAATATTTCATTATATATAATTACATAGTTTTGTGATGAATCACTGCCTTAATTAAATTCAATTTGTAACAATGAAAATACATCCCGCCTATCAGCTATTTACATGATGATTCATAGCAGTAGCAAAATTACAGTTATGAAGTAGCAGCAAAAACAATTTTATGGTTGGTTGTCACCACAACAAGAGGAACTGTACTAAAAGGGTTGCAGTATTAGGAAAGTCTAGGAAGCTCAGCTAAAAGAACAAGTCCCTTTCCTTCCTACAGCTTTCTAGCATACTCTATTAAAAAAATAAAAAGCAGATCTGCTTTGGGGTGAATTTCACTATTTCAAAGGTGAAATTCTTGTCTGAGAAAGAAAAAAATAACTAAAGCTAAGTTGTACAAATGTGCAACATGGCACAAACCAGTGATGAGGCCTGTTCAGACATCAAGAATCATTGCACAATCCCAATGAAGATGTTTTTATTATAGACATGGAATAGCAGTGGCAACAACTGCCAGGGTGTTTTCTTGTTAAAATGCAATGGGGAGCATTTGATAAAGGAGAAATATAGTGTCAGTTCCAATGATGTTGCTGATGCCTTCAAGTCAGTTCTAACAGTGGTCTGTTTTCAACAGAAGAGAAGAGTGTCCAATCTGGTGCCAACCTCACAACTGTTATATTTGAGCCCATCAATGTAGCTTCTATGTCAATCCCTCTTGTTGAAACTCTTTCTCCTTTTAACTGCCTTTAGCAAGAATGATGTCTTTCTCTGGGGACTCATCTCTCCTGACAATATGTCTAAAAGCAACAAATAAAACTGCTAAGGTTAAGTGGCTTTCAATTCATACCAGTCTTCTTATTGGGGTTCAAAGATTGTAAAATTTGATGGGAGCAGATAGCCTCCTCTTTCTCTTAAGGACCAGCTGGTAACCTTGGAGTCAGCATCTCAATGTCTAGACATCCCGGTAATGCCCAGGGGATAGGGACTGGTTGCGGGCTTTATTTTCTGGATTGCAAAGAGGGCTTCTCTTGCAGGGAGTGAGGAATGGAGTTGGCCAAAATATATATCTTTGCTATTCAAACTGCTTTCTTGTATCACATGATAATAAAGCTAGAAAAATCATTAGAAGTCTTCTAAGCTTACATTCACCCTTTAATAAAGAAACTGCTGAAGTGACTTGTTCAAGACCCACAAAAGTTAGTACTCAGACTAAAGATGGGATCGCATATCCTATCATGGATCAATGCTACGTATGCACTGAAGAGATTCCTTCACCAGGATTTGATTTGACTGTACTTAGCTGGATTTGGTTTAAAACAATGATTGCCAAATCTGGCTGATTATCAAAATCATCTGGGTAAATTCCACCATCAGAAATCTCTGGGTCCCCTTGGATAGCTTGTGCTATGTGAAACCTGGGATATAGACTTGTCTAATCTAAAATCTGTCCCATTCAGTCTAAGGTCAGAAAAACTGTAGAACTGTAGAAGGGACAAGGAATTTTGAAGATAATTAGGAAATATCTCTACATGTCCTAAATTTGTATTCATTCTGTAAGAAAGTTTAAAAAAGAAATTAAAGAATATGACTTCTCCATTGACCATTCCTAGTGTGTTTTTCCTACAGGACCTATGATTATATCATTTACCTTTTCTTTGATGCATCACATCCATTATGAGAGAAATGTAATCTTGTCATCTGATGTTTTAACAAAACCTATTGAGTTATGAGGGGGAAGAAAGACTTCAAATTTCCCAAATTAAAAGGTGCTAAGAAAGTGTAAAATTTTTAAATGTTGTTGATTCACTTGCTCTATAAAATTTAAATATGCTAAGATTCCCAAGTACTTGTAAATCAGTTAAAAACAAATGTTAAAATAAGACAAAGTCAATCGAAAAGTATATATACATAGTTCTTCCCTCAAAAAAGAGTTCCTGAATTTAAAATATTTATTTTGAAGGAAAAGGAAGTGTTGTGCTGTCTAATAGCAAGTGGAACCCAAATTATTTTCCTATTTCTTACACACTAATATTTTCACTTTCTCTGTCTCTTTAAAGTTAGGCCATTATAGCTGTTGCCAAAAAAAAATGAAAAGGACAAGTGATTTACCAATACAGATAAGGAATATGTATTTTACGCACGCTCTGGGGAAATTTACCAACTGGCCATTAAAAGATCTGCCATGTATCAGGCCAGAAAGAACTAAAAATCATATCATTATAAATGAGGGGGTGTACAGATTGGGGACTCAAAGTCCATATGCAGGTAAAGTGATACCCCCTTAAAGAAGGGTCTTGGGTAGGAGATGAGCCAGTCAGGACACAGTGTAGCAACAATGAAGTATGCATCTTTCCTCTAGTTCTAAAATGCTATCTCCCTCCCACAATCATGATCTCAATTCTACCTTAAAATCCGTTTGAACCAGAGGATCTATACTGGTACAAACAGGAATTGGAAACATGGGGAATCCAGGAGTGGTGATCCCTGTAGGACCAGTGGTGACA